>PVKZ01002135.1:143897-260977 GCA_004027375.1 Macroglossus sobrinus
AAAAAAAAAAAAAAAAAAACTAAACACAAAAGTCAGGAATGCAGAAAATGAGGAACAAAAAAAAAAAGCTATAAGCATGTAGATAAGAAAGAGCACAATGACAGAAGAAAATCTCTCCTTATCAGTAAATGCTTTAAATATAAATGGAATAAACTCTCTAAACAAAAGACAGAGATTGGCATGAATAAAAGCACATGACCCAACTATATGTTGTCTATAAGAGACTCACTTGAGATCCAGACAAACATGGAAAAAGATATTACATACAAATAGTGACCAAAAGAGAGCAGGGGTGGTTATACTAATATCAGACGAAATAGACTTGAAATTAAAATATAAGAGCAGTATATATTAATAAAAGGTTGATATAGTAAAAAGATATAAAAATTATAAACATTTATGCATCTAATGATATACCATCAAAATATATAAAGCAAAAACTGATAAAATTGAAAAAAAAAATAGTTCTACAATAATAGTTGAAGACTTCAATACCCAACACACAATAATAGATGGAACAACTAGACAGAAGTAGAAAAACAGAGGATTTAAACAAGACGATAAACCAACCAAATCTAACAGACCCATACAGTCAATCTACACAACAACATACAAATTCTACTCAAGTACATGTGGCATGTTTTCCAGACTAGACCATATTTTAGGCCACAAATTAAGACTCTAAATTTAAAAAGATAGATACCATACAAAGTATCTTCTCTGATCACAATGGGATAAAGTTTGAAATCAATAACAAAAGGAAATCTGGAAATTTCACAAAAGTGTGAAAATTAATTAAACAACCAATAGATCAAAGCAAAGCACAAGGAATTAGAAAATACTTACAGGTGAGTGAAAATGAAAATACAACATACCAAAACTTATGGGATGCAGTGAAAGCAGTGTTAAGGGGGAAATTAAATTTATAGCTATTATAAATGCTCACATTAGAAAAGAAGATCTCAAATCAACAACCTAACTTTACAACCTAAGAAACTAGAAAAATAAAAACAAACCAAACCCAAAACTAGCAGGAGAAGAAAATAAGAAAGATTAGTGCAAAGATAAATAAAATAAAGAACAGAAAAACAATAGAAAAAAATCAATAAAACCAAAAGTTCATTCTTCAAAAAGATCAACAAAACTTACAAACCTTAAGCTAGATGGACTAAGAAAAAAATAGAGAAGACTCACATTACTAAAATCAGAAATAAAAATGAGAATATTACTACCTATTCTACAGAAATAAAAAAAGATTATGAGAGTACTATGAACAATCATACACCAACAAATTGAATAACATAGATGAAATCGACAAATTCCTAGAAACAGGAAACCTACCAAATCTAATCACAAAAAAAAAAACAGAAAATCTGAATAGATCTATAGTTAGTACGAAGATAGAATGAATAATCTCTCAACAAAGAAAAGCTCTGGACTTGATGGCTTTACTGGTAAATTCTACCAAACATTTAAAGAATACCAATCCTTCTTAAATTTTTCCAAAAAAAAAAAAAAACTGAAAAGAAAGAAACACTTCCTAATTCATTCTGTGAGGCCAGCTTTAATCTGATAACAAAGCCAAAGACATTACAGAAAACTACTGACCAATATCTCTTATGATCATCAATAAAAAACAAATTCTCAACAATTCAGCAGCATATTAAAAGGATTATACACCATGACCAAGTAGAATTTATTCCTAGAATACAAAGCTGGTTCAACATGCAAGCATCAATCAATGTAACAAATATTAACATAACAGAGCGAAAAACCACATGGACATCTCAACTGATGCAATAAAAGCATTTGTTAAAATATATCACCCTTCATGATAAAACCACTCAACAAAATAGAAGCGAAGAAAACCACCTCAACATAATAAAGCATATATGAACAATCCAGAGCAAACATCATATTCAATAGTAAAAGACTGAAAGCTTTTCCTCTAAGATTAGGAAAACGGCAAAGATGCCTACTTTCACTACTTCTATTCAACATAGTACCGGAAGTTCTAGCTAGAACAATTAGGCAAGAAAAAGAAATAAAAAGCATCTAAATTGTAAAGGAAGAAATAAAATTATCTGTTTGCCAATAACATAACTTTTCAAAAATCACTGACCATTTCATATACAGAAAACCCTAAAGACTCTCTTCATAAAAGAAAAAGTTGTTAAAACTTTTTAATAAATGAATTTAGGAAAGTACTAGAGTAAAAAGGCAACATACAAACCAGTTGCATTTTCATAAATGAACAATCTGAAAAGGAAATAACAAGTCAATTCCATTTACAATAGCATAAAAAGAATAAAATACTTAAGAATTAACTTAACCAAAGAGCTGAAAAGAGTTGTACAGTGAAAACTACAAAACATTGCTAAAGAAATTTAAAATGATATAAATAAGTAGAAACACATACCACATTCACGGATTGAAGGCAGTATTGTTAAAATGCCATTACTACCCAAAGCAACCTACTTATTCAATAAAATCCTTATCAAAATCCCAATAGCATTTTTTGCAGAAATAGAAAACTCATCCTAAAATTCATATGAGATCTCAAGGGACATGAACAGCCAAAACAATCTTGAAAAAAAGCAGAACAAAAATGGAGGACTAACAGTTCCTGATTTCAAAACTTACTACAAATTGACAGTAATCAAAACTGTGGTACTGGCATAAAGACAAACATGTAAAGCAATGGAATAAAATAGCCCAGAAATAAACCCTTATATCTATGGTCAGTGATTTTTGACAAGGGTTCCAAGACCATTAAACTGGAAAAAAAAAAACAGTCTTTTCAACAAACGATGCTGAAAAAATTGAATATCAATATTCAAAAAAGAATGAAGCTGGACCCTTACCTAACACCATATAAAAAGATTAACTCAAAATGGATCATGGACTTAAATGTAAGATCTAAAATAAAAATTTTGAAAGAAAATATGGGACAAAAGCTTTATGACAATGAATTTGGCAATTATTTCTTGAATATAATACCAAACGCACAGGTAATGAAAAAAAATACAAAAATTGAACTTACTGAAAATTAAATTTTATTCACCAAAAGACAGTATCAACAGAGTAAAAAGACAGCCCACAGAATGGAAGAAAATATTTGCAAATTATATATCTGAAAAGGGATTCAAATGTCATAGATGAATCTATAGAGAACTCCTAAAATTTAATGACAAAAAAAAAACCTGATTCAAAAATGGGCATAGGACTTGAATAAACGTTTCTTCAAAGAAGTTATATAAATGGACATCAAGCACATGAAAAGATGCTCAATACCATTAATATTAAGAAAATGCGGTCAAAACCATAATGACACACTACCTCACACCTATTAAGATGGCTACCATCAAAGAACAGAAAACAAGTGGTGGCAAGAACGTGGAAAAATTGGGACCCTTGTATACTGTTGGGGGGAATGTAAAATGGTACAGCACTGCAGAAAACAGTATGGAAGTTCCTCAAAACTATAAACAAAACTGACAGATAGTCCAGCAATTCTACTTCTGGGTATATAACCAAAAGGACTGGAAGTAGGGTCTCACAGAGATATTAGTACAGCCATGTTCATAGCAGTATGATTCATAATAGCTAAAACATAGAAGCAACCTAAGTATCCATCTACAGATGAAAGAATAAGCAAAAGATTTTTTAAGAATTTTGACTGAGTGGGGAAGAGGACTTCACCTAATGATGAGTTAAGAAGAAAGCAAACAGAATAAAGCACAAAAAGTTAGTTCCTATGTTTGTGTTTTGATCACTTATGAATCCCAGTTGCATTTATCTGCATGCTGAGAATATTGATGAAAACGCCATGGCTAATCAACTCAGACGTTCACACTGTCAAAATCCTTTCATGGGCCGAATATTTCCACTCAGCTCCAACAATACCCCAGGTGAGAGATTATAGCCAGAGCAGCACACATTTGTCACCACTCTGGGAAAAAACTTCGGGCAATGACAGTAAAGTGGAAGTATTATTTCCTAAATGAATGGAGGCATGTGTATTTCAAGGCCATACCAAAGGTGCAGAAGGAAACCAAAGCAGCTTAATACCCTCACTTTACAAGTCAGGAAATGAGGCCAGAAACGCCATGTCACAAGCCCAGCTCCACCCCAGCAGGAGAGGTGCCTTTCAGACCAAGAGCATTAATCATTTATCTTCTCAACACTGAAGGACCACAAGAATGGGTTTAATCAAGAACGAGACAGCCTCCAGTGTTTCGAGCAATTAGAGAAGATAAATGTTATTAAGTAAAAAGTAACTTCCCCTTGAGTACCAATCAGTTCAGTTTCCAAACAGTAAGCTAAAAAGAGAGAAGGAAAGCACTAAGGAGCTTAGTACCCGATGCATCATTAGAATTTTAACAGTATTTGTTAAATCAAACTGACTATAACAAAGCAGGTTTTCTCTAATATGAGTAAATGCTTTCCTGGTTACCATCTCTCTCTTAGGAAACTGCGTTTGGAGATCTCTCAGCTTGTGGAGTGAAATTCAGTCTCTCCAGAAGTCTGCTCCTGAGTTCATACAAGCTTGTTTCTATGTGTTTCATGCATTCATTTACTTAGGGTGAGAGTGAGGAGGGAACTGAGGAGACTAGGAATAGAGAAAAAAATTATGGGGAAAAATAATTCATAGTCTGATCCCCCCACACACAGAGCTCAAAAAAAAAAAAGTTTTAGGAAGGATATTGGTCGTGGGTCCTCTGCCTTTTGGCAAGGGAGTCTTCATCACTGATGCCGGCCATCAGGTATTTGAGGCCTGTGATCCAGGTGCGGGATTCCTCTGGGTTGGAGGTGATGAGGTCCAGGGACTCCATGTGGTTCCCATGGTAGATGGTAAAGCAGCAGCTGGGGTCAAAGTTCCCCTCAGCCTGTTTGTGGAACATTTCAGACTGCCGACCTTCGGTGACTTTGTAAATGGAGTCAATAAGTACTGTGAGAAAAGTAGAATACATGGCAGATGAAGATATGTATACAGCTTAAGAAAAAAGGAAAGCAAAATTGTTTTGAACTTTTTTACATGAGCATGAACAAATTCATTGTCTACAAGTCAAAATGTGAACTACAGACCCTATCACTTCCTGCTAGAGACCTTCTCTGAATAAGATTTTACCTTCCTGGGCAGTCTGGACAATGTCTTCCTAGGCATTGAGTGAGGATGGGTGACAAAATAATAATTGATGATAAAATAATAAATATGCCACCAGGACAAGAAGACTGGTAGAAAGGGAGCAAATGAATGTGTCAAATTTATAGTTTATGTATTTACTTGAAGAGAACATACTAAGACCTAGAGCCAACTTTAGTGTTTCATACTATGCATGAGAAGTTAGAAATTGAAAGGAAAAAAAAATGTAGTGGTAACCAAATAGCACAGTTAAAAGTGATCAGTAGTAATAGTGAAAATACTTTTATGATGAAGGTAGAGCAAGGCTTAGAGAAGTGAAGAGGAACAAGGTGGCATCCCAGGGGAAGAGGCGGGAAGACACAGAAACATAAGGCCCACTCCAGAGATGCTGGATAGGCTATTTATGCTAGAAAGCTCAAGAAGGAGGGTAACAGGAGATCAAGCTGGAAGGGTAGGGAGAAGCTAGATTATGGAGAGCCTAGAATAATAGACCAGAGATTAGCATTATTTAGGTAGAAGAGCAGCACTAAAGGTTTGCATCAGAAAAGCACTGGCAGGGATGATTATTTAAATTAAAACAGTATTTTTCATTTGCTTGCTTGTTTTTAAGCATGAATCAGAAGTATTGCATACATACCCTATTGATTGCCCACATACACCATCTACTTCTCCTGTCTGCCTAAATGGCACAGTCCCAATTTTCTTCTGGTATCAACTAACTCTCCACACCACATGCAGGGAAATGAGCACACACCCAGCTCCAGAGCAGATTTTGGTGGGTCTCAGCCACTAGAGTGGCTCCTCTCCCATTTGTTATGATCAATTTAGGTGTGAAAATGAAAACCAGTGCTAACCAAGAAGCCTTGGGGTGATCTGCTTTGAGGGAAGGGTCTGAAAAGGGGTTCTTCTCTCTTAAAAAAGAAGTACTAGAAAAGAAGGTCCCTTTTTGCCTCGTTACTGTCATTAAGTTGTGCGGTCCAAAACAGCTGAAGCCATGTTGCTGCTGTCTTGATTATAATGCCAACGCATAAGGGACAGAGCCAAGAGCACTTGGGAAAAAAAACAACCAGAGACTCAATGTCCCATGCCTGGAGGCTACCAATCTCTGAGTTTCTTGTTATGTGAGATAATAAATTTGTTTATTTGGTCAAGGTCTCCTTAAATAGGAAAGCACCTTAACTGATAAAAGCAGAAGAAACTAGCAAAATGGAGATTGATTAGGAGACTTCACCATCAGACAGGTGAAGAAATCCTGGACAAAGAGGTTCCTGTGAAAAATGGGATGGTCAGAAGAAATGAGGGAGGCATTACGGGGGCTCCACACAGGCTTGGTGCTGAGTATAGAAAGTGTAGGACACAGGCTTTGATGAGGGCTCAGATCACAGCTAGTTTACTCGATATCATTCATACAATTTTGTTAACTCACTAATCAGTTATCTGTACTCAAAATATGGCAATACACTTTAAAGTCCATTGGATATGCAATATCCCTAATAGGCCCCAGGCTATTAACTTCATATCCCAACTGAAAAAAAAATATCATGTTTCTAACACAGGGGAATTACTAACATCTACAACATTCATGGACAAGAAAGCTTTTATCAATTTAAAGTCCCCAAAGAATTAAAAAAGCAAAACTGGTCATTGCTATTTCTGTCTTTCCACATACTTTAACAACTAGCTCCAAAACTGGCAAAAATATGGAAGTTTCACAGATCCAAACCTTCCAAAGAATCCATTCAATATAACCCATGTGTTACTGTGTCAGGACAAGCAAAGAATTCAAAGGTTGGTCTCACTTTTTGCCTTCTCGTTCTTCCTAGAGGGTCTCCATCGGATGCAGGTCCGGTGCTCATCCAGGTAAAAGAGCCGGACAAGCCCTTTGGTCCCGCGCTTCACTTTGATCATCTGCGTCCCGGACTGCATAACACCCATGCATCTTTCAACTGCAAACGAGATTAGAGCACATTCAGCTCTCACACAATGCACATGCAAACTGGTTTTCTGAAGCCTTACTGCCAAATAAATTGACCCCTAAAGATTCCCAGGAGCAGAACACAAATTCACCACAGGTACTCAGGAAAGAGTTGTTAAGAAATTGATTCATCAGGCTTAAGGCAGGAAAAAAACCTTACTTACTGAAATAAAATTCTACTGCCAGGCTAACGATGCATTACTGTTGCTCAGAGCCTTCTTATGTTCTAAGTGACAACACAATGTTTTTTGGTATGAGATTGATGATCATTTCATATGCAAATTTATGTTCATAAAGCAAGATGTCAGACTTCCTGTTAGATCTTGAGAGTTTTTACATAGCCAGCTATAAAAATGTCTCTTTTTTTAATGCTTTAAAATGCAATTGATAGAAACATAATTGGCAAAATGTTTTAACAATTGTTGAAGTTGGATGATGGCTAAACATGGGTTCATATTCTTATATTTTTGTGTACGTTTGAAAATAGCTAAATATCATTTTTAATGTAATTTAAAAAAACAAGTTTCACAATTGAACATAAAACGCTTTTTTTTTTTTTTTTTTTTACTTCCCAACGTCATCTCCTTTTTTCTTTTTCTGCCAAAAGCATTCTGGTTATTCACCTTTCCCTCCATTTACAGCCATGTGAAATCATTTCAAAATGATCTACCCTTCAGCTCTAGGGTATCCTATCTCTGTGGTTACAGTAATTGGTTTAGAAATGGGCATGTGACTGAATCCAAGGCAATGAGATAAAATGAGATATTCACTGGGACTTCTGGAAAAAAAGATTTTCTTAAGCCCCTCTGTACCTAAAATCTGCAACTCAGAGCTTCCAGCTGCTATTTTGGGTCCATGAAGAGTGAGTCTGCTTGAAATGAAATCAAAATCAGAGCTGATAAGCAGGAAGGAAGGAAAGAGTCCTAGTCATGCTAGTTGAGCCCTACATCAAGCTCCTCATGAAACTAGAGATACATCCCTGAACTATTTAGTTTCTGCTCACATGGCTTCAATTTGAGTCTTCCGCTACTTGCTATATTGAGTTTTAACCAATATATTCAATAATGTTTATATCTGAGCTTGAGTGGACTACTTAACCTGTCAAGTTCCTATTCTACACTTGGGATATTCTGAAGCTGAAACTGAAAGTTGCTAACTTCCAGAGAAAGGATCTAGTGATGGCTCCTTTGAAGAAAATTCCAAACAAAACCTTAGTTGAACTAAAAGGAAGGTTTATCCTCAAAGAAGGGAACTAATATAGTGATAAAGATCTAGACATAAAACATGGATTAATGAATCAAACTGCTAGAATTTTTCATCTAGAGGAATAACTTGGTGGTAAAATTCAGGTCTAAATCACTTTTGTCCAAGTCAAAGTTATGTAAATTTTCTCTGCTTTGAGATGAACCTTGTTGGAAGAGGCCATCTATTGGCGTTGCCTGTTTCCCCATCTCTGGTAACTGGAAATATTCTTTTCCCATTTCATGTGCCTTTGGTAGACTATCAATCACCCCAACTAAGAAATGGGTGACTTAAGCTTAGAGCAAATCTGCCTCCCGTCCAAAGAACACCAATCTTGAGCAGAACACTGAATGAAAACAGAACTGAGCCATTTCAATGGCCAAGACTTAAGAGACGTTCCTTGTTGGTCACCCCAAAAATTCCATAGCTGTCATCGCTATTCTTCCTGAGGCTGACAAGTTATTCCATCTCCCTCTTGATTCTGTGACTTATGCAAGACTTTTCCAAATGCTTTCTATTATACCAGCCAGAAACAGCCTATTTCATCAACAAATACAGAGGCATATATATAACTATTAGAACACTGTAAACATCTGGCTCTGAATATCTACCTTATTAAGCAATATACTGTTAGAAACAGATTGAAGACATAGTAAATAGACTACAACAATATTAGAGTTGAAGTGTTTTGGCTAAGTATCTTGTCTTTACTAGGAAAAATAATTCGATCCCAAAGTTTAACATTGTATGTGCAGGGTACTCATTAGAGGTAACCTCAACATAAACAACTTTCACTTTTTCCTCCATGAAGAGCCCCACCAAAGTAAGGTAGAAATGCATAAAATTAAGTATGGTTTTGGGTTTTTATATTGCAAGGAAGATGAACTATAGCTTGCTCTTACTAATTTTATCTGACATATCAAATACCCATGTAATAAAAATAGTGCTCAGGAAAACAAACACACAAACTTAAAATGTTTACTTTGAAGCATAGAACAAAATTTGACATTTGGTTTCACACATGTTTGTAAACCTATCCACCACTGAGCACCCATTCATTTAGGCAATGAAAACCACTGATTTGAATTCTTGACAGCCACATTGATCATCTCATACCAGTAATTGGAGGGAGAATAGAAGAGAGTGTGTCAGTGTATCAAGAAAAAATCATCAGGTCAAACTAACAAAGTCAAAAATATCTATTAGAACCTCAATAAGCACATGTTCACAGAGCAACTCCTTATTCCAGGCACAGGGCTGTGTAATGAGGTAAAGCACAGAACAAGGAGACTTTGTGTTTACCTCAAAGATGATAAACTTTAAGAGAATGAAACACTTAAAAAGATATTTTATTAATGGCAGTTTAGAGCTGTGGTTAAGAACTCTGGACCTGAAAGCCTGGAGAAGAACTCCAGATTTGCCACTTACTAACTGTATGACTTTGGGCAAGTTATTTAATCCCTCTGTACCTCCATTTGCTTATCTGTAAAGTGGGGATATTATTATTTACCTCTTGAATGATTGTTAATTGAATAAGTTAAATCAAGTAGAGTACTGAAAACAGTGCCTGGCATAACACTACAAATGGTAGTTTTATTATTGAAGTATTTAAAAATAAATGCCAAGTCAGAAGTAAAAAGAAAAACGCTATGGGAGGCCACAGGAATACAGTGGGCTGGAATGGGGAGAAGTGTGATAATAAATCAGTATCGGTGAAGGCTTGGGGAGAAAAAGATGGGCCTCCATCTTTACAAGAGGAACTCAAAGTGAGTTGATAGGATATATGATTCCATAAATATGGCCTGACAAAACTAGGCCGTTGAGTATTAAGAATTCTGGTATAAAATTTTAATCCATTGGCAATGAGAGATTCACTAGATATTTCTGAGCAAAAGCATGGCAGGATCAAAGTTGAATTAACTGTACTATCATAGATCTAAAGCAAGGACTATAAATTTGTAGATTGTCCATACATCTGACAGTGTCCTATGCTTTGTTTGCACTCCTCCTTCTTTATTCACTTTCCTTCTCACAGCCCTATTTCTTTTCCCTGAAATGAAATTTCTATGGCTATAATATCTCAACTATTTAAGAGGAAAAGCACCGTGATATAAAAAGTGTAATCATTTCTTGAGCTAATTAATATCACCTACCACCTGGCAACCATCACTCAGAGAAACCCAAATATTTTAGAAAGTGAGATCCAGTCCCTCAGAAGAAGACTATGTTTACACTATATACTAAATATTAACTAGCTTCATATTTATCCCACCAACTCAACCATGGGCTAAGACTCTAGCATCATCCACTGCAGTGCACAAGCACATATGATTAAAGTGTACCTGGCAGAGCAAGGCTCTGAAACAAAATGCTGCTTAAATTGTTTATGTAGCTGCTTTATGCTTTCTCCATGATGCTCCCCAATCATATAGAAAAGCCATTTGGTTAGAGCGAAATTGAAAAATCAAGTCCAATGGAGTCCTGAGAGTCATCTATTCCACTTCTTGCTTCCTCAAACCTGACAGTTAACAGCCCATTGAATTGTAAAGCTAACCAGAGAAGGAAAACCCTCAATCATCCTTTGTAACTCATCCCTGTAGGTAATGATCACCGATGTTGGAGACAAAATATTCTTCCAGTGTCATCTAAATCACAAGTGTCAGCATAAGCCAATTTCTTCATGTTCTGTCTTCAGGGGAGATAGATAACAGGAGTTACTGCCCCCATAAAAGTCATTCTCCAGCCATGCCAGATTGATAGACTCCATACAACAGGACGATAAACAAGAGAAATACAACAAAAAATAATTTCCAGAGGCAGATAAACAAGAAGAGCTCCAGTGTTCACTCTCAAGAGTTCACTCTCATTTCCAGTGCCAGTAGGTGTCTGAGTAAAGTCTGCAGATACAGGTTACAAATTCAGGCAGCTACCAACATGAGCACATTCCCTTTGATCCTACATCATTCTCCTTATTCTTAATGTTTTTAGAAAATAATTTTATTCAGATACAATAAAGCAACGTTCAAAAACATTAAGGGAGAAATCCTCATTAACACGTTACATAAGACACATACTATTTTTGTATATTATGCTCCAGATCTCAATATGTACACAAATTTCATATACTGGTTGCAATCATGCCATTTAAGCCATTTGGCCCTCTGCTTTATTTCATTTGTATTATAAACAGTTTTCCATGTTTCTATAGTCTTAATAGACTACCTAACAGCACTTTAATGCCTGCCTAACAGCATAGCATAAATATTTAAAGAGCAGAACAGATGAGTAGAGAACTATATTCTAACTTTATTACATAATTAGAGTTTTAAAACTCTTAACAGAGTCTCATCTGTAAAATGAAAAGCATAACAAAATGATCTGTAAAGTCCCTTAGAATTCAATTTTTAAAAGGATTAAATCAATTGTTCCAGCTACAATCAGTTGAAAATAAGCAAATTTCCATAGGGTGATCAGTTTAATAAATATCTCAAGTAGATATGCTATAAAAATGTACCACTGACATGAAGTATCTTAATACAAAGTATGTATCATGGCATGGGGTGGGTGCAGGGGTTGCCAACACTTCCACAATGTATATGTGACATATAAGAGAGTTTAATTTTTTCAGCCTTGTTGAATCAGAGATAATCCCATTCTATTAGAACTATCACTCATGCCATGTGATGTTGACTTTTATTACAGCTTTATTGAGGTATAATTTACATACATTAAAATTCACCTGCTTTAAATGTACAGCTCAATGATTTTAATATATTTGGAGTTGTGTGATCTAATTTTAAAACATTTCCGTCATCCTAAGAAGAAACTTCATGCCCATTTGCAGGTATTCTTCATTTCACCTACAGCCCTGGACTGCCAATATCCTACCTTCTATCTATCTCTACAGATGAGCTTTGTCTAGGTATTTCACAGAAATAAAAATCATACATTATGCAGTCTTTTTTGTCTGGTTTCTTTCACTATGCATGTTTTTGAGGTTCCTATAATGATTGTGTTCACTTGTTTTTTGTCTCCTCCCCCACCCCACTTCCCATTAAACTATTCCACTGCCACTTAGGGTAAAAATGATCTCAAATAGGATACCGGATGAATAAAATAGAATATACATACACACTACTATTTAACTGTAAAAGATAATAAGGAAGATCTCTATGAGCTGATATGGAGTAACTTTGAGGAGATATTAGTAAGTGAAAAGGCTAAGGTGTAAATAGCATATATAGAGTAAGCTACATTTGTGTAAGAAATGATGAGAAATTTTTTAAATATACAAATATCTTTTTATGATTACAAAAAGAAATACAAGAAGGATAACTCAGAAAACAATGAAACCAGTTACCTGTACAAGTGAGAGAGAATCTGGTAGAAATTATAAAGAAGGGAGTGGCCTCTTTTAGTAGCCTACATGTGCAAAATTAAATAAATAAAAATGAGAAGGGGAAACAAACACAGATAATAAACAGAAATATACACACATGCACATATACATGTGTACCTATTTATGAATGTATATTTACATGTTTGTGTATGTACATATACCTGCATATGTATATGTATATACCTGCATATGTATATGCATATACCTGCATATGTAGATGTACACACACACAAACATGTAAATACACATTCACAAATATGTATACATGTATATGTGCATGTGTGTACTTAGCTCTATTCTTTTATAGGCCAAGAAGCAAAATCACCTCCATTGGTAATAAGCACACCTGGTGCCCTGTTCATTCTCTACTCTAAAGGTCACCTTAAGACAGTTTCTCACATATAGGGTGGTCATGGACATGCCTGTGTTAAGGCCATACAAGAATATCACTTGCACTTTTTTGTGAACACATCTATTATAAAACATTGATCACCAAACTGTATATTAGCAGGAAAAAAAAAAAGTCCACATCTTCTGCAAGAGAATCATTTCAGCAGAAAGATACTGAAAAAATGTGAATTGATTTCTTGCCAGCTTCCATAGATTAAGGTAAATCTGAGTGACTAAAAGGGATTAGCTTCTGAAAACAATCTCATTTCTCTGTGGCAAAGTGCCAAATAATACAAGTAATATTTCTCTCAAAGGATAAAAAGGGGAGATTTCCTAAAATCACCAGAGAAGAAGTAAAGGGTATGTTTAATTCTTAGCACAGACCAAAACCAGATTTGGGACACAGTGAAGGCTAAAACACCTTATTGACAGGATGAGTCAGTCCACAGGCTTGGAGGCAGGAGGGGGAGCAAAGAGTTCTGGTCACCAACTAGCTGTATGAACTTCAGAAAGTCATTAAGATTCACTGAATACCTCACTTCTCTCAACCTAAACACGCGTTTTCCTCGAAGTCCCATGAGTCTATAAAATAGCTGATCTACTTTCATAAATATTATCTTTCAAAAAGACAAAATTCCATTTCATGCAAAAGCCTTTTAAAATAATGTAAAAGAAAAAAAACTGATTAGCATCTAGATAACTTACTACAGAAACAAATTTTTTTTTATGATCTTTATATAAAATATAATTGCTCTTTCCAGGGCTTTTCATGGCTTCACTTGAAAAGCTCTTCCTTACCCGTAGTCAGGCTTTAAAGTCAAATAGTAGCAGCTTATGAATAAATGGGCTTTAACAAACAACCATGGAAAGCTCCATTCTTATTAAGTCATGATTCTTCCTAGTGAATATTAAACAATGTGAAGTTCATTGATTTTTTTATTCCATTTCTTAAATCACTCCTGTGGAGAAGCTGAGATTATTTGAAAGCCTTTAGAAACTAAATGGTTAGAGGTAACATTTTGGAACTTGTTTGCAAACCTACAGGTACATAGTCAATATGTTTGCAAAGTTGATAAATACGTATGGGGGATTTATGTCAATGAAAAGATCAAAGGAATTAATCCATAATTTTTAAAAATGTAAAACCTTTATTTTTTATTTTACTAAAGCCTTCCACATAACACTTTCTTTTTTAATGGGACCTATTATATTCAACAATTGTTTCTGTTCCACGATTCTTAGCCTTAGGAAATAAATACAAATAAGAATTCATAACAATATAGTTTTGTTGGTTTTATTTAATGTTATCTTATTGGGGGTATGAATCAATTTTAAATTAATTTTAAATTTAATTTCATCTAATAAATAAAGAATCTTCTACTTCAATGTAAGACCAGAAATGACTGTGTCATCACCATTGCACAATATGGTTTGTTAAAAAACAAAACAAAACAAAACAACAAAAAAAAATATTTAAAACAAAAACAAAACAAATCAAAAACAAACTCACAGAAACAGAACAAATTGATGGTTTCCAGAGGGGAGGGGGTGCAGGATGGGTAAAAAAGTAAGGGGGAATAAAGGGTACAAACTTCCAATTATAAAATAAACAAGCCACAGAGATAAGTATATAGCACAGGGAATATTGTCGATAACATTGTAATAACTTTTCATAGTGACAGATGGTTACTAGAGAGTGTGGTGATTACATCAGAAGGTATCTACATGTCAAATCACTGTTTTACACCTGAAACTAATATAATATTGTATGTCAACTCTACTTTAACAAAATAAAATTTATTTTTAATAATAATTGTGTGTGTATGTGTGTGTGTGTGTGTGTGTGTAAAGACCATAGATTTTGTTCCATCATTCAGTGATATGATATTGGACTGAATATTTGGGCAAAATTCCCAAACCGTTAATAAATAGTGGCCTTAATTTACAGAAAACATTGTCATCCAACAAAGTTCTTCATGGTTTTCCATCCTAGATGTACATTAAAATCACTTAGAAACATTCTTTAAAGTATTGATCACAAAGCCCCATCAGAGTGCAATTAATCAACATCTCTCAGGGGGTACTGAGCAGGGCATCTGTTTTATTTGTTGGTTTGTTGTTACTCCTCCTAGGGATTCTAGTGTGTACCTACACTTAAGACTATTGTCATATATTATGTGAATCATTCTTCTTAAGATCTCTGTGAAGTTAGTGGAATAATTAATTGCCTCTCATTGTAGAGCAAATAAAACAGACTCCTCAGGGAAGTGAAAAACTTGGCTGAGGCCATAAAACCAGTAAATGGCGAGCCAGGTTGGAAACTAGGTGCCCTGAATCCCAGGGCAATTTTCTTCATTTCACCAGTTGGAATGCCTGCCTTCACGTCCTATCTAGGCCAGTAACTGACTGATGACTAACTAAATCTTTTAAACAGCCTTGACTCCAATTTTCTAATCTATAAAATAAGGGAACAGGTTTGCTGGTTCCTAAGACCCTTTTTACAAAATACTAGGAGTCTATAATATATCAGATTTGGCTTCTTGGAAGTTTTATGTATGATACTGATGGTAGGGGGTAGGATGTAAAAAATAAGGACACGGGGGTGGGGGTAGCTGCAGATCAAGTGAACTCCAGAGGAGACAGAATTGGAGGCTGACCCCTGTAGTCCATAATTACAAGCACTTGATGCACTTTTTAAGTTGTTCTAATTCTAGGTCTGTGTTCATTTTTCTCCTCATTTAGAGTACGTAAATAGTAGCTATGATTATTTTAAATGAATTATAAATACTCTGTTCACATTAAAAAATGATTCCTTAATGTTTATTCTTAAGTGGAAAGCCAGTTTCACTTATTGTTCACTCCTAATCTTGGTTGTTTCTTGGGTGACACTGAGCAAGGGCAATTTATTTGGCTATGTGAGTAAGGCTTCAATTTCCCTAAAGGCAGTAAAATCTTCTCTTAGTTGTATAAGAACTGTCATATCAGAGCACAAAGTGTCTCCACTAGGCATGTTTAAAAAAATTAAAAGTTTACCATGCCATGCACTAATTTCAAAGTTCTAGCTTATTGTTTGATTGATAGTTAGATCAAATAGAAGTGTCCATGGCTGTTAGGAGGCAGACGTTGAGTGCCATCCTTAGACAAATCTAACTTCTCCTGAGGCAGCAACTGGTCCCCAGTCTTGACTTTCTTTAAATACAGACTCTAGACCACAACTCCAGACATCCTTGTAGCTTGAAAATCTGCATTTTAAAACTCTCCCAGGTAATTTGGAGGCATGTTTGAGTGTGGAAACCACAACTCCGGGCACCATTACACCTTACCTGCTTAGCATGCAGTCAGCGGGAACCAAGCAGTTTCCCAGGCACAGCATGGGACCTTAATTCAGAGTCACTTAAATCAAAGAAGTAAAGGCTTACTACTCTGTTGCATATTAGGACATTAGTACGAAGTATCACTCTCTACTTATAAAATATAAAATATTCCAGTGAAAGCAAGGGTTAAAAGATATAAAATTACAATGTTCAGGTAATCATTACTAATCACTTCTCTATAATCTCTTGCCCACCTTGCAGGCTGCTCAATACCTCGCAATTTCAGATCTGTTCTAACCTGTACAGAACCACTAAATAGGCCAAAGATGCTTTCTTAAGTTTTGAGCCCTAATGATCAATCTGCATTTTATCTGACCTCACCAACACCCCATTCCAGAGTCATCTCTTTGAAAAGCAAGATAGCTCTACAGGATGCTTACACAGTGTGCTATACACACTACAATAGAAAAAGTATTTGTTGAGGCTTCTATTGTCTTATTCATTTCTTAAAGTTGCTGTGCACACCATCCACACTTAATTTAATTGCATTTTAATTGTATTTCATTGCATTTTAAAAGACAACTTCTGTTCTGTATTCCAATAAACCCATATGTCCCCAGTGGTCCCCAGTTCTTACATTTAAACCCTTGTTTTCTTGATCGACTATTAGTTTATGAAGTTGATCCTTTTTTGTCAAAAAGAAGAAAAGAGAGAGAGAGAAAAGTCAAGAAAGCTTAACTGATTTCATGTAAACTGTCCTAATTTTGTCCACACAGGTTCTACTTCTGTGTGCCTGTAAGGCTCTCCATCTAGGAGTCAAATAACAGCAAATGGAGGAAAAGATCACATATTCCATAGGAAAAAAGTGCCCCTCACCCAGCAAGCCTTTGGACTCTCAGGCCAATGGTCTCCCAGGGGCTGACTGTGTCAGAGAGACCACCTGCTGAGGTGAGGCCAACCTGGCACCTTCCAGCCACAGTCCATTGGAAATCAAGGTGTATGGCATTTAACAAGCAGGTTTTTTGTTCTGGTGGCAGGTGTTTTTGTGGAAAAAAGAATCCATGCTATGAAACAAAAATAGATCTCCATGTGGTAAAGAAAATGCCTTGGGAAATCCCCTCAGGTTTGTTTTTCAAAAATTATTTGTCCTCAGCTGAACTCTAGTCCTAATTTCATAAGCTTTCCTTTTTTAAAAAAAAAATAATACCATATAAACATCACTAAGTTACTGGTATTCATCACAGCTTATTTGTGGCATTTTTTATTAGAGTTGCTGTCCCAAATCACTGCACTATAGATCTTAAAATCATTTTTTTAAATAGAAAAATCTAAAAATGGGAGAAAGATCAAAAAAACTAAACATTTCTTTTAAGCAAAGTTTGTATATATAATCAGAGCAGATATGCTATAAAGTTTTTTAAATTGTCAATTCCAGAAAAAAAAGGCCAGCATTAAACCATAACTAACTGGATTCCAAGATTTCTTGAGCCTCTCTGTATTCAGAAATAATTACACTAACACACACACGTGCACAAGAACACAAACTTTCACACACTTCTTCAGCAGCACCAGGCTGACCACTAAACAAAAACAAACAGGGCTGAGATGCGCACATGACTATCCTATGATTGGCAGAGTATTTCAAGTAAATCATGGGAAACACAGAAGAATTAACAAGGGACAGAAAGATGTCATGGAGGGCAGGGGGAATGTTAGAGGAAGTAAAAAATATTAAACATGACAGTGCATGGACAAGAAGGAGCAACCAGAAGTAAAACTTTTGATGATGAAGAAGAGAACCAGCAAGAAAGATCCAAAAAATAAAAGAGAGCTATAGTCCAGGGAAAAAAGTAGGAGGTGAATAGGATAGGTGACAAACACCTGACAGCCATCTTAATGTCAAGAACGTAGGACACTGGGAGAGTCTTACATGACACTGGTAGGTCAATGAAGCGCAGGGCATATATTTCAGCCATAATCGTCTGTACAATTTTAAACACATAAGCAGTGCCATATAACTAAGTCTATCCTCCTAAAAGCTTCTCCAGAGTAAGGATGCCACACTTTCTGTAATGTAGGCAAAGGACAGAAGTACTAATGGAAAAGGATGATAAATCTAACTGCTTATAAAAATATCTATATACACGATAAACAAAATTCAAAATAAGCAACACACTAGGAGAAACTCTTAAGATTACTATCCATGATATAAAGGGTTCCTATAAGTCAATAAGAAAAAGATGACAAATAACCCAATTAAAAATAGATGAAAAGATATGAAGAGACAATTCACAGAAGAAATAACAAATATATATATATATAAAAGAAAATGCTTACTTAACCTTACTTGTGGTTAAAGTTTAAAATTAAAGTGAAATAATATTTTAACTAATAAGCAAAAATTTTAATGTTTAAAAAAAAGCCATTGTGGACAAAGTTAAGGAATTGATAAAATGATAAAGTGGGTGACATTATTTGAATCACTTTGGCAATATTATCTAAATTTAAAATAAATATTCATTTTAACCAAGGAATCATAATACTATACAGATTTTGTCCCATACAAATACTGGCATAATGAAAAAAAAAGAGGTAAAGACAGAAATATATGGCCAATTACCTGAAACCTTGTTTGTAACTGTTTAAAAACAAATCAGAAATAATGTAAATGTCCATGAGACCTGGTAAAATAAATTATGGCTAAACCATAAAATGAAATATTATGGTTTCATTAGAAAGAATATCATAGATCTAAATTTGCCAAATGGAAAGCTGTCCAAGATATATTATTAAGTGAATAATAGATACAAAACAACATTTATAGTATGATGGTTCTATTTGAGTTTTTAATATATACATAAATATATTCTATGTAGTCTTGGAAAAGTTCTGGAATTTGTGGAAAAGGGAATGGTACTTAGAGAGAAAGAGACAAGGGTACTAAATTCCCACATTAAAGCCTTCTATATTGCTAAGAAAATTTCTTGTCTTTGCCATGAACAAGTACTGCTTTAAAAAATCTTTTAAAAAATATATGGGAGATGTTATATTTACTTTAAAATTGCATATAATTTGCGAGAGCAAGCAAAGAAAACACTTCCACCCCTCTGCAACACTGCCAACTGCAAACACCATGAAGCAAAAGGAAAGCTGAAAGGCCTGCATTCAAATCTTGGATTCACTGCTCTCACCGTCACCTACTTCACTGGCTCTGAGCCAGTCTCCTCACGTGTTAAACACAAGAATCATGGCGAAGATTCAGTGAGATAAAGTATAACAAGTAAAGTATCTTGCTTAATTCTCAACACATATTAGATCTTCAACAAATACTAGTTTCTTTCCTTCTTCCTGAATATCAGAGCTGAGAAAAAAGCAGCAGCTCAAGGTGTTGTCACCAGATTCTGAATCACTAAAAATTCTATGGTAGGATAATAAAACCACTTTCAATTGTTGAAGGAACTTGAGTTTCTATGCCACCCTAAGCAATGTGGCCTAATCCTGGGATATTGATACCAGTCCACACACAGATGACTTCAAATGTAAATTGCCAGCACCATCCTCGACCTTCAGTTTCAGGCTTTAAGTACAACTGCAGATTACAGAGCCGAGATATTTAATAAGATTTTAAAGGTCACATTATTCCTAAATTTGCTCCTGCTCCAGTTTCTCCATCTCAGTATATGACTTCACTGAGCCCCTAATTCTTTCAATCCAAAACCAAGAAGTCATCATCGTTTCCTTTCTTCACCCTTCATAAAGCATTGGCACTCTATCTAAAGTACAACCCAAATCTACCATTTCTCTCCATCAGTAAGGTGACTCCATGATTCAAACCCCACCACTCCTGGATGTCTGAGCATTCCAGCTGGCCTCTCTGCTTCATGTTATAGCTAATGTGGTACTTTTAAAAGGTCAATTAGATTTTTCAAAACAATTTGAAGGCCTCCCACAGGAAGTATCCCAAACTCCCCACTACAGGTCTACATGATTTCATTCTAGCCTGTCTCTCCTGCACCTCGTCTTATTGATCACTGGGCTCCATTCAATTTCCCAGTAGCCTTAAAAATGGCTGTATCAGTCTATTATGCTAGGATTGTTGCCAAATCCAAGATATGCTGTGGTTAAACATACTGCATGCCCTTGAAGCAATAGGACTTTAGTTCAAAAGAAAGCACTGAAGCATCATTACAAGTCAACATTCAGGAGATACACATCCTTCCCAGGATGCCTATTCTCCCTGCCCTGAACCACAGCATATAGAACAACAGAATAGAGTCTCATCATTTTACTTCCTATCATCATTTTATCTCCCTATTTGATTAATCTTTACACAGAACATATCATACAAAAAACTGGACTAGACTCAGAGGAAGAAGAAGCAAAAGTCAATGAAAGAAATACCAATTACAAGATGATACCATCTTACTGGCAGAAAGTAGCAAGGATCTGAAACAATTTCTGATGCAAGTGAAAGAAGAAAGTACCAAAGCAGGGCTGTATCTGACATCAAGACAAAAATCGTGACTACAAAAGAAAAATACACAATTTTAACACAAACAATGAAGACATTGAGATTGTGTAAGGTTTTGCTTACCTGCATTCAGATATCAATTTTAAAACAGAGACTGCAGCCAAGAACTCAAGAGAAGGTTGAGACTCAGAAGGGCCACAATGAAAGAATTAGGAAAGGTCACCAAGAGCAGAAGAATCATTAGAGACCTAGACTAAGATCATTCACACCCTCATATTCCCAAATACTATGTACAGATGCAACAGTTGGACAGTGAAGAAGGTTGAGAGGAAAAAAAATTATTTATTTGAAACATGGTGTTGAAGGAGAGCTCTAAGGATACCTTGGACTGCCAAAAAGGTGAACAAGTAGGTCCAGAGCAACATCCCAAGAGGCAAAAATGACAAAAGTGAAGCTGTCCTGCTTGAGGTACAACATGAGAAGGTGGGGTTCTTTAGAAAAGACCATAATGATGGAGAAATTAGAAGGCAGCAGAAAAAGAGGAAGACCAACTACTAGACGAATGGACAAGTCTACAGGAACTGAGCAAGGCTACTAAGGACAGGACACTGCAGACATCACACATTCACAAAGGTCACCAGGAGTCAGAGCCTACTTAACAGCAGCACATAACACACAGAGACCTTCATTCTATAAGACTGCTTCCCTAGAGATCTATTATGTCAGAACAATTATGTCCCAGTCTGCATGCCATTTTGAACTTTTGCAACTGATTTAGCACTTCAATTGCTGATAAGTACTATAATCAGAAAATCTTTTCCTCTAGCAAAACAAGCACAAGTCCTTCATCAGTTTATCCCCAGTCCTGATCTGAGAGAGAGAAAACACCAACTAGGCCTATATCTTCTTGACAAGAGAAACTTTTGATGAATAATGCAAAAGCATCATCGGTATTTAGGAACAATTACCACTACTGGCCATTTCAATGAATCCATTCTAGATGAACAAGTGACCAGAAGTACTCCGTTTTGTTTTTAAGTATTCAACTCAGGAACATAAAGATAAACAAGGTTCATTTAACTGAAATCCCATTTCCAACCAATGGACCATTCCTTCTGTTCTTGAAATGTGGGGGCCGAGATTAAACCACTCTGGCCAGTTGGACTCATCTCAAGCAGCTTTCAGTAGTTTCACAGCGACCATCAGACTTATCAGATGGTGGCTGTGGCTTGAGAGGGCCATATCAGCAAATGTTAATTATTGTGTTGGAAAAGAGTTGTTCTCAGTAGCAGAACTATTCCAGCTACCAAAAAGCTACAAGAGGAACCTCCACTGAAGCAGGCAATTGTAATCATAAAGTACCCTATTCCAACCCACCTTAGCACACACTCTTCCCTATATCTCTGTTGCAACAAAAAACCATGTCTTCTTGGAACCAATTACCACACTTTAATCCAGAATTTGGAACTATTCTGGGCAACTAAATTGAGTATCTATTACCTTCTAGAGTCAACATCATCTCCATGAACAAATCAGCTGTAAAGCAGTTTATCATTGGAGATTAAATATTTCTCAATCCAAAATGCAGTTTTTAAAATACAATTTTGTCTTCTTTATTCTGAGATGACTAGGCCTAAGTCAATTTAACTCTATCTCTATAAAGCCATGGCCATGCAGGCACTTTAAAGTGCTCCATCACAAAAGAGTTTTAATGGTGTTGCCCAAAGATCTTACAGAAAAAGAAAATTCTTGGTGCAAGTTATTGAGGGAGAGAGAGGGGGAAGAGGAAGGAGGAAGAAAGAAGGGAGGGAGAGAGGGAGAAAGGAAGGAAGATTTTCTTAAAATTTTATCTGATTTCTGGGAGACTTTTATTAGTGAACTAAAGAGGACAGTCTCCATATGATCTCTAATATTAATATCATGAATGCTCATCACAATCATATTAGGGAAATAATTCCCATTTGGATTTTTTTGATATTACTAAAAGGCCCATTTTATACTTGCCAGATCCCTAGGCTGACCACCTTGCCCTATCCCACTTAGGCACACATACATCAAAATTCTTTCCCAGAAAAGAAAATCACTTTCACTCCTGCTAACTTTGCCAGTGATGGCAACAGGCAACCATAAAATATTTTAAGACTCAGCATTTCTCCCTTGAGTGTATAAGTACTTCTCTTTGTACAACAGTCAATTCTGTTTATGGGGTTAATATGGAGAAAGGGCAGGAAATATGGAAGAACATGAAGAGGGTGTCCCTTTAAGGCGGAGAGTGGTCTATAGCTCCCACTGATAAAGGTACCAAGAGTTGTCTGCTTGCTGTTCAGATGCCCACCTTTTCAAATAGACCATAGTAAAAAAATGTAAATGCCCTAAGAGACTATATACTCTAAATCTCATAATCTTAGTTGCTTTATTTATTGTCTGTCTCTCCCACTAGAATGTAAATTCCACGAGGTTAAGAATTTTTATCTGTTTTTATTACTGCTATATCCACCCATACCTGCCACTAAACCCTCAATAAATAAACCATTGATGAATAAACAAAGGGTAAATTATAACAGAAGGCTCCATGCCAATGCATTTCTGACTGCACTTTTTTTTTTTTTTAACTTAAGGTAAAATACATCTAGGAGGTTATGGACTAGAATCCATGTCTTCTCGAAATTCCTTTAAGTTGTCCTAATAGAATAAATAACTAAGCCTAAAGCAGACCTAGGACTCTACTTACTGATTATCACCCTAGGGTGGCAGGAAAACTTACATGTCAATATCAAATTAACTTAAATGTTAAAAAATTTTCGCGCATCCTTCTGAAACGATCAACTTAATTTCTTAGAATCAAAACAGGTCAGAGTAAATTGGTTGTTCACGACCAAAAGAGAAACTTATGGTAAATCAAAGAGGCTGGCGATTACAACAAGAAACGCAGTGTCCTGTGGTAGTATGGTGCGCCTGTGCTGTAAGCCTAATTAAAACACAGTGCTCAACTGCGCCACCTACTGATGACCAGCAAATATGGAATAAGCACTGTCCAGGATAGCGCTGAAGATAAGGTTCCTTTTCCCAAAATCCAGGCTTCAAAAAGGAGGCTGAAGAAAACTATTTCCAATGTCTTTCAGAACTGCTGCTTAAGTAAACAGGGCCCAGGAGGTCTGAGAAAATAGATGAAGCTTCTCTACCAAAAACTGAACCAACCCTCATGCCAGAGAAAGAAAGATCAGAGAATGAAAAGGGGGTGGGAGCAGAGAGAGATGCTCAGGGACCCACAATATCTGCAATGTATCCCTTTAAGCAATAGAGTGGAGTGTTAGATATCTGGCTGATTCTTATACTAGTCTTTGTACTTGTCTGTAAAGTTGAAATATTCCAGAGAGAGAGTATAGTTCAATGGTAATAGCATGGAAGATGGTAGCTGTGGATCTCAGGAAAGTTAACTTCTCTGGATTCACCTCCTTCGTATAGAGCAGGGCATGATAATAATATCTGCTTCGTTCAGGAAAAAAATGAATTAATATACGTGCTTATTAATGATACAACAATATCTGACACACAATAATGTCAGAGTCTTCATATTTAATATATAAAATCAAGATCTTCCAGCTCTATTACCAGTTACACTTGCATGACCCCATTAGCCTCCATCTCCTTTTTCCTTTCCATCCAATTCTCACACACTCCAACTCCCAAAATATTTTATAATAGTTCTTTTTACAGCGCTAGGTATTTCTGGATATTTCAGCAAACTTTAAACGCTGGGAGCAGAATGTTCAACCCTTCAGTTGGAGCTTCCAGAAGTCATTGATAACATAAATCTTACAGCCTGTTCTGAGAC
The DNA here is from genome assembly GCA_004027375.1 of Macroglossus sobrinus. Taxonomy (NCBI): domain Eukaryota; kingdom Metazoa; phylum Chordata; class Mammalia; order Chiroptera; family Pteropodidae; genus Macroglossus; species Macroglossus sobrinus. The sequence continues at coordinate 168,670 of PVKZ01002135.1, forward strand.
TATTATGTACATCGTGCACTTCCCTCCAATACTTAAAAGATTCAGATTTAATTTTAACCTATCCCACACCAAAGGTCAGAAATGCCCTATATCTCAAAGCAAAAACAGTGTACAGCTGCAGGACATTTAGTTTTTTTGATATGTGGTGCTGCTCAAATATTTGATTTGCAAAGCAAATCCTACGGAGATCTGTTTATTCCTTGGAAGATTTTTGCCTCCAAATCTGGGAGCTGACACCTGATAGAAAGCCACGCCATGGGCAGAACAATGCATGAAAAAGTTGATTTTTATGAATCTAATCAATTATTGCTTTTCATTAAAAATTGAACCCATTAAAATATATGTATTGAACTGATCCTAAATTACTGTTTAGATACATTGGCTACAAGTAAGAGAAGGACCAACTACAAAATGCTTAAATAATTAGATTTTTTAAATTCTCCATAAAAAGTTTGAAAGGTAGTGACATGGTTAGTTTAATTGGCAGTTCAAGCATTCATTAGGCTTCTAGTCAAGATGGCAGAGTAAGTAAATGCTGTGCTCACCTCCTCCTACAACCACATCAATATTACAACTAAACTACAGAACAACTATCATTGAGAATCTCCTGAAATCTAGCTGAATAGAAGCCCTACAACTAAGGTCATATAAAAGAAGCCACCTCGAGACTGGTAGAAGGGGCAGAGATGCAGGATGGGCTGGCCCCACTCCTGTGTGTGGTGGTTAAAAATCTGGAGGGATATCTCAGCTGCAGAGGTTCCTCCGAAGGAGCAAAGGGTCTCAGCCCCACTCCAGACTCCCAAGCCCAGGGTTCCAGTACCCAAGAGAGAAGTCCCTACAATTTATGACTGTGAAAATCAGCAAAAATTGTGACTGAGTGAGACAGAAACAGGCTGGAAGCCCAGGCATTCTTCTTAAAGGGCCCACACACAGATTTATTCACTGATGGACTCATTTCATTCAAGCTCCAGCACTGGGGCAGCAGCTTGAAAGGTTTCAGGGACATAGAGAGAGGAACTGAATTGTCTAGTTTCAGGGCAAGGGCTGGAGGGACAGCTTTCTTCCAGACAGAAGTGCTGGCAGAAGCCATCATTTCTTTGTTCAGCCCTCGTAGCATGCAGATGCAGGTAGCTGCCATATCTGAGTCTCCATCAACCTGCTTAACACCAGTCACCCTGCCCAGGTGATTCATTAAGATTCTGCACCCACCCAACTTGTGGGTCCATTCAAGCCACTTCAGTGGCTTTTCCATAAAAATGGCCTGTCACAGCTTATGCTGTGTATTGTTCTAAAATCCCTCAGAGGTTCACAAAGCCTAAACAAGCAGCATCTAGCCTTGGATTGTCTCATACCTCTTGCTGAGTAGCCCCAAGCCTGAAACTAGCAGCAGTCAGCCTCATTTGGTGGCTTGGCTTCTCTAGATACTTCCAAGCCCAGTTCAGATGGTGGCCATCTATAGATCGCTTGGTGGCTCATGCCAAGTGACCCCAGGCAGGGCACAGACTGCAATTGAACTTGGTCTGAGGGAGGCCCTGCCAGGAGGGCCAACTTCTGAGGACAACACACCTAAAAGGAAGTTTGGGCCAATATCAGAACCTTGTTAAAGCAAATTCTGCTCCATAAGGTCAGCCCCTGCACAACACTTCCTCCAGTGTAGTCATAGCCAGTCCTCACAACCAATCAGTTCAAGCATCAATCCCTCCCACTAATGTGCAAAGAGCAACCAAGGCCTAACTTAAACAGGAGGGCACACACAATCCAAAAGACACACCTGGAGCATCTATCTGGTCCAGGTAACTAGGTAAACTGCGCCACTGGACTGCACAGGACATCTACTACATAAGGTCACTCCACTAAGACTGAGAGACATAGTAGTCCTACCTAATACATAGAAATAAACACAGGGAGACAACCAAACTGGGGAGTCAAAGAAACATGTCCCAAATGAAAGAACAGAACCAAGCTCGAAAAAATGAACTAAATAAGATAGAGACAAGCGATCTACCAGATGCAGAGTTCAAAACACTGGTTATAAGAATGCTCAACAAACTTAGGGGAAGAGTAGATGAACTCAGTAAGAACTTTAACATAGAGATAGAAAACAAAAAGAAAAGTCAGAAACGAAGAATCCAATAACTGAAATGAAAAATACACTAGAGGGAATCAACAATAGATTACATGAATCAGAGAATTGAATCAGCAGTTTAGAAGGATAAGGTAACAGAAAATACCCAATTAGAACAGCAACGCGAAAAAAAAAATCTAAAAAAATGAGGATAGTTTAAGGGGCCTCCGAGATATCATGCAACATAATAGAGTACCAGAAAGAGAAGAAAAAGAGCAAGGGACTGAAAATGTATTTGAATAAATAATGATAGAAAACTTCCCTAACCTGGTGAGAGAAACAGACATATAAGCTCAGGAAGCACAGAGAGCCCCAAACAAGGTGAACCCGAATAGGCCCACACCAAAGTCTAAAGATAAAAAGAGAATCTTAAAAGCTGCACAATAAAAGCAATTAGTTACCTAAAAGGGAGCTTCCATAAGACTGTCAGCTAATTTCTCAACAGAAGCCTTGCAGGACAGAAGGGATTAGTATGAAATATTTAAAGTCATAAAAAGCAATGACCTACAACCAAGATTATTCTACCCAGTAAAGCTATCATTTAGAATCTAAGGACAGATAATGAGCTTCCCAGACAAAGAAAAGCTAAAGAAGTTCATTACCACCGAACCAGTATTACAAAAAATGTTACACCGACTTCTTTAAGAAGAAAAACATTAAAAATATGAATAAAATGGCAATAACTACATATCAACAATTACTTTAAAATAAATGGATTAAATGTTCCAGTCAAAAGATATAGAGTGGCTGACTAAATATGCTCCCTACAAGAGATTCACTTCAGATTGAAAGACACACATTGACCTAAAGTAAAGGGATGAAAAAAGATATTTCATGAAAATGGAAACAACAACAAAAACACCTGGGATAATAATACTTATATCAGACAAGAAAGACTTTAAAACAAAAGCTTATAACTAGAAACCAAGAAGGACCCAGTAATTCCAGTTCTGGGTATTTATCCAGAGAATCCCAAACATTACTTCAAAGGAACATGTGCATTGATATGTTCTTTGCAGCATTATTTACAATATCCAAGATGTAGAGGCAACCTAGGAGTCCATCAGGGGTGCATAAATAAAAAAGAAGTGGTACATATATACGATGGAATATTACTCGGCCATAAAAAAGAATGAAATCTTGCCATCTGCACCAACATGGATGAACCTAGAGGGTATTACCCTGAGTGAAATAAATCAAAGACAAATGCCATATGATTTTCCTTTTATATGAAATCTAAAGAACAAAACAAATGTACAAACAAAACAGAAACTCATAGACACAAAGAATATTTTGATGATTGCCAGCTGGGAGGGGGTTTGGGAAAATGGGTAAAAATGGGGAAGGGATTAAGAAGTACAAATTGATAATTACAAAATAGTCATGGGAGGTGTGACATATAGCATAAGGAGTAGTGTCATTTCAGTATCTTTTTTAAAAAGAAAACTTTCCCAGAAGTGCTGTGGTTTCAATCACACCTCATTGGCCAGAATTGGGTCACTTGACCCTACCTACTTCAACCATTCAGAGCAAACTGGAATACCCAATCTGATTGAGACTCCCCAGACAGAGCAGATTCTCAGACTTCGCCAGGATAAGATTAAGCTGATTGAGGCTTGGTTCAAAAAAGGGAAAGTATTGTTGTTAGGCAACAGTATTAATATAGAATAAACAAACAAATAAATAAATAATATTAATATAACAAGCTTAAATCAAGATACATTTCTGGGAAAGTTTATAAATGGGAGCATCTAGGTATGATTAAACTTTTTTAGCTTCAACTAAATAATTACATTTGGTATCTCCAAGTATAATCCCAGGACCCATCCCAGTCTGCAGACTGGTTGTGGGGGATCCAAAGTGAGATAAGTAAAAAAACCTGGAGAGAGAAACTTTTATAACATTTGACAGATTAATTTCATAGTTAAATCTAAATAGAATTCAGACCTTATCTTTTTTTTGTCTTGTCTTTATTAGTAGTAATTGATTTGTATTGTATTCTACAAAATTATCAGCCCATGATGGCCTGAAAATTAGAGAGGGAATCGTTCACCAGTGATAGATTGCCCTATGCAATTTGTCTAACTTTAGTTTAGTTTACATGTTATACACAGAACAACGTAAATTTTACCTTTAACTGTCAACAAATCCAAGCAACTTTTTCTTTTCAACTGTATAAAGGTCTAGGACTTTCAGAGCTAAATGTGTAATCTGAACATTGTAAAATATACTTGAAGGTAAAAATTGTATTAAAAAATAAAACTGTTTAGGACTAATTAGTCCTAGGTCTGAGGTTCATCAACTGGTGGGCTAGTTGGTCCCAGCAGAAACTGTATCTTTAACTTCGACCAGCCAGCCCCTGGACATAACGTCACATAAAAAGGGAGTAGGAGAAAGTTATGAACTTGACCAGGCCAGCATTACTGAAATGATATATTAGGAAGTGTCCTAACACCAGATGAGAAAAGTCCTTAGAATGAGAAAATGTCACTGGCATTAAGGACTGGATTCAAAGTTAATACTTTTTTCCTTCAAACGGGAATATCACCTACATTCAGTTAGCACTTTAGGTCATCTGCTATGGAAAATGTGTCTTGTAAACAGTCCCACATCTTATCATATGTATTTTATCAGACAGAAATCATATTTATCAATTCTTACACCCTTCCATAAAAAAAGGACAGAACAGACCTGTAGTTAATAATGCCAATTAGGAGAGTACCTATGCCATAATTAGCATACATCATTGACACATTTCCATAACCAAACAAAGAATCTCTCACCTACTTGGGTATGTTTATTCAGTGGATTTAAAGTAATCTTTCAAATTACCAACTGCAGAGATAATATTCCATCTCAAACTGTACTGAAATTGAGCTCTTAATAGGGCTCTTATGAAATTATTAACATAACACTTTCTTATGAAAAGCTCCCCTGACACCCCTGAGAGCAATAACCAGGGCACAAAGGAGTTAGGGCGCTCAACAGTTAAGAATTCTGAACTGATTCTCGAATCAAAGCTTCACAATAAAGATCATTCTGAGCTTTAGTATATCTCTGATGGCATTTGTTAGTGGGTTCTACTTTCATCTCCTTATTTATTTCCCATTGGTTACCATGGTACAGTGCTCTCGCACATGCTCTCTTTCTCTCTCTCTTTAGGTATTCAATTTTAAGAATGCAAATTTCAATTAAGCTCCCTCCCTCACTATAGGAGAATATTTAACAAATAGGTTCATATACAAGTCTCTTTGTAGGGGTCTCCTGCTTTTCATCTACTAGCGCCCTAATAAATACTCTAGTGATAGAAGGCCCTTCAATAATTCCTATTATTGAACTTTAAAAATGCAATGCTATCTCTCCAACCATGCACCAGTACCACCAGTACCAGTTCCCACAATGAGCTGAATTAAAGCCTGACGGAAGAGAGAGAGAAAACTCTATTTCTAGTGGACTGTGCTACCTATACTTCAGACATGCAGAATAGCTGACTTCACCATCAAGACTCATCCTTCTTTTCCTGAAGCAGCCAGCTATGACTTCGTTTTGGACTTAGGCTATGATTTTTCTGATTTTTCTCTATGCATATAAATGTTTATTTGTGAAGTCTTGAACTTTGAGCTACCTCCAACTCTAGAAATGATGTGGGCAAGCTGCAGTTGCCAAGTTTATAATCATAAAGCCTTCAGCTTCCTAGATTATACCAAGTCTATCTCTTGTTATTTAATAAATGTCAAATTCATAATGTCATACAACATTGCTGTTGGAAAATTCCTATTTTTCCAACACATCTATTCTCCTGCACATAACTAGAATGAGTAAAACATCTGACTAAATCAGAGGCATCTGTCAGGCAAATAATTAAAGAGTTTGACTGCCTGAATAATATTGGAACAATATCTGGGGGAATATAATAATAAATAAAAGTATTATAACCTTAGACAAGCAAGTAAATGCAGCTTAAATATATAACATTATTTTTCCTCAAAAAATAGAGTTTAAACTACATATGATTACATTCCACACATGTCTATAACACCTTAAACAATCTAGATAATTAATAAATATTTGTTAAACAAATGAATAAATGAAAAAATCCACACCTGGTTGGAAAGGTAAATAGTTGGTCTCATTAAGCTTCTCATAAATAAACCATGTAGATGACAATCAGCCCTTAGTACCAAAAAAAAAAAAACCCCAAGTCTATTTGAAGACATCTCAGAGTAATGAGAGTGATGCACAAAGATCAAAGATTGAAAAATCTAAAGAGTTCCCTGTGATTTTATCTGGGACTATTTGAAACATTCTTACCTGTAAAAATGGCAGCTTGCTTTCATAGTCAGTACCACCTATCTGACCATAAGGCTCAAAGGACCTTCTGGAAGTTTATCAGATTCATATCCCCAGAAACTTGCAACAGGGCCTGAGAAACTAATCTACATCTCTGTTGATCACTTACAGAAGAGTGATCTAAACCAGGGACTTGTTGAGTAGTCATTTCCCATCACTCCAAAAGAGAGAAAGGAAGTGTGCAGAGAAAGAAAATGAGGCAGACAGAGAAAGCCACGGAGATAAGAGGTGAGCATTGAGGACTGCCTATGCTCTTAGCTCCAGTCTAGTGAAGCTCGGCCAGCCTGGGTTCCTTGAGATGACAATTTCCAAGGTATCTGGGTAATAAAATGCTGGGGTGAAATAAAAATAAGAACTGGAGAGAAAAGGAGCAATAACAGTTTGGACTTCCTTTAAGGACACTGGGAGTCACTGAAGGTTTTAAAACCAAGAGTGACCCATGACCAGGAATCATCTTTACAAACACTACCCTGGTTAAGGGTTGGAATAGGACAAGATTGCAATGAGGAGATGTTTGCAGTCATTTAACAGTCCCTGGTCCCAGGGAAGTTATCTGTTGCTAAGGTGCAATGCTCCCTGCTGGCATAACTTAAACAGATGGACAATTTCCCTTCAAAAGGGCATATTTTATGTAAGATTTCTAAACATTACATGAAAACTCATTCTTTGTCACACTAGCACAATAAATTATTAGACTATTAATCCAAACTCTCCATGACTGTGTAATTAAATCATTAGGACGAGAGATTAATTCACCAGGGAGCTTCCATTATTTAACAATGCTGCATTTCAGAATTGCCTAAAGAGAATATCATCTTGCTGTTCCTGTATCATGGTCTCTAACATTTCTTCCTGAATGTTGTAGATCCTTTCCTAAAACTCTCAAAGAAAATTTCAGCAAATGAATTCATAAAGTAGCACCTGGTAGCAGATATTTTGCTAATTTCATGAAATCTTTCTAAATCTTCTATGCTTCTTTATGCTTCTTCTAAATAGAACCGAATAGTAAGCTGGCTCAGGACAGGCAGAGTGCAAGTTAGGTATTGAAATGTGGACCTTCCTGGCTCTGCATTTAGAATGAACTTAGTTTTATACAACTATTCTGGCTCTAAAGCAGGTGTAGCTCCTGGAATACATTTATAAAACTGATTTTCAATCTAAAAATAAACTGCAAAAACAAACGCCTTTTGGATTCTTTCACTGACTCTGACATTTATCATTTTTAACCTAAAAATCTTGAGAATTCAACTCAGTGTTTTCTATAACCTGTCTTTACAGATCTTTTTTTAGACTTAAATGATCATAAATGTCATGCTGCCTTGTATTTCTATCTGTATAATAAACCCCCAAATTCCCTAGCTATGCTTGATCCATTTTCTGATTAAAACTGGGGGAGGAGACCCTCATCAAAACAAGTTTAGAATACCCGAATACTTCCAATTGAAAATTCATACTAAACCCTCAAAAAAAAACCTAACTGCTATTCTGGCAAAGAAGTTATTAAACACTAGGTCAGAAGTTAATGCCATTTAGATCAGCCAAAAATCTTAATGAAAGCACTAATTCAAAGACTCACCAGCCGCTGAAGAGTGGCATACTAAAAAATATATCAAATGTAATTTTTCCAGTTACAAGAAGAGCAAATGTAGCAATGCAATAATAAAAAAGAACAGCTAAAGTTTATCGAGCACTTAAAATGTCCTCCCAGTGCACTATTCACAGTGCTTGGCATGCTTGGAGTCATTTTACGATGCTATGTGGAGGACTATCATTATCCCTATATTACAGCAGAGGCATAAATAAGCTAAGTAACTTCCCCAAGGTCAAAGAACTAAGAAGTGATGGAATAGGATTCCAGCATCCATACTGAACTACTTCCCAAGGCCCAGATGTTACCTTGGATTAAAAAAAAAAAAAAAAAAAAAAAAAAAAAAAAAAAAAAAAAAAAAAAAAAAAAAAAAAAAAAAAAAAAAAAAAAAAAAAAAAAAAAAAAAAAAAAAAAAAAAAAAAAAAGTCATTGCATTCTTTTGGCACTGTGAAAGCAGAAAGCAAAATAATTTTTAAAAAAAACTTTTACTCAGGGTAAAGCAGGCTCTTTCACACTGGCTCTCCATCACTTTTATTGAAAGAAGCCCGAGACTCCACTCTGCAGAAATTTCGAAGCTCTCTACACTGATAGCCAATTTTAAAAAGACAAATGTATAAATAAATGGCACCTCAAGACTTCTATATTAAATGATATGCACTAGAACAGTCCCGTGGCACCAAGGTAAAGTGCATTTCCCAATTAAGGATCGCAGAATCCCCCTGAAGCCAGGAGGGACTATCAGTGCGTTAGTGGGCACAGCATCAGCAGGTCACAGAATTCTTTGTGGAACACAGCCCAAGTTCTTCAAGGAGTACTCGCACACTTAGCTCCATTAAACACACCAGTGACAATTACACAGTAGACAACCGGCCGGAACATCAACAATCATCCACATATGTTCAGCCATTTAGATTTTCCCCACTAATATTGTTCCTCCTTTTAGAGTAAGTGTTCCTTTGTCCGTGGTCTACATTCAAGTGGAAACAGATAACAAAATTTTTTTTCATGGAATGTCCTTTCACTGACCTGGATTTGTCAACAGCTTATATAGCAGGGGTTGGGAGAACCTCCATGAACCAAATTTGAACTAATTTAGTGTTGCTCACCAAATTTTGTTTTATGAGAAAACAGTTTAAAAATCACTGCTCTAAAAGCCCTTGTGATTAATCGAACAACTTATTCTAATTAACTGTCTGTCTTCCATGCTAATTAGTAAAGAATTTTGCCTTTTCCCTCATCTCTTCAAAACATTAAATTTATGTGTGGGCTTTTTAAATAAGCAGGAATTAGAAGTAAATGTAGAACTAAGAGCAAACATTCCTATTTTCTGGTTCAAGGAGATAAGGCTGTGTGCAAACAAGCAAAGAAAGCTATGATAATTAGCTAATCCAATCACAAAACACAAAACACAAAACAGAATGCACTTGTGTTCTCTTGTTCTCTGTTTCTGATGATGCCAGGCACTTACCTAGGCAACAGTAGAAAATTCACATGGAGAGCAGCTCATTTGCAGGAACCTTATCTATAGTATTTGAATTTCTATGTACATATAAGGAAAACAACTTCTCCTGGTAAAATGGTTCTCAAACATTACGACCCTAGAAATCATCTTATCCAGAGAAATATGTATTTTGGCTTAATTTTGTTATGTGTTTGCCTAAAAATAATGGCTGGTGATCAAAAACACACATTTGCAGGTTCTGTGTGTTACTGAAAACAAGGTGGTAGTAGTCCACAATCAGTCTACAAGAAGCAGCAAAAAAGCATGAGATACTGCTCATTATTTACACAAACACACTATGGCCAGGTGCCTAGCTTAAAAATATTTTCCAGCCTCCTTTGCACACATGGGTGGCCAATGTGATATAAGCATAAGTTTATGACTTAATTTCTATGAAAGATATTTTTAAAGGGGACTGATTCAGTTCACAGGTGTCCTTTTATTTTTGATCCTTCTGCTATCTGAATGTAAATTTGATGGCTAGAACTGTAAGGGCCATCTTATCATCAGGGTGACTTGAACAAGGAACCTAGCTTTTCCCCCCATTCTGCTCCCTTGTATCACACAGTTCAATAACTAGAAAAGTCCTAACAATGGTAGAACAGAACAATAGAAGAAACCTTAAAACTAGAAGGGCAGAATTGCCACCCCAGTCCCAGAATGCCTATCCTAGGATTTTTGCATGTAGGAAAATAAATTCTTATCTTGTTTCAGGCACTGTTATTTAGATTTCATGTTATATATACCTGAGCTTAACACTGAAACCATACCTGCGGAAGCCAGCCTCCAAGACAGCCCATGCTACCAAGTAGTCAAACATCCTTGACTCCTGACATTTATGTATTTGTGTAGTTTCTTCCCACATTGAATCAGGCAGTCTATAGAGTATGGCATAAGTGACATGTAATTTCCAAGGACCCTGGGGCTCCCACCTTGGTTTCTGGAATCATTGTTGGTTAGCCAGTCACAGTGTCATAAGGAGACGCAAGCAACTCTGTATAGATGAGATGGACACAACAAGAGGAACGGAAGTCTCTTCCTAGTTAAAACCTAAGAACCACACGAGTGATCCTCCAAGCCCAATCAAACCTTCAGATGACTGCAGTGTCAGCTAATATCTGACTGCATTCTCGTGAGACACCCCAGAGCCACCCAGCCAAGAAATTCCTGAATTCCTGACTCAGAGAAACTGTGAAAGGCAATCAATGGTTATTCATTTAAGAGTCATTTGCTATCATCAATCGATGATAAAATGTCCATGTGTCAATTAGCATTAATCCTCCAGAATGCCCTGGCATTGTAATGTACCTTCCATAAAATTAATCTTGAAATGCTCAAAAGTATCCCATTACTTACTTATATTCTGCACTGCCATTTCATTAGGCCTACCAACATCATGCTGGTAGCACAGAAGCTCCATGAGGGCAGGGATCATGTCTAGTTTTGCTCACCCCTCTCTGCATTTCCCTAATATATATAATAGAAATTGTCATGGAGGACATTCTCAGATAGTATTTGTTGAATACGTGGACAAATAAATATATGACTGAAGAATCAAGGAATAAGTGGCAGGCGGGTACTAAGGTCTATTTAGGTGAGTGATTTTTCTGTTCTCTTTGTTGGCTAGTCCCACCTGACCAGTGGTATGCTGCCCTTCGAAGAGCCTGCCTAGTGTCTGATTGTTATCAGTCCCAGAAAAGAAAATCAAATTGACGCCATATCCTGAATTGGTTTCCATGGATGGATTATAAGCTTTTTGTTTTGAATCCCAAAGAAAACCCAGAGTCACTGGAATAAAGAGTCAATGATGTCAACAGACAGGCATAATCACAGAGGCAACACCTTATAACACCAAAGGGGACAAACACAGGCTGTAGGAAGATAAAGGGACGGGAGAGGTGGAGTTACACAGTCCCATTCCTCAGAGTCACAGCGCTAATCACGACATGTGATCTCTGGGGCCCAGAGCTTTTTAATTCCCAATTTGAGAAATGAGGTGAATTTAACAAGTCTAAAAGTACCAAAGGAGGAAAAGAATTTCCAAGAAAGGAAATTTTGATTTTATGCTAAATCATTTGATTTATTTGTATTATTTTATACCTCCAATTAGTATCTCTAGATCAAAACAAAGGAAAATATTCACTTCCTATAATATTCGCCTTTTCTGTTGCTAGGACAGGCCATCCTTTTTAAAATCAAAACTAAGCCAGTGAAGTGGCTGCAACATTCAGCCAGGGGAATTTCTGCACAAGTTTTTGTCTAAATAAAGACTGGCAAACAAGGAGATGAAGCAAAATTCATTTTTCACTTATTCTCAGTGAGGTACAAGTATTTCAACAGTATATAGTCCTAGCCTCTAAAAGGAAGTGACAAGAATGCTTTTTCTTGAAATAGCACTTCATAATTTTCAAAGCCCCTTCTCCTACATGATCTCACCTATTTCCCACTGTAAGCCTGGGTACAGAATGGCAAAGAAATATTGAGACCTCTTCTTTAAAGCCCCAAATCCTTATATCTGATTGCTCCTAGACATCTCCATCCAGATATTCCAATATCCCAGGCACTTCAAACTCAGCAAATATAAAACCAAATTCTTCATTGGCTCCACTGTTTTAAATGTGTCTGGGATTTGTTTTAGAATCTCAGTGTGGTAAGACATACAGACACAGATAAGACTGTTGTGAAACAATAAGTTTTGTATACTCTCAGTTCCCTAGAAACAAGAAGTTGAAATGTAGAGGGTGGACCACACAGGAGAGCAACGGGGGAGCACTAGGGTTGGTCAGGAAGCAGAGAGATCAGGTGTGGGTGGGTGTGACATGCAGGCAAGAATTTTTAATGTGGTTTCCACAGGAAGGATCACTTGAGGCAGGGTAAACAGGCTTAAGATTGGCCAGTTCAAATAATTTTAGCAGGCTCATGGTCTCAGGGGTTCTCCCTAGTTGTCTAGCACCTGGCTGCTGGGTGATTAGGGCAGTGAATAGTGACCTATGTATGAGAGACTGATTTTAAAAAAGGCAGCTGGGGATGAAAAATCTGAATTGATTGGTTTTTACATATGAAAAGTGCTCTTACAGTGAGTTGTTTATCACTAGGAATTAGTTAACTTAAGGGAGGGGCAATCCCTCAGGGTAAAGCCCCACATGTGAAAGCATCAGAATACAGAAAATAAAAAGAAATGGTTAATATACCTGCCTACACATTGTCCCTGCTCCTGGTTTCAGTCTCATAAATGGGTGGCATCATTGGCCACCCACTGGCCCAAGCAGATACTTTGTCACTACTGACTCCACCGTTCTTCCTCCTGGATCTCTCCCCTCTGTTCCCTCACTGCTCAGTCCTCATGTCATACCTTTTAAATGACATCCTGGAGGCTAGCTGCTGTCACTGTCCTACCTCACTCTCTCCCCTTTCAGTACTGACAACAATAGTGACCTTCTCAATGTGCATCTCTAACCTCCTAACACCCATGCTCGAATCCTCAAAGACTTCATAAGTCTTCTCCAACTTCATAAGTCTTCCAAAATTCCCTGAGTAAAACTAGCCTTCTAAGAATAGCCCCCTTTTATCCCGACACTCCTTCAAATGATCTAGAGGGTAGAGGTACCACAATTTGGAAAACACAGGTCTAAGTAGCAAGCCTAAACCTAGTCCTTCCTGGAGCAGCCTGCCCTCCTAACCAGCCAGCCTCATCTCCCACATGGCCTGCCTCCAGCCCCAAACTCATGCACTTGACACTCCACTAAAGCAATGTAAACCTGTGAATACATTGTGCCTCTGACAGCCTTTGACATGGGTTTTGCTCGGTTGGCTTTTGATAAAACGGCTCAATGAAGCCGTGGAGTACAGGGGACATTACAATATATACCTGTGTAGGTTTAAAATATATCCACAAATTCTTTGACACTCCTGTCACTGAGGGATCAAGTCCAACTCCCCACCTCTTGGATGTGGGCTGGCCTGAGTGACTCATATTGAATAGAATTCATCACCAGAACAAATACTGATAATATGAAGCCAAGACTGGTTGCAGCTGTGCAAAGTTAACCATCACCTTCATTCTTGATTTCCAACTTTCTTCCCAGAGAGTGAAACAATTTCATATAAATGCAGTTTCATGCAGGGCCAATGCTTTTCCTATTCAGCAGGCTGAGGATATAAAAGCTTAGCTAATAAAAAATGCATGGATTCTTCACCTCAGAGTCAATAAGGGAAATGAATGTGCTCTTCCATCTAGCATAACAACAAACATTTGTGCTCCGAACAATTTAAATAACTCCCTACATACACTTTAACAGTCCCAGGATGAAAGATGCTTGACTGCTTCATCCAAAAGTACTTTAATAAGAATGTTCCTGGGGACAGCACCATCAAGCCAGAGCACATACCCTAAGCCTCTTTCTCCCAAACTTGCAGAATCTTTTAGATAGATCAAAGGACTCAATAAACAGGAAATTACACTTTCTCTGTAGATCAACAAAGCAGACAATTTAGGAGATCAGAGAGAAAGAAAAGACGTACATAGAACTTGAGGAAAAAATGCAGTCCAAAGTCTCCTGGTAAAGCAATGTCCAGATGGTCTTTGATATGGAAAAGGTTCTAAGTGATGACTAGCAAACACTTCAATCTATCCTGCATCCACTCTAAAACTTACTGAGAACTTCAAAAGTCTTTTTTTAAAAAATACATTTTAAAATATTAAAACTCCTGAGGTAAGAGAAAAGGAAAACCATCTGTCTGAAGATAAGAGGAAGTAAATGTTAATTCTTTTTTTATTCAACAAGCAGCGTTAAGCGTCTATGGAATATCTTATCCAATACTAAGAATTTCTGAGCCTATGGAAATTTCTGAGCCTATGGAAAAGCAAGATTTTCAAATCCTGGGCACTTAAACTGTTTTTTCTTTCTTTCCTTGGTATTGACTATCCCCACTACACATAGTAGAGGGATTTTGGCAGGGTTCTTGGAAGAAGCAATTTATATCTCCAAACGTAACCCAAAGGCAGTAAAAGAAGAATTGATACATTTTCAAACAGAATGCCCTGAAGAGTCAAAAATTTGATTCTTGGGTCAAATGACAGAAAAATCATAATTTAATCAGCAATATTGTCATCTTACAACACCCCCGGCCCTAGGAGTACTAAGACTGTATCAATAGGGTCATTGCTTGGGAATTTTAATTCTCCCTCAACCCCAGGGAGCAAAGGTAGTGGGACCAAAAATTTCCTGATGCCCAGCTTCAAACCTCTTATAATCATCAAATCAGATCAAAAACAAAGAAACAAACAGGCAGAAGAAGCAGTAATGTGAGATGTTGGTGGCCTGGAAAGGGAAACAAAGTCATAAAAAGACAGCTTTAGGCTGAGTGAGACCATTTATAGCACAGGTGTGCCCACGGGCCTCTGGTCTAAGTGTTCTCCCTGCAAAGGAGGTACAAGGGCACCATTTCCCTGGCGAATGTCCAGCCTGCAGCAGGGAGAAAGGCTGCTCACCTTTAAGTTTCCAGAAGTGACACAATTAGTTATATCATCATCCATTCTATCTTTTAGCAAGTAAATAGTGCCTGCTGTGTACAAGGTATATTTCTAGGTGCTGAGGATACAATAATGAATGTGACAAATGGATGTCTGTCCTCAGCAAGCAGGAGTGATCGACAATAAACAACAAATTAGATGACAAAGCATTTCCTAATATGTGTCCCAGGTGCTGCAAAAAGAGAAGGAGAGAGAGAGAGAAAGCAAATGACCGAGAACCTGATGCAGCCTGGGCTGACAGGAAAGGCTTCCCTGTGAAGATGGCTTTTAAGGCTGAGCAGCAGTTTGCCAGGGAAAAGGCGGGGGGATTGGTCCATTACAAAGGATGGACACGTTAGGAACTCTGTGACAGTGTGGTACGAGGGGAAGGAGGGCCAACATCATAAGATCTCTCAGGCCACACTAAGGGTCTTGGTTTTCATCTTAAGAGCAACAGAAATCCACTGAGGACTTTAAAGCAGGGAAGTAACATGACATGTTTGGCCTTTTGTAAAGATGGGCCTGGCTGAGGCTCAGAGGATAGTTTAGAGGACAGGAGTGAGGTCTCCCAAGTACACAAGGGGTAACTTAGACTAGGGCAGAACTCAGATATGTTGGCATATAACGTCGGGTCCTCTTCAACTAGAAATATTTGTTCAACACTGATTTTGAGACATGTCTGAAACTGAGGAAAGTGAGACGAAGAAGCCTCTCCTCTGTTGCCTTAGGGACTCCTGTTTGGGCCCCCAAATGATACCCCGATCAACAAAAAAAAATCATGCCACCCAGGAGACCTTGTCCTCCTTACAAGGAGCCCTGAGGAGCATCTGACAAGTACAGATCCCCCAGGCAGAGCTACTGCATATGGTGTACTGGTTGTGCAGACCATAAGTGGCACAGTGCATACCCTATGCTACGGTTCAGAACAGCCCTGCTGAAGGGGATGGGAGGACGGGGTCTCACTCCTCTACCCACTAATGACTTCCAACCTGTTTTCTCCATTTCATATTTCTAGTCATTTTAGCACTCCCATGTCACATACCATCATGGTCAGCTACCCAACTAACCCACCTTTCATCCAGCTCTGATTTGGCTTCGATGGTTATAGTGGGAAACAGAATAATTCCAAAGCCTATTAAAAAGTAGAATTAATAAGACAAGGAGTGTGTGCCATAGGGAGGCGTGGGAGAGGAGAATGTCACACTTTTACAACTTCCCTTACTAGTCAAAAAAAAAACAAAAACAAAAACATGTAAGTGATAAAAATATATACAGAGACCTTTGTAACTTGTAACATTTTACTTTCATTATATTATGTGATGATCACAACAGTCCCATGAGACATGACATGTGTAATTCTTGTTTCAAAAGTAGAATTCGGCAAACATCACACGATTAGTAGACAGCAGAGGGAAAAAAAAACAAATCAAGAACTTTGAAATGCATGCTCTTCAATGCATGCTTCTGCTACTAAAATACATTGCCCTAAGTGATAGAATAATCTAATAGTGCCACAAACAAGCACTCAGGGGGCTCCTATCATCTTGGAGAGTCTGCCAGAGGTATTAACCATTGGCAGGGCTGACACAGGTTTACTATGGACAGGGGACTGGAGGCATCTCAAATCAAATATTATTCAAGAGTCTGGAATTAGCTTTAAGTCACCAAACTGGGATATTTTTCCTAAACTACAGAAGAAATGACAAAACACACTATGAACAAACTCAGAAATTAAAAGAAAGTGGGTTAATATATTTGCAACATGTGTGACAAACATGGTATGTGCCTTATATTCAATGAGCTATTACAAGTCGATAAGAAAAAGATAAACCAATGTAAAAATGGTTACAGGATATAGACAATATTATAGAAGAGAAAATTACCAGTAAACATGAAAAGGTGTTCAACAATGTTAATGCTTCGAGAAATGCAGATTAAAACAATAATAATCCATTGCTGGCTGGATTTAAAAGGCTGACATCATCCAGTGTTGGCTAGAATGTTAGTTTGATATTGAGATTTATATTAAAAAACATATATTTGGCTTTCCTCCCTGTTCCTGGCACATAACTTCTGAAATCCTTGCAATTTCCTAAGTGTTGAGAGTGATCAAGCTATATTCTGTGATATTAATGAGGTAACTTTTGGACGGCCCCTTGATAAACTAAGCATGGGGGCTGCCTGCCAGTGGAGCACCCTGACCTTCAGGGATGAGAGAAGAGCGAGCAGTTGAGTTGAATCACCAATAGGCACGATTTAATCAACCATGGTTAAGTAAAGGAGCCTCCATAAACATCCAAGAGGACAAGGCTCAGAGAGCTTCTGGGTTGGGGAACACTTGGAGATTTGAGGAGAGTGGTACAGAGAGAGGATGGAAACTCCTCACTCTTTTCCCCATACCTGCCCTATGCTTCTCTTCCATCTGGCTGTTCCTGAGTTGTAATCTTTTATAATAAACAGGTAATCTTGTAAATAAACGTTTTATTCAGTTCTGTGACCAACTCTAGCAAATTAATTGAATCCAAGAAGGGGTTATGGGAACCTCTGACTTACAGCCAGTTGGGGCTTGTGATTGGCATCTTAACCTGAGGACAATCTTGGGAGTTGGAGCTGTGATACTTGATGCTCATAGGTAGTGTCTGAATCGAGCTGCAATGTAGGACACCCAGCTGATAACAGGGAATTGCTTGGCAGTGTGGGGAAAAGCACACATGTCAGAATTGGGAGAATTGTAGTGGGTGAAAGGCATTCTTATAGACTGGATAAATTTAGCAAGAACTCAAAATTTTCCTATTCTCTAAGCCTGCAACTTCAACTCTTAGAGTTCAGACTGCACAAGGATATAAAGGCATATATGCGTAAATAAACGTCTATTACAACATCATTGTTAAGAGCAAAAAACTTAAACAGTCTTCAGTAGGAAACTAGTCTTAAAATATGGTAAGTCCATGATATTGAAAACAATATAATCATTTAAAAGAATGAGGCAGATATGGATATAACAATATGAATATGTATGTATATAAATGGAGAGTGAGAAAAGAAAACTACAACTTATAATCAAACAGAATACATAATAAAATACACTGTCAAGATAAAGTATGTTTGCATGTACATGGGGCAAAGTTAGGAAATACATTCACCAAACTGTCA
Source organism: Macroglossus sobrinus (assembly GCA_004027375.1). Classification (NCBI taxonomy): domain Eukaryota; kingdom Metazoa; phylum Chordata; class Mammalia; order Chiroptera; family Pteropodidae; genus Macroglossus; species Macroglossus sobrinus. The sequence goes on from PVKZ01002135.1 coordinate 186,899, forward strand.
ATTGTGACTGCCTACAATGGGTGGGATAAATGGCCAGCAGAGAGTGGGGGAGTACAGCTCAAAGGAGGACTTTTACATTCATTTCACATACTTCTGTATTATTAAATTTCCAATGAAAAGCATATCATAATTTTTTTAATTAGTAAGAATATTTTAATATGAAAAATCCTCTGAAGCATAAAGTCCTTCGGCAAGTAACTAAAATGTTGAGTAAGCATACTCCATTCTTATTCACTTCTGGATTACTTTGTTTCAATATGAAATTACTTTCTCACATGAAATGTAAGAAATCCTTGCTTTCTTTCACTTTTAGTGAAAGGCAGATTAGCTATTCCAATTACCTTCACTGAAGGGCTTGCTAATTCTAAGTTGATTCTCAGACATGATCAATTCTTACCTAGGATAAACTAAAAGGAAACATAGGTCTCCATTGGCTTCCATTTTTCAAGTTCTAACTTTCTAAGCTTTCTTCCCTCCAGGAATCTCTAAAAATATATGAGTTATGCCTCACAGCCTTTGGACCCATGCAGGTAACCATGCAGAAGAAGCTTATTAATTTGACTTCTTCAGGGAACATACTGATCAAATCATTCTAAATGATCAGGGGGACAGAGCAAAGTCCAAGCTGGATGTTAGCATTTATTTAACTTTATAGCTAACCCTATCTCTCATTTTTCAAACCATTCCAGGAGAGTTTTGGCAATGGGGAGCCAGTTAACGTCAATCATTCATCAATCAGTTAGATCCCTCAATAATCAATGAGTTAGATCCCTCCAACTGAATATACATTTAAACTAAAAATCACCACATTAAACTTCTTAGATCTCATCAATTTATAGCTTGCTAATAATCTACATTTGCACTCATCATTTATCTAATGCATACGAAGAAGCCAGCATGACATAGATGGTTAGACTAAAATTATTATCCACCAGAGTTCCATGGAATCAGTAGAACAAATCCATAGTTTGTTATAGGAAACCAGAATTCCTCTTCAGGTTAGTGAAGGGAGAGAGTTTTGTTTTGCTTTTGGTTTGGGACTCTGCTGAACAAATTTACATTTTTTGAGCCCACTTTGAACATAGCATTACATTTTCAAGATCATTTATTCATCAAACATTTAGTACTAGATATCATCTACCATTTATAGAGTGCTTATCAAATGCAGGAAGATTTTTAAGTGCTTTATCTCATTTATTTGTGTCCTCCTCGCTGTTGCTTTCAAACCCCTGCTCCCCCCTCACACCTAAAAACAAAGCATATACCTCCACTTTTAATACCTGCTTCCTCACCTCACTACAGTTGTATACCACCCTCTCAGGCAAGCTCTCATTCATTAATGATTTCTGTGCTAAACTTCTCTTCCACTCTTGCCATGATTCCTGGTGGCATTGACTTAACATTAGTTGATACACCCAGCACTTTTTGGCATTTTTGTTCCTGGATCTCCTCACTTCCAATAATCTTGCCCCCCACACCTCACCCTTCCATTTCAATAGCCCCACCCTAGACCTCAGATTATACAATTACCACTAATAGTTTAACTCCTAAAATCTACACTCTAAGCTCTCCTCTAGACTACCACCCCAGGTTTGGTTGTTGTTGTTGTTGTTTTTTTTTTTCCACTGTGCATATGCCTTCTTCATGGCCTCTTAGCCCAGCGTTGGCTCTGCAGCCTTGCTTACACATGCAATTCCTTTGCCCTTCTGTCCCACACCCAGGTTAGTTCCTAGTCTCCAACTCCTGTGCCTATACTCCGTTGGCTAGAACAAAACACAGGAACAAGACTGATTTTTAAATATATGTCCTCATTTTTCAGACAGGCCTTCATTTCCCTCGTCAGTCCATTCCATCACACCCCAAAACCACTTTTACAAAACTTCCCTCTTAAAATCTCCAATACTCATGCCACTCTCAGCTAATGACTTTGCTTCTCATTTTACCAACAGGAGAAAAAGGTAGAGAAGTTCCTCATTCTGCCTACCACCTTTATCTTTATCTATGTCCACATACTCTCCTTCCAATCTCCTGCATTATCAATTTGTTTTCTATTAGATCATTCATAACGTTCTTCAAATATGTTATAAGAAGTCCCTTAAAAAAGTCTACTCCTTAACCCATCTGTCTAGGCACCACCCCATGTCTCGACATATACTTAGGGGAAAACTCCTCAGAAACACTTGTCTCCTGCCATTTCTTTCCCTCCTTCTTTCTTGGTAATGCATTCCAACCAGGCTATTGTTGCCACCTCTCCACCGTGCTGATCTAGCATGTCCATGACCTTCATGTGTCACATCCAATGGCCATTTCTCAGTATTTATTGTACTTGACTCCTCAATGGCATGTGACATCGCTGATCACACCCTTCTCCTTGAAAAGTTTTCCTCCCATGGCTCCTGGGAGACCATAGTCCCCTGAGCTCTAAATGGGAGAAATCCAGGACTCAGTTTGTGACCCTCTTCTTTCACTCTCTCTTTAGTAGTCATAGCAAGAATCATGATTTTAAATATGCTGGTCATTCCAAAATGTATATCTATAAAGCTACAACCTCTCCCTTAGTTCCAGAATTGAGCATTCAAACTTACTAACAACATCTCTACCTAACACATCTAACAGATATCTCAATCTGAACCAAAGAAGAATTCTTTGTACACACAACCACTACCATCACCACCTCTGCCATCACATCACAAAAACCTGCTCATCAATAATCAAGTCTCTCCATCTCAGAAAATGGTATCACCACCCTGTTTTAGCCTGTATAGTTCTCTTGCACATCCCATATCCAACCAACCAGGAAGTCCCATCAAGTCAACTCTTAAAACATTCTAAAAACCTCCCCAGTTACCAGCCCAGTCCAGGCTACCATCATCTCATGCAGTAGCATCATAACTAGTATCTCTCTTTCTCTCAATTTGTAATAAGTCCATCTTCCGTGGTGCAGCCAGAGAAGTCTCCCTAAAGAGGATTCTATTGCTTCCTTTCTTAATATCCTCCAGTGGTTTCCAACTACCCTAAGAAAAAAATCTAGATTCCATGATCTGACCCTTAGCACACCCTATTATCCATCCTACATTAACTTTGCTTCCATTGCCCTGGCATTCTTGCTATTCTCTGAATGCACCCTTCTCGACCCTGTCACATGGCCTCTGCACTTGTTTCCTATGCCTGGAACACTCTTCATTTAGTTGTTTTATGGGAACAACTCATGTTTTTCAGGCTTCTATTAGAAAGGTCTTCTTAGATCTTTCCATCTAAAATATTCCTCTTTAGTCACTATTTCTCTGTTGTACCTCTTTATTTTAATTGGATCTATATTGAACTTCCAGAATCTTTGCAGATAATTTTGTCTAAATGCCCACCAACGGAGACTAAATAAAACCATCCATAACCCACACCCAGATCATAGCTAGAAGTCAGAAAATACTACAAATTTCAATCACCATATAAGCAATAAAGTAAATAGCATAACCCAATATAGTGAGCCCCCAAATCGAACATTAACTGCATGGAAAAGAAAAGGAGGAAGGAGGTAGCAGGAGCCTAGAGGCAGTAGAAAGCAAACAAAAATCTCTCCTCAAAAAAGATGCCTCCTAAAAGGCTAGTAAACCAAAGAAAGCAGAAAGGAAACAAATGTTTTAAACAGTATGATTACTAAATAAAATTTTAAATGCAGATTATTTGAGGGAGAAAAAATCAACAGAACAAACGAAAAAGAAAGAAAAAAACAGAATACTAGCAAACTTACATAAGGTAAAAAACTAAAAAGCACAAATAAACAAAATAAGAAACTACAATGGAAAAATAATATTAAAACAGAGACTATGTTTAAAATACCAAAGACAATATTTCACCAACTCAAAGCAAAAAAATTTTTGAAAACCTAAGTAAAAGGGATAATTTTCTAAAAAATACATTTTCCCCAATTTGACCCCAAAATATAGAGGGTAAACTAAAACATTAATTTTCATAGAAGAAATAGAAACCATTATTCTTCCAAATAAAAACTATCCCATAAGAAAGCACCAGACCCATGTGGTTTTATGGGGGGAATTCTACCAATCCTTCAAAGAATTGATAATCCCTATGCTACTTAAACTGCTCCAAAGTACAGGAAAGCATAAACTACCAAATTTATTTTGTCAAGCAGATAGGTCACTAATACTTAAACTCAACTTGGTAAAGGTTGCACAAAAATAGCTACAAACAAACCTCACTAATGAATACGTGTAAAAATAATGTAAAAATGAATAACATGTAAAAAATATAATAATGCATTAATAAATGGGATTTTTATAGGAATGCAAGGAAAATGTCATTTTTAGGCAGTATTATTCACAGTACCGAGGACATGGCAACAACCTATGTGATGTGAAACACACACACAAACACAGAGGATATTATTTAGCCATGAGAAAAAAAAATAGTATTTGTGACAACATGGAGGAAACTTAGCATTATGCTAAGCAAAATAAGTCAGACAAAGACAAATACTGTATGGTACCACTTATATGTAGAATCTAAAAAAGTCTGTAAGAAACAGAGTGGAGTGGTGGTCATGAGAGGCTAGGGGATGTGGAAATGGGGAGATATTGGTCAAAGGATACAAACTGCCATTTATAAGATGAGAAGTTCTAAGGATCTGATGCCCATCATGGTGATTATAGTTAATAATACTGTGCTGCATACTTGAAAGTTGTTAAGATAGTAAATCTTAAATGTTCTCAACACACACCAAAAAAAAATGGTATTTATGAGATGTGATGGAGGTGTAACTCAATGCTATGATGGTAATCATTTTGCAATATTTAAATGTATCAAATCAACATATTGTACATATTGTATACTTGTTTTCACTACACAAAAGTATATTGTGAAAGTAAATTAAACATACAAACACACAGTATGGCTAATCGAGGCAAAAATAATCTGGTAGCTTAAGTCAAGTTTTAATGGAGATGAATTTAGAAAAGATGATGCAATGATGTAATTTTGTTTAAATATAAAGTATGGAAAAATATCAAATTGCATCAATAACTTAATAAAAGTAGTTTTCAAAGCCTGCATTATTGGAAAAAAAAGGGCTCATGATCTTAATGTCAGCACTAAGACAGAACATAGTTGTTCTTTGGGTGGTCTCTGGGCTGGGCCCCTATTCCTTTGTTCCCCTGTCGCTACCTAACATGTCATTTATTTATTCCTTAAGTTTTATCAGTAAAACACAAAACAATTCATTTAGTAAAAAATATTCCTTAAAAAATAAAATCTGCTTTTAAAGATGTTTGTTTCTATAGCTAATCTCTATTCACTTTTGATGCAACTACTTCAGCCGGTCTTAATCCAATTGTTAAATAACCCTATCTAGAACTATGCCTTTCATATTTGAAAAGAAGTAGTCACACATTTAATTGTGCTTTCTCCCTGGCTGCCTGCCAAAAACAATCATAGTTCGATATTACGTTTTCTCCTTCTGAAGTAATTTAGAAGTTAATCTTACTTAGAAACCTAATTACCCAGCAGACCACAGAACCAATTTATCTACTTGTCACGAGTTAAAGCTCAGACAGAAAAGGAATACCACATTCCCAAAGACAAGACCGAAGCTATCTTCCTAGCTATCACATTGCCACCATTTGGGGATGAGTGGAGCCCATCACAACACATAAAGCACTGGGAACCAAGCCTTCCCAGCTTCGTTGAAGCATCAAGAAGCAATGCAGCAGAAGACCATGAAGAATGCTGAGCACAAGTCAGCCGAGTTCCTAGTTGGTCCTAATCTTATTCCTAGGATAAGGGGTGATATCTCAACAAGGAGCCTTCTTAAGCTCAAAATTGCAGAATATTCCTTTACTGCTCCTAATCACCTGCTAGGGGTGAGATGTTCATTCATTCCTAACCTTCTTCAATCATCAATCATTACAGAAAAGGACCTTCTGCTTTATTTGACATTTGAATATCAAGTGCCTACTATATAATTTCTCTTACTTAAAATTTGGAATTCCTTCCTATCCTCAAAACGCATTATCTGTATCTATGAATGGGGAGCCAGATGTCTTCTAGAGTGGATGGATCTTTTCAAAAGGCATCCATACCTGAATTATAAAGGTGGTACCCTTTCTGTATAGTGATCCTCAGTTCCTTATAAGGCTGAACGCAATTGAAAGCCATACTTTTCCTAGAACTACAGGCCTGTGGCCATCTGATCACACCATCTTTGGGGAAAGTATATCTTTTTCAGAAGTTAACAGCCTCTTTTACCAACCTATTCTCTCACCAAGCCGACTGTCAGAGCAAATTCTGAAAATCGTAAGGCCGCAGAAACTGAAGGCATTTGAAATCGAGATTTCAGCAGTAGACCAACTCTGAGGCTATTTCCTGCCAGCTACAGCAGGTGTTACACAATAAGGACTGTTCAACAGTTAATGGCCCTTGGAGTCCAGCTGTGTGCTCAGCACTATACTAAAGAGTGCAGGGCTCTACAAAGGAAAAGAGCACTGAGAAACATATACTCCCTCCTAATACCCTAATATTAGAAGTGATTTAACTACAGCTGCACCTGAACCTTAGCTAAATTATTTCAACTACTGCAAGAGCAAGGGAAAGAAAGAGCCCTAAAATAATTCTTCTACCAATTTCTCCATATCAATCTCTTGAGTTTTACCTCACCATTTGTGCATTTGAATTTTACATTATTGAAAGAAAATCAGCATGCTTCTTTTTAAAAAAATCCCTTGTTGGAAAATATAAATTGATAATTTTCTTTTTCCTATGTACCTTAGGATGAGTGGCATCCCTAGAGTGACTTCATAGGTAATTGAATTTCATATGAAATTTACCAAATAACAAAGGTCTGATGTGCTCTGCAGAACATTCCATACAACCCCAATCTCCACCTGCCTGCAGCTTTCAAACATAATGCCACATGGAGAATTGGTGCATTGAAGAACAGGGGAGTACTGTCCCCTTAGTGAAATAGCAGAATCTATAGGGAAATACCAACAACAGACCTAAGTTGGAGCTATCCAGATCCCGACTGGGGGTCCAGCGCCTGTATAGTTCAGTAAAAGACCTTGAAGATACTGCTTGGGCAAGCTTATGATGGGGATAGTTGCTAGAATTAGAGCAGCTACTTCCATGATCTAAAAACAATATTTTTTTTCTGTCATAAGCCTGAGACTAGCAAAATAAGGAGAGAGACCAGAATGAATCATGATCAGATACCTCCAGTCTCAATGAGAACTCTGAAGCATTTGTTGATCTTTGCCTTCTTTGTTTCTATTTCTCTTTTTTCTTTTGAAATAATTAAAAGAGGTACTAAATCTTTGGTTTCAATTGCAAAACTCCCAATAATGTATCAATAAACAATAATTAAGCACTGACACCATGTAGGAGGACATTGTTGTGGATTCTGGGAATGCCAAGTGTACTCAGCCTCTGTCTCTGTTCTGAAAATTTCTTACAATAACATACTCTGGTATTTTCAATGGCTAAATTCTACAAAAGTTTTCTATGGACAAACCCTGTGGTTTGCAGCCTTTTAAAATCTAACTGCTTGAAACAAAAGAGAAAGGTACAAAAATGTATTGCTAAACATAGCCGTAAAAACACCTCTTTTATAACATGATTTAATCGAGTTAGACAACTGCCTTTGGTTAGATTTGGGTAACTAAGAATATGCATAGAGAAGTAAATCTTGACCCAGTTCTGTCATTAACTAATTGCTGAAACCCTTTGCTCTCTTTTTTCCCTCTTTCATCTTCTGTTCCTCTCTTCTACTTTCCACAAGCCAGCCAAGTATCCAACCTTCTGATTGTCCCAGTGGAAGAAAATGTTGCTCCAGATATTAATTTCTATAAAAATACTATCTGTCAGCAAAATTCTCCCTATCTTTCAAAGATAATAAGGGATCTGTCTATTCCTTTTGTATCTTCTCCCACTAAGCTGCAGGTGCCTCAAGCAAGGACTATGGCTTATTTATCCTACTATCCTCAACATCTAGCACAATGCATGATGCACAACAGCTACTAGGCAGTCAATAAATGTCATCTCCCCAAACTTCCCCTTCATCGTCTAGCTTAATGTCTCCACATGCTAAATACTGAATTTGTACCGATTGGCTTATATAAACTCTTTACTTGCCAATCATTAGAGGAAAAGAGTTACTATCAAGTTTGCACCATCATTGGTCAGGCTGTTTGTTATGTCTTCAAACCAGCAAAAATCAGGCTACATAACGATAAGCTGACATTAATGAGACAGTGCACATGTAATATCAAAGCATGCCATAGTCAACTGTCCTTTACTCTGCCTTTTACTCTCTGCAGTAATCATTCACTTCTTATTTGCCAACCATAATGAATTGAATATGATATATCATAAACAGTTTGATGACTGTAACAACTGTAATGATGAGAAGGGGCATTTGCTTATGTTCAGGCAAAATCTGGCAAAGGCAGCGCAGTAGAGGGATTCAGCTGGGTCTGAACTCAGGGAGCCTGATTATCTTGCTTATTTGGTTACTCAAAGAGTGCAAAGGAACCGATGGTGCTCACACACTATAATGAAAAGGCATCTTTCCTACAGGAATTCCTTTCTATGTCCAAGATTTCTGAATTACAGGGCTCAAAAAAAATTCAGCCCCTCAATAAAGATTCGCTGAGCATCTGCTACATCTCAGACACTGTCCTAAATATTGAGGAATAAGACCTCAGACATTCACAATTTAGTCTGAAGTTCGGCAAACTTCTGTAAAGAGACAGAGAGTATATGTTTTAGGCTTTGTGGGCCTATAGTCTCTGTGACAATCACTCAACTTTAAGTGTAGTGCAAAAACAGCCTTAGAAAATATAGAAACCATTGAATATTAGTGTACTAATAAAGCTTTATTTACAATAACGGGCGGCTGGCCGGGTTTGGCCTACAGGATGTAAGTTTGCCAATTCCTCGTCTAATCCATGAGCCAGGTACATATTTTTAAAAAGGCAAAACAGTAAGATCTGTTTTTGACATTGTATTTGTGTAACAGTTTAGAAATAAATTTTGACGTTGTATTTGTGTAACAGTTTAGAAATAATGAAGCTATAAAGCCATTACATGTATGATGACTCAAAATTTAAGCCTCGTACCAATCCTTTGTAGTGGGTAGGTCTTATTTCTTCATTTTATAAATGAGAAAACTGAGACTCAAATAAATTAAAGAACTTTCTTTAAATCATCCTACAGCTCAGGGTGGAGATAGGATTTGAGCTTCTACCTAATAGGTAGAGATTATTATGTGTTTACCAAAAGTCACTCTTTCTCCAGGGCATACACCAGACTACACTTCCCAAATTCCTTTGCAGTTAAATATGATCACGGTGCTTGGGTTCTGAACAGAATAATTCAAACCTTGCCCCTTAAAACTTTCTCATAAAAATTTCCTACATGTGATTCTCTTCAGTTGGCTAGAAAGGAGACACTCCTGGGGTAAGTAACCCTGTGAGACACATGTTGACAATAGCAGAACTGCAAGAAAAAAAGAGACTGAGCCCCTAAATCAACACCTGGAAGAAAGACATCCAACCAAGAATACATGCATCTGACTGTGAAAGCAGCGAGAAACTTGTACTAATCCACTAAGATATAGAGCTTTATCTGTTACAGCAGCTAACATTACCTTAACTAATATAGTTTGTGTCCAGGTCCAGTTTTGTTTGCATCCAACTATAGCAGAGATGAAAAGAATGAATTTACCAGGCTGATGAGGCAGAAGAGAGCATATTTCAGACAGAGGATATAACAAGATAAGCAAGGGCTACCTTCAAGAAAAAATAAATTGTTCTAAAGGGTTAGATAGTAAGGTAGCAAATCCTTGGAAGAAGAGGCAGCAAAGATGAGGATCAGGAAAGAAACTGTATACAACACTGAATGTAAAGGACTTGAAGAGAACAAGAGACAGCAATTAGACCTGCCATTAACACACCCAACCATAAGAAACAGAGGCTGGAGGTAGTGAGAACATCTCAAGGGGTTCAGAATAGTACTGACATAATCAGAGCCAAGCTGTGAGCAAGTAAATAATAGTTCTTTATATAACAGCATTTTTAAACAAATGTGTTTTTTTCAGATTATAAATGTAGTATATGCTAATTATAAATGTTTGAAGAAATACGAAAATAAATTATATATAATCCCATAGCCAAAGATAACCAGTATTATTATTTTGAGGCATAAACTTCTGAGTTTATTTTACCTTTTATGCACATATATTTAGGCATTAAGAAAAATGGGGCTATATTAAGAAGGGGAAATATGATATTTTCCACTGAATTTAACCATGGTCTTTTTTTCAAGTCGATCAACATAGATCTTCACACAACTGTGAATAGCTGCATTGTCACCATGATACATGTTATTTTTTTTTAAATCAATTATCTACTAGTGTACATTTAGGTTGTCCCCTTTTTCTTGCTATTACAAAAAAATACTGTAATAAATATTCCCATTGCTATATCTTTGTGCAAATATGCAAGTACTTTTATAGGACTAGTTTTTGGAAGTAAAACTACTTTGCCAAAGGGCTTGTCTACTGTCAAAATGCCCTCCAGAAATACTAATTCAGACTCCAACTAGCCATGCATAAAACTGCCCATTTTCCCACACATCTGCTGATATTGGATATCATTTGCCAATCAGGTAAGGGAAAAAAAACTATCTTTTTTTTTTTTTTGAAAACACAGTTAAACCAATTTTTAGTCCTCTTTTTTGCATTTAAAACATCCTCACCATTTGGTCTGTGGAAGATCCTAAACACATAACATTTAGAAGTTATCTTTAGTAAGGTGGCAGTGTGCTTAATTTATTCAATTGGTCTCAATGACTAAAAGCAGAGTAACACGTATTTGAAAGGCTTTGCATGGAAGAAGTTGGCACAAATAATCAAATATTAATTCTTCTCAAGGGATACTGACTAATGTAGAAGAGCTGTGGTTATCAGAATTGAGTGGGTAATCTGTTTCTGCACTTGTGTAGTCTGCTATAAGTGGTTTCACTAATTAAAATCAGCTAAGGATTTTAATGTACTGCTTTCCTAGGTTTTTCTTTTCACACCTTTATCTTGTGCTTGACTTATTTTTGGTTTGGTTATATAGTAGTTAGGTAAAAAGTTAAGTACATAAGGAAGGTGATAAGAAAAATACAAATAAAAAGCTTCTACAGGTTGTCAATCCTGAGAGAAAGGAAGGGATGGACACAGACGAGGCATGTGTGGAAGGCACTAGAATGAACAAGCATGTATTATTAGGGGAAAGATGTAACTTCTATGGAAGGCCTATGTACCAAGCACTGGGCAAGATTTGTTATACACATCATCTCATTTGATCCTCACAACTCTTCAAAATACACAGAATCCATGTTTTTTAAATGAGCGCCAGAGAACTTGGCCTAGGTGGTTGCTTACAAAGCTTAGTCGCTATTAGAACTTTTGTTTGTCTTTTGCTACTATTTTATACCACATCCCATATTCACCCCACTATACTGAAGCACTGAAGAAATCCTGGATTAGAACCTCAGGGCTCACCCTGCAGCCGGTGTCCTTCTCTCATTTTGGGGTACAAAGAAACAAAGAAATGATAAAGCAAAAAACAGAAAACAGGTTGAATGTGAGAATGAGGAAGGTCTCAGTTACAGGAATAAAAGAATAAGAAAGTAAATTATGGATTTACGAGTAAAGGGAAAACTAAAGAAATTGAAGAAAGAAGGGTAAACTTAGAATTGTGCTCAGAAGACAAGAATAAATGAGTATAGGATAAAGAAATAGCACAATAAAACAATGGCATGGAAAAAAAACACATATATTAGTCAAATAAAGAAATTTTAAAAATAAGGAAAAAACAAATAATATCTAGAAACCACAGAATTGTAAAGTTGGATGGCTCAACTAAGAAACAATATGTCCAGCTCTATCATCTTGACCTGTCTCTAAAGGAACCCATTTCCCATTTTCTTAATAATCATTATCACATGTCAATACTCCAACCACCCAAAACACTCTCTTCATATAAGAGTCATATCCATCCAGTGAATACAAAGAGAATGATAGTCAGGGCCTAATAAACACTGTTTGCACTCACAGCCTACCACTTCAGAACTTTCATCAGTTTGTTGCTCTCCACGATCCTCAGGGCTTCAGCCAGGCCTGCCAATATTTGCGTTGCGTTGTTTTGTTCCTATAGATACTTCTCAGGGCTTAGAATAAGAAAAGCCATGGAAAGCATCTTAGAAAAATCCCAGGCCCAGAAAAATCCCCAGCCCAACACAAAGGGTAGGTAACTGCTCCAAGGTCTTATGGCTAATTCATGTCAGAGTGAGAGTAATGCCCACTGCTGATTCTTATCTTCATGGACTCATGTGTGGCTTTATAAATCAAATCCATTCTAAATCTTATTTCTAGGCAAGGAAGTGGAAAGACAAAAAGGAAGACGTTGTGGAGGAGAAATCACAACCAACAGAAGAGTGAGTACCTACAGTGGGAAAAGAAACACAGCTTAAGAATGGAATGGCTTCATTCCTCATTTATTTTGTTCTTCCTTTGACCTTTGTGTATATCTTGCTGCCAATCACCACTTCTTCAAGTCAAAAGGGCATAAATTTGAGACAGAAAGAGTAAGTAAATACTGAGAGAATATGAAATAAATATGCACCATGATCAAATAAGAAATGGACTGGCCAGCCAAATTCTTTAAATAAAATGAAAATGAAGTGTTAAATAAGAAACTTGAGACATAAACTCTCTTCCCCACTCCCATTATCAAAACTTGTATATTCATATTTATTATGCTCCCATGCCTGCCTTCTCTTATTTTTCTAGTTGATTTTCTGGCCTTTCCATTTTTCAAAACATCAGTGAGAACGTGGGGAAAAAAATGAGTGAATAAAAAATAGATACAAAAATGAAAGAATAAGTATAAAATAACCTTAAAACTTCAATATCAGGATAATGTTCACTGTATTTAGTTACTAAGCTAGACTTAGTAACTAAATAAATAATAGCTGAGGTCCTATCTCATGTTCATACTGGAGCTCAACAATTAGAAATAGAAAGGTGAGGTTATGAAATGATTTATACAATTTATATTTTTCATTATCCTTGTTGATCATATAAAAATTTAAGATCCTATGAGACCTTCACTGCTGATGTGACTCCTTTCTGTATATGTGTGCACACATACATACACTCACATGTACATACATTCCTGGAAGGATGCAAACAAATATGTCAAAACATCAATTTTGGTTATATCTGAGGAGTGAGAAAGGCAAGAAGAAACTTCATTTAGTATTTAATATAAATCAATAGTGCTTATTTATTTAAAAAAAAAACATCAGGTATAACTTTGTTCATCCAAAATGAAACAAAAAAAACAAAAGAGTAAATGATGATGGACGAATTTAGACATGAGGGAAAAATGTGCCAAGAAAAAATATAAAAGAGAGAGAGGGTAACAAAATAATCCTTTTAGAGCTTTTATTTCATCTTCTATTCTCCTAATTTTGTATCTACATTTGTTTGGAGGTGCCTCAAACCTCAGCTTGTATATTCTCTCAAGTTTTATCTTTTCAAAGTCTCCCTGGTAAAACAGACAATACCAATATCAATTTAAAAAAAAAAAAAAAAAAAAAACAAGAAGCAACAGGTCACCAGATTAGACGAAAATGTTATGTTATACAAGTCTACAGCCATGACTTACTTATTCTTTAAACAGATCAATAGAAACAATCATTCACCTTTCTTCAAAGAGACAGTGGAAGTAACTCTAGCTCACTCATGGCAGCTTGTTTTGTTGACAAGTAATTAGAGAGAGTAACGGATCATTTGTCAAAAACTCAACGATGAGGGTTCATGGCCTTGATATGCCTGAACCAATTTCTCAAGTAGATTGCAGGACACTTTATCTTTTGCTGTTGAATCAATTCTTCACAGCACTTTTTCCAAAAATACCATTCTTTTTACCTAAAACACCATGATTTTTTCCTAAAATACCAATGTTATATTAGGTAAGTCAGACCTAAACTAATCGATTGGTGGAACAGAATAAAGTACACAGTATTATGAGCATCATCCTCATAAACAGAGAAATAGCTATTTTTACCAAAGTTCAATGCCAAGAAATGGCCACTAACCCCCCTACTCTAATGTCATATTTGGACTGACTATGAAAGCAACATGACAACATTCAAATCAATGTCCTGTAACCTACAAAAGGTTGAGTTGGGGTTCTCTGAGATTCTTAGGGAAATAATTTTTTGTTCTCTGTAAAAGAGGAACAGAGATACTCATAATTAGGCACAATCCTATTTAATAGACGAGGTTGCAAACTCAGTAAGAAAAAAAAATGTTAAATTTCATATCTGGCAATTACCAACTTGTAGCTGATTTATCCTTACTGCAAGTCAGTGACAGATAAAAAGTATGTGCAGAGGAAGAAGCAGTGTGAATTCTAGGGCAGCTATGATGAGGGGCAAAGGACATCAATGCGAATTTGAGAGTGCAATGTTTTCTCATGAAAGATATATCTAAACTAAGAAACTTGAGTGGAGACCATTGCATTTTTACCTATTGCAACAGGCTTCTGGTATCCCTTGTTCCAGCCTCATCACTACCCTCAGTCTCTAAACCGTTGTCAGAGAGATCTTTCTGAAATTCAACTCAGATTAATCTCTCTCCATTTTAAAACCTTCTGTTACTTTTTAAAAATAATGTCCAAATTTCTTAACCTGGATTACAAGGTCTTTATTATAACATGTGGCCCTTGCCTACTTCTTCATCTTCAATCTCTGCTTATCTACCTGATATAATCCTTCTTATACATCAAATCTCATTTCAAATGTCATCTCCAGCAATCCTTTGCTGACTTCTTCACCCTCAGAATACCACTAGAATGCTCCTTTATTGCAGTGCCACCATAATTGCAGTGATATATAAGCATTTCTTTGCACTATGCCATGAGTTACTGAAAAAGAGGTTAATACTTTTATTCATCTTTATATCCCCAATCAGCACCTTGTATGTATATAAAGCATTCAATATATCCTTGATTGTGCCAATTATTAGCAATTACAGATTCCACAAGTAATTCTCAATTTTCCCCTCCCTAAAAATGACCTTATACAAAGAATTCAAATGATATAACAAGAGAAATCATAAGTATCTAAATGTTTAACATCTCCTAAGAGCAAAAAGACTTGATTCCAGCCATGGATCTACTCCATGTCTTGCAGAAAATTATGCAGTCTATGTTTTTTCTCCTTAAAAAAGAGTAAATTGCTGTGATTTCTCCCTGCTCTAGAAATCTGAGACTCAGTCCTACATTGACATCAGCCCTTCCATAAGGCATTCATACACAGTATGCACATTGCTGGCATGTAGGCTACACTGAGCCAAGGGGAGAATTAGTAGCAGATGCCACCAAGGTTCTAGACAAAAGTGCTTTTAATTTGCACTCCAAAACTAATGTAATTTCTTTTCAATTAAAGTAGATGAAATATGCATTATCCTTATTTCTATGATTATATTATTTTACATTTCTGTAGTCCTTTTTCCATCTTCCAAATGCTTTCTGAGACATTATACCAGTAATTCTTACAACAACCTTGTGAAGTAAGCAAGAAAGTAGTATTATCTATTGTTACTAGAAAAGGAAGTTGGGGTTCATGGGCATAATGAGATTTATAAAAACACTTGCCTTAGATGCATACAGCTTGCTCTGATATCCGATTTTATGCTGCAATTCAAGTCCCTTACATATTTAGTATTGTTTTGAGAGTGACTAAGATGACCTCTAACTGGGAAGTTTAATACATACTAAATTTTGAAGCTAATAACAATAATAATTTCCTAAGTATATGTGTAAATATAAAATGTAGGAGAAGATATGAGTTTTAAGACTAAGGATATACCATTAAAACTCAGGTTACTTCTCCTCTTTGGTCTTCCTGGTTATGAATGAACATTTTTTAACTTTGTATCCTCATCAATTAAAACCACTTTCACTAACATTACTGTTTAATAATACCACTCAGATTGCATAAGAATTCAAAATCTATTCATTTCACCCACTCTGAAATGGAGTTATTTGTATAATTTAAGATGTTCCATTTAAAACTGATCTTGAATTCAGAATTTTTTAAAAATAGTCTAGCTACCCACTAAGGTTATTTTAATACCAAGATGGACAGTCAGTAAAGGAGATTTTTTTCACTCAGCAAAATAAACCATTAAAATAAATAATTGAAAATCTATTAAGTATAATGTGAAATATATACTCATTTTTTTAAAATCTCTAGTAAGACCTTCTATTTGTGAAGACATCTACTTTGAAACAAGACACCTTACATCTGTCAATGTTAAAAAGCTTATGTGACTAGAAAACTTCATTCAAATTTTCATGTTTAATAATTAAAGCTTAATTTTACCTTTAATATAATCTTAAAGATTACTTTATATGGTGAAAGTAATAGAAGTCATTTTCATTTTTACTTCCATGACGTGCAAAGCAAGACAATCCTAATAGTATGCTATGCAAGTCAATTTCCTCCTACATTCAGCATACAAAAGAGTTTCTAAACATGTTAAAAGACAAAACTCTAAATTAAAAATCCTTCTGACAAACTACATTTCAAGTAAACCAAATTCTACCCTATTTCTGTATATTCCAAGGCTTAGAAAACTCAGTTGTACTCCAGAAATCTTAACCGTGGTCTAATTTATATTTTCAATAAAAAGCAAGCATGTCAATGCTGCTATTGTGGCCATGACACATTGGAGTTGATACCATAAACTAGCAACAATCTCAAGGCAGGCTCTCAGATCCAACACTGACATGACAAAGTTACATCTTAGTAGATGCGCATGAATAATCTGAACTGACAGACTAATTTCAGTTTGAAGGTAAGTTTAGCAGACATTTCTTGACATGCCATTTATTATGTCTAACCAGACAGGAACATTTCTTATAATTCAAGAACAATCTCCATATAGTTTAAATTCTGACCTCCCAACTCATACTTTAAATTATTTCTCTCATGCTACTGGAACTAACAGACAGGCTCTAAGAACATGATACATGGATTCTGCCTCCATTTTATCAATGCTGAATAACATGCCATTTCATTTTAGAAAGCTAATTATAAGCATATGATACATAATTATAAAAATAATTATAATTATTAAACATGACTACTTTTGATACAAATTGAGAATTGTTCTGTCCAGATTACTGTAAAAAGTTAAAATATAGCTATATTCATTATTATTCAAACTAAATAAGACTTAACAATGTTTAAATTAAAGCCCACTGTTTATAAGTGTCAGACAAATAAAATTTTTAAGCATGTCTATATCCTTGACTTGAACCTAAGAATACAATGGTTTTGTCATTGACCACTTTATTACAATAATGCACTTCCAATTCATCAGCATGCAAATTATACCATTATAAAAGTACATATTTGCAATACAAAACACTCTTTTGCCTAGTCAAAAATACTGTTACCTTTTCGTCTCTTATTGAAATGTAATATTCTCAAATATGTTGTCAAGAGTCAGATAAATCTTTAACTTAACATGAAACAAAATAAGAAATGTTTACCATCTTTCACTAGGACTATTACACTTACCTTAAAATTAGTAATATGATTCTTACCTTTTTCTGGACTTAAGTTTTTATATACTTCAAGGTCTGCCATGAAATTTAATATTGTTACACATTATTGGCAAGAGCAGTAAAATTCCTCTCTAAAGGCAAAGCCTTTTCCTGATACACATCTCCAAAAAGGAAAAGAAAAAAAAAAAAGGCAAAGAAATCTTTAGCAGCCCAAAGAACTTGGCTCATGCTGCCTGTATAGCATGATGAGATCTTCACAATTCAGGCTTTACAGTGTGGAGAAAATAAATCCATGAGATATGATTATAGAACTTTGTCCCAAAGTGAAAAGCACAGCCAGATAAGAACACTGGAAGCATCTGCTCAGGGCTGCCGCTATTGTGGGAATGCAGGCACGGTGGCTACTCTGGGTATGAGACATGCATGCTTAGTTCAGCGCTTAAAGCCCTCAAGGCATTATGCACATTTAATGTCTGGGAAGTGTAGGACTTTAACCATCAAAGAAACCCTCCTCACCTACAGAGGCCATTGAGAGAACACTGATTGCCATGGTAGTGACGCAGGCTGAATGCAGAAAATGAACATACACACACACACACACACACACACACACACACACAGAAGCACACACACACGCACGCACACAGATACACACACTCTCGGAAGCAAACATCACTCCATTTGAGGCAAAAGCAATTCATTAAAAAATTAGCCACGTGTGGTTCTCTATGCTGTCACTACTTTTGTGCCAGTCACATTAACCACATATTTATTGACAGAGTTGAAGCTTTTCCCTGATTTTTGTCCTTATTCCACACACAAACATAGCAATGATCACAGGAAAGACTGGAATGTTTCCAACTTAGAATGAATGAGGTTACAGTTTCAAAGCACTTGGGCGGTGAGAGCTCCTCTCAGGTAAAAATCACTTCCCTGTGAGCAACATTAAGTAGCATAAGTGGGTATGAAGAAGTCAGATTTTTTAGTGAATGAACAAGTATATTAGTAGAGTACAATTTTCTCTTAAATATATATATAAGCATTATTTGCATGTTTTAATCAGCTTCTTTGTAGAGTAGGTAGCTAGGCAGATACTTAACAAGCAATTAACTGTTGTCTTGCATTGAGTTGTAACTAGGTCTCTCTGTGTCCTGAGCATTAACTAACCCCTTTACTCCCAGAATTCTCTTTCTAATATAAACTCTTCTTGCCATTTTCTTCTCCTCAGCTTCAGCTGTGGCCCCTGAGACACCCAGCACCTCCCATTCTGTACATGCCAGTGTCGACCACTTTCCCTCATTCCCATCAGGACCACCCAGCCCTGATTGCCAACCCACCCCACTCCTCTAAGGTGCCAAGCTCTACCCTAATTTCCAGTCACTTCCTTCCCAACTTGCAAACTCCACTATTTACTCTTAAATACTCTTGAGAAATTTGAATTTCAACATCATGTGTGTGGAGTACACAAAATTAAAATATCCTTCTTATAAGATTTTATCTGAAATATGTATATACACAACTACACAAAATAACAGATAAGAAGTTTGGAGCCCCTCTTCCCAGGTTTAAATCCTGACTCTGCCACAGACCAGCTGTGTGGCTCTGGGCAAGTTTCTTAAACTCTCTGCTCCTTGGTTTCCTTATTCGTACAATAGGTATAATAGTTCTCACTTCAAAGTGGTATTGAATGTATTCATTTAATACACAAAATGCTTAGAATCACAATTATTTTATAGTATTACTATACAATTGTTATTAGTCTTGAAATTCTTTACCTCAACCCAGAAAAGCAGTAGACTTCATTATTTAATCTGAACTAACTAGTACTTTGAACATAGCATGGCACCCCAAAACTTAAGGTCTCAGAAATACCCACTTCTGTTAAAATGATTAATACTCCCAGCTAATCTTATACAAAAAGACAGTGGTGCTCCCATTGCACAAAATTGGTGCCAAATAATGGATTTCTACTTCCTCTGGCTTCCTAGAACCAAAGTCACCTGAAAAAAACACATCTTTAAATCAATTTCTCACTCGATCCAGAAAAGAGATGGAGGTCAGAGTGCTCCCGTGGAAGGCTTAGAAAACCTCTCTTTATTTTTCCTGCCAAAGATCCCCTGCCAAAGTTTTGTGATGGCAACACAGGGAGAGAACAGAGAGGGGAAAGGAGCAGACAGCCTCTCACCCTCCTCATCCACAGAGAGTCATCTCCACACAAGTTCTTTATCCCTCTCACCTTCTCACCCTCAGATTTCCCCAGTCTCCTCCCTGGAAAGACTAGTGTATAGGTCAGATATGGAGCCCAACACCACAGGGATGAGCAGGGTCTCAGGTTTATCCAGAATGGCTCTGGGAACCTTTGAGGGCCAATCCACAGCCCCAAGGTGAGCCCTCGGCAGCTCTACAGGGCAGGTGGGCAAGCTTTTAAAGAGCCAGCATGGCCTGTGAGTATGCATTCAACCATCAAGAAACACTCATGGATTTTTTAAGAACCTAGGAATATCTATCCCTTACTAAATATCCAATTATTCAGTAGCAGCAAATAACCTTCTATGCAGCCAATGGAAACGAATCATAAAACTTAAATGCCTATTCTAAGCTCAGCAGGAGTACTGGATAAATAACACACCACCGTTGATTACTCCCTAATACTCTCCCAGAGAAAGTCATATACAATGTCATGTGAGCTTTTGGGGGCAGTGGTACATCCTCTGACAGGTTACCTCAACTGTGCAGCTTTGAAATCTTTTGACTTATTACCTGAAACCCTCATTTGAAAAGGTTGAGCTTTTTCCAAAATTGTTCTAGCCCAGTACTTGGCATATAATGGCTATCATATAAAGCCTCATTAGCTGTTTCCATTTTTAATCATTAGACCTAATATGGAAATAACTTTCATGAATCAAGTAAAAGAGAAAAATGTCTTTGAGTTCAGCTTCTAAATTTACAATGAAGGAAGGACTTTAAAACCCATCTGACGTAGTTTTCCTCATCTTTCACACTGTGTTCTACTTCTGATTTCTTAAAGAAACATCTCAGAGTAACAAGTCAAAGCATGGGCTTCAAAGTCAAATGGAGCAAAGTTCTAAGAAGTCCGTTTACTCCTGGAAAAGTTGCAGGTAAAGTGGCCAGGACACCTAGTTAAATTTGAATTTCAGATAAACAAAAAATAATTTGTTGTTTTAAAATGCAATATTTCCTGCATTTTTATTTGTTAAATCTGACAACCCCGCTGAGGAGGCCTCTCTAAGCTTAAATATTCTCATCTGGGGAGTGTAGTACCCACCTCATGGGGGTATTTCTGAATAGTAAAGGAGCTCATCTAGGCCAACCACGGTACTAGGACAAATAAGTATTCAATAGCTGAAAGTTAAGTAAATATCCACTCCAATCACTAGTTTGATATAATCCCATTTCATCAAGTCTCATGCTGAAGAGTTTCTACACTACACTCTCCCCATACCTCAACCTAACAGCTGCATAACTCTGAACTGAGATCAACTAAGGGCAAAAGCATGGCACTTACCTGCCCTGAGATTCCCAAATCCAATCAGAAAACCTACTGACAAACACAGGAGCCACGTCACTTCATAAGATGATCATTATAAAAGTTACCATTTACCAAACACCACTACACAAACATTACATTCTCTAATCTCCACAAAAATTCTGCAAGGAAGTATATTAAAACCTTATGTTAAAGGGAAGAAAACAATCAAGCTGGATGAGATGACCAAGACCACACAGTTCTGCTAGAACCAGGAACAAACCCAAGCTGACTCCATGTATGGGCCCTCCCACCAGCTCCATGCTTCAGGTCATGGGAACCATATGCAAGATTTCAGCTCTAATTTCAGAATTCCTCATTTTTCCAAGCGAGAAACTATTCCCACAGAATGCTAGAAAATGTGCATGCCTCTGGCATAGAAACATAGAAATGCTTAGTAAGAAAAATAGTCTGTAAAGCCATAATCCCAAATTATCCATATAGATTTTAAAGCATATTCAGCTTTCTTCACAAGATGCACAGGAGCACAAAAGCAAGTGGGAGCAGCAGAACCTTCACAGTGACAGCTGTGGGTGGCACCCAGCCACACCCTTCCAGACCCTGTCTGTCCTCTGGCCCTGGGCTCCAAGCACCTCAGTAACTTGGTGAGGGATAGATTTCACTGGAACTTTCAAGACTCATGGTAAATGACAATTTTTGAGCATAAAGGGTAACAAACTTAGTGAAAAGTCATCAGGCAAGACGCAGCAAGATTTGTAAAGATGTTTACACTTATTTTAGTCAATAATTACTACTGTTAGACAGCTATCATAATGCAATCAGCAGAAATATAAAAATCTACGTACGAGAATGTTTCCTTATTGTTAGTTACCTGCCAGCAATCTAATTGCCTGTCAACAAGGGAATGATTAAATAAAATATACATCCATAGTTTGGAATACAATCTAACCATTAACAATGTTTTCAAGAAAGATATCGCAATCACCTAGAGATTGTTTGACATATCATTTTTAAAAAAATACAAACAAAATATACAATATTATTTTAATTATGTAAAATATATGCATATAGAAACAGAATAAGGCATAGAAAAATATGTGAAAAAGATTAACCATGAATATCTCTAGGTGCTTTAATTTTCTTCTTAAATTTAACTACATTTTATTTTTTTAACCAGCATTTCTTTTACTTATAAAGAAAATAACATTATTTTTTAAAGTATAGCAGTCTAGTAACACTCAGCTAGGGAAAAGATAATCCCTTCCCACTGATGTACTGTAACAAGGGGAAGCTGCGGATTACTAACATTTTATGATGCACTCCCTGTGTTCCAGATACTGCTCCCACCATTGTACCTGACTTACTTAATTCTTACAATGCCCCTAGGAGTGAATTAGGTATAATTCTTTCTCTAGTTTCATATGTGGAAACTGAAGCAGAGAAAAGTTAAATAACTTCCCTGAGCTGGCACAGCCAATAAGTGCTAGACCTGGGCTTTGAATCCCCACGGTCTAGCTTTAGGGTCCCTGCTCTTCACTAGATAAGGTAAGGTAGCAGAGAGATTGTCAATATGCTACCTCCATCCTGCAATAAGCATTTTCACCTGAAAGGCTAATAGAACAATAATTAGAGCTGCTAGAGTTCAATTTCTTTGGGGAAAATTCACTGGACACTCCAATTACACAGGAAACCCCAAATCCTCAATACATCATATAGCAAAATCACTAATGTAACTACACAAATACATGAAAGCCCAACAAGAATCCTACATGTACAAACAAACTCAAAGAGTAGGCAAACTCCCAAGTGGATGCTCCAGGGCAATGTTCTCAGGATGAACAAGTACATTTGCTTCCATAAAATAAAGGGTACCTATCACTGAGGCATCATCCTGTCTGAGCCCCCCTGCTGAGCCCCAAGCTGTTCTAGTTCATTCTTCGGACACTGGGCACCAGGTCCTTCATCAAAATCTTCTGACCACTCAGAGACATCTATACTCAGTTAGGTGTCCTGAGCAATATCGGAGGTAGAGGCAGCACCATCCATTACTTGGCCTGTGCCAATCACAAAGATAGATAACTGAAGGGTTAGAGACATTAACCTCTGAGTGTCTTTTAATAATCTCTGAGGTAGCACCAGAAATCTGCTCTCAGTTTTTATTTACAATGGTCTCAATTCACTAGACTAACACTGCTGCAGTCATTACCAATTTGGAGTTAAATGGATTAAAAAGAGCAGGGATCATATATCAATTTAAAACAAGACCAGCACAGTATGACATACTTATCATCAATGCATTTAAGAAAATTGCTATTATATGAAGTTCAGAAACCTCTGTCAGGACTAAGAAAATTGATGGAACTTTTGGATTAACCCCTGAGGAACAAAATGGAACACTACCATGAGTTCGTTTTCACAGGAAACGTTAAAGGGTACTCAGTCAGTCATAAGAAAAGGTAAAATACTATCATTTGTGACAACATGGATGGATCATGAGAATATCGTGCTAAGAGAAATAAATCAGGTGGAAAAAGTCAAGAACCATATGATTTCATTCATATTTGGGATATAAAACTGAAGGCAACAAATGAACAAGGCAAGCAAATAAAACTCACAGATACAGACAACAGTAGAGTGGTTACCAGAGGGAAAGAGGGGAGGGAGGAATAGAAAAGGCTAAAGCGGGTCAAGTATATGGTGATGGAAGGAGATTTGACTTTGGGTGGTGAACACAAAATGCAATAAACAGATGATGTATTATAGAACCGTACACTTGAAACTTACATAATTTTATTAACCAATGTCACCCCAAAAAGTGACAAGGGAAGTAAGCTGAGCCTCAGCACCTCATCATGACTTGCCCAAGATCTCAAAGCTAACACATGGAGAAAAATTACCTGAAACTAGGCTTTCTCATCCAAACACAGTGCTCTTTCCCCATACCAGATAAAACATGCTTAATATATTTTTATCGGCAGGAATTAATTGCTAAACAACCGAGTATAACCAAAAAAAGTAAAGAACAATCCCAGCATACTACAAAAATTTCAGCTGAACACAGAGGAAGACATGAAGGGTTGCAGGTTTCTACCCAATGCCTACTAACTTCATGCTGAGAATGGCAGAAATGGTTTTACTTAGACAGTAAGCTTACCGTAGCTGCTTTTTCCTTATTGGAGAGAGATAACTATACATCATAATGATATAGAACAAGTCCTATAGATCACACACACTTGTCAAATAAATCAGTTTGGACGTCCCTTATGTTAAATGCTTCAGTGGACAGTAATCACTACACATTTTTAAGCATATGAATTCCAAAACAAGTGGAATATTACCCATATTTAATTTTTCTACATTCCACAGGACAGAGATGAGCCACCCTTTAGCCCAACTGCCTCTTTGAAATGATGAATCCTTGATGATTTATTCATCCCCCTGTCAAGACCTTGGCTTTAAAATAAAAATTTCTCATTATTTTTTGGAAAGACTTGACTATTTATTAGTCATGTCACTTGAAATTTTATAGGTTAGCATGAAAATTTATAGCCCCATCACTGTCATTTTGATGAAGCTATCAATATAATTTAAAGTAAAATCTTTGGTAGGCTCAGAGCTTGATTTAGGCTTGAGCTATCCATGAAAGCCACCGAGACCTCAGGGGCAAGATTTTATTCACAGGCCCTGTGAGAAACCCAGGAGCTCGCAGCCAGCAGCCTCATACTGTTTTTGGTAGAGACTCGGGACATGTGAAATTCAATTGACA
The DNA here is from genome assembly GCA_004027375.1 of Macroglossus sobrinus. Classification (NCBI taxonomy): domain Eukaryota; kingdom Metazoa; phylum Chordata; class Mammalia; order Chiroptera; family Pteropodidae; genus Macroglossus; species Macroglossus sobrinus. The sequence continues at coordinate 211,815 of PVKZ01002135.1, forward strand.
TTCAGGTTTCATGAACTCATATCCAGATATAAATAAAGGTACCCAGACTTTGTCAGTCAGCCTCCACTGTTTGGATACCTACCATCAGATCTGATCAGTGTTAATTATAACATTAACAGAGGGGAATTAACCAGAGATAGGTAGGCATATGAGAATTTCTAATGATTGTTGACAGTGACATATATGAAAACAAATATCTACTCTGAGGCTGAAACTTTAATTAAATTCTCAAAACTTCAGCAGTGACATAGTCTAATTCCCTTACCCCATAGCAATCAGAAAGCACTTGAACCCTAGAGAAGCCCCCGTACCTCCTCCTTCAGGAGGAGGAATTGGATAGCTATAATGGAAAAGTCCAGAATAACCTCTAAGTGCTTGTTCTCTCCAGCACTCCAGCTAAAGGAGGACTGCTGGCTTACATACAAACCATGCTTGCATATATCTGATATTGTAATAGAGAATACTTTTCCGTGCTTAAATCTGCCATGTCTGGGTTTAGTTAAACAAAATCTACCTGGGCATGGCTTGGCTTATAGTCAGTCAAATAGGGATTATAATATGTTCATTCTTATGGGAGACACATGTGGTCATCATAACACAAACCACTCATCTGGTAGCACTGAACCCCAAAACACAACTCATACAAACTAGTCCCATGAGAAATGCAAACACAAAGTGAACCATAAGGAGAGAGGAGTGAGGGACAGAGGAGATGAGTTGTAGATTGCTAAACAACCTCTCCCCTAAACAAAGCTCTTCTGAGTGGAAAGAGAGTTGAAAGCAACTCTGATCCCTTTAATCCAAAGTCAGTAGCCACAAAAGCTTAGATCAAAGGGACAGACAGCAGCCACATCTCTGGCAAGTCTCCCATCGGCCAGCCAAAGCCAAGGCCTGGCTGAGGAGAGACCAAACTCCAACGCTCCTTCAGCTGAGAGAGGTGACCGCAGCCCCTCTGTTGCCATAGTATGGCTGACCAGGAACTCTCCGGAGAACAGGAAGGTCTCCAGGAGAGCGGATGGCCATAATGTCCCTGAGGACAGGAAAGGGGATGTATTCCTCTAAAGAAAATCTATTCCCATAATGTCTGGGGAGAACATTTTAGTAACAAAATATGACCTTTAGGGAAATGGCTACCTTCAATGACCTAGGCAGAGACACGTCACCCCTCTTTTCCAGAAGAAAACAAAAGAAAGAGATTGTACTGACTTCTCAGGTGACAATTTCCAGCATGTCCCAGTGCACAGTACTATCACAACAGTCTAAATTCCTAACCTAAAGCACTCAGCAGAAATGAAAAATCAACTCCTTTGTCTCTTTCTTGATGAAACAGAAAGTGGCTGTTCAAAACTTCGACAGTGCATTTTTTAACATAGGTAAATACTTTTGCAGTGTCACTTCTCCAAGTCAAATAACTTCATTTCTTTAATCCATTTGCCCCAAGAATACTCACTGGCGGCGCTTGCGGCTGAGCCTTTACCCCAAGATAACTCGCAGATGACAGTTCTAACCTTATCCCCAAAGTTTGCCACAAATTTCTCACTTATATTATTATTTTCACATTGCTCTAGTATATCGATCATTTTTGGAAACAGATGGCATCATTCTATTTATAGCTTTCTGTTTTTAGTAGCAGTATTTCTATTTACAAAATATAGTAATTCTCGATCGCTGAAAATGTCAAATCCTAGAATACACAGCATTCCTCTGCATGATATTAAATTAACGCTGGCAGTGAGCTGCACTTTTTTTTCTAAATGAAAAAAAGGTTAATCTTTGTCCTTATATGATTTTCCTCAACACAATCCTGATGTGCTTTTTTCCATTCTTCCTAAAAGACATCTTAACAGGTAGATGAAACATAGCACCAGGGAGGACCACAGTGTAAAATCCTGGAGAGCAGGAATGGTGAATGTCTTGTTCATTGATATGTCCCTGGGAATACATCAGGACAGCAGTGAGCGCCAAGAAGGTCTGAGAGCAAGAAGACCCACCAGAAAACAGAAACTCAGATTCTAGATCATCCTCCAGTTCCCAAGAAGACACTGGGAGTAAAGCAGGTCCAAGACCCCAAAGGATGATAGAGAGAGCATAAAGAAAATCAGTTGCTGGCACTGTAATATATGGTACAGGTGAATGAGAGAATGACTATAGGCAACCTTTTCTCTATAATTAGGAAGACAATTAAGATGGAAACTACTCAGGGGACGTTCCTTTGAGGTGAAAATTATCAAGTTATTAAAGTTTTCGAAATGGCCTTCTAGTTAACACTTTACCCTAGAAATTTAAGATGAGAGAGTCAGCCTCTGGTACCAAGAAGGTAGAGTTCCTTAAGGAAAAAAGAGAAAGGACAGGTCAATTCCTCCAAATCTAGGAAAAAATTAAACACAGTGGCAGAGAGCTGGGGTTATGGAGTAGTTAAAAGCAACATGACAGACATCAGATGTGCAATCAAAAATAAAATCTTGGTTCTACCAGATAGCTCAGCAAACCAAGCCAGGTTATTTAAACCTCTCTAAGCCTTAGTTTCCCCACTTACAATAGTACCTACAATGACAGATTGGAAATTTCCCAGCCCAGTACCTCAGTACTATAAGCATAACCAGCAACATAATCTCCAGGTCCAGTACTAAATGAAAATATGGGGCTTTTTCCCAAAAAAATAAATTCAAGATAGCATCAGCAAATCATTAAACCAAGCACAGGGCCCTTCTAAACCCTATACAAGGCATACCCATGAATCCAGCCCTAACCCTAAGAACTTGGTAGGTCTTATGAAACCCTAGAATTTTCTCCATCTTGGTTCCTTTCTTTTTCCCAGGTCTGTTTCCTTATAGATATCCATTAAAAAAAAAAAGTCTCAAAAATAAAGGACCTTAAAAAAAATTAAAGGACTCATCAATGTCAGATTTACTTAAGTTGATAACTGTGCAGTGGTTATATAAGAAAATATCCTTATTCTTAGGAAATGCACACTGAGGTATTTAATGGCAAAGGACCATGAGGTATGCAACTTATTCTCAAATCATTCAGGAAAAAAAATAAGTGTGTGTGTGTGTGTGTGTGTGTGTGTGTGTGTGCATGTGTGCATGCGTGTGTGTGTGTGTGTGTGTGTGTGGAGACAGCATGTGTGTGAATATATGATAATCAAATGGGATAAAGGCTAACAATAAATAAATTTGAGTAAATGATATATGAGTTCTTGGTGGTATTCTTATTCTTTCAACTTCTCTGTGAGGATAAAATTATTTCCAAAGAAAAAGCTAATAGAACATAGAGGTCTCATGTGAGCTCAGAGGGTGTATAAAGGGAAGAAGAGGTAACAGCAAAGAAAAACAAGGTTATAAGCTCTATACAGAGAGGGGCCACTTCTACTTTGTTAATTCTTGAACCCCAGCACTGAATCTAGGTCAACAAATATTTAAGGCAGGAACAAGAAAAGAGAACATCGCATGTTTAAACTCACCTGGGAAATAAGAACCTGAGGCAGGGACAAATAATTGGTAGTTATTCCCAGTGTGGGAATCAGTGAGCTGCCTCTGTTTAGAAGGAAAGCAAGGATCTTGTGAACATGGGCCCACAGCATGGCCTGATATGCACTGCACACTACCCAGGGCCTTGGTTCTCACCATTTACTGGGGGTTCATTTGGACCCACTTTAGGCTCACCATTTAACCTTCCAAGGACTCGGGGTCCTCAGTGATAGAATGTGGGATGTTACTAATTCATTCATCAAATACTTACTGGACAGTTCCCAAGCCCTAAAGTCATGTCCCCTCTTTCCGAGCTTTTATTCTAAAAGGAATCTCACAAACTGACTGCATTAAATATTGTCCTGAGGTCACGGAGGTCTTTTCCAAGCCTGAAAATTCTACACAAAAAAACTCTGGAGCTTTTTATTTCAAAAATAAGCATAAATATTATAGCATAACCACTCTCTAAAAAACTTGTGGCAAATATATACTCTTTTTAAGGTGAAATTTATTTGAGATGCCCTGTTTCTTAAATTAAAAAAAGAAGCTGTCCACATAGGCAGTGAAATGCTTGAGAGCCTATGTAACTTAAGCCATATACCAATAACCAAGTTGATTTTAGCTGCCAAAATTCTTGTGCCTTGACAAGTTATACAAACAGCAAAAATTTTTAAAAATCTGACAAAGCTCTAAATTTAGAAAAAAATGAAAGACAGAAATGCTTTTTAAAGTAATAAATTTATCATTGAGAAATAACTTTGAAGTGTAGATTAATGATTAGTATTAAAATGAAAACATCAAAAGTATTTTAATTTTCTGCTTCATTAGTCTTCCTCATTCACAGTCAACTAGCACAAAAACGGTTATAAAGGCTAATTTTGTTAAAGACCTTAGAGAAAAGAAGAAAGAATTGTTCTTTCAAGAATGCTAAAAATGATAAAATGAGAAACCAATAACATTTTATCGCTTTATATAAATTAATCCAATTTAGAAATAAGTTAGTACTATGATTTATGCAGAACTTATTATCTAGCCAAGAAAAAATTTTATATTACTAGTATCAGAAACATGGTGCCTACAGTTACCAGATATTAAACATCTATGCTGACTTATATAATATAGGAGGAATGGCAAGGGATAGGGGATCAAAAAATATAATTAAAGATGAAAATAAAAGGCATATAAAAATATTAGTTCTCAGATGGGTTCTCGGGAGCTAAAATAGGCATATAAAAGACTGTCTCAAACACAGGCTGCAAGTTGAGATACAGAGACTAAATGTTTGTCCTTGAAAAACAACCATCCTCCTGACATTGACTGACATAATTCACAAGAATCTGGACATTCTGTTGTTTTCTGATAGAGATGCAAAGAGGTGCCACTTTAAAGACTTAACTACTATAACTGAAGACCATTCATCTCTAGTTTTACAGAACAGCAAGCGGCTTTAAAAGCTTTATCCCTGGAAATGAAAAATGTTCTAAATGTCCTTTTTGAATTCTTGGAGTCAATGCTTTACCAGATAGTAAAATCACTGCTTGATCTAAATGCTATATGGATTCTATCACTTTATTGTAAAGTTCAGCATCTGGCTCCCCAAAGAGTTAATAATCATTTATAGTTATGAAGACACCAGAAAAGTCCTTTGGATGCCACCAGGTAGGAGAGCCGTCCTGTCTCACAAAGCCCTGCTGCCCTCAGTGATGGGGAAATCAGAGCTGATGCCAGAGGCCCTCAGCCCTCTAGCAGCTCTGCATGAATACTTTCAACTCACCTGCCCGACATAGGAAGACCGGGAAACACTTTGTGTAAAATTCCTTTTATGTCACAATATTCCAATGCGATAAAGATCTAACCATTTCCAATAATCAGAAAATGTAGAGATTTGCAAGATTAATTCCACAGAAAATCCACTTAGCATTTCATAATACTTAGCTTAGATCATAAAGGCCAGTAGAGATAGAATGGCAGAATGTTGGCTTTTAGAATTAACCTGGCCACTAGCTGGATGATATGAATACGCTCCACTTACCTTCTCATCTATAAAAAGAGAGTGGTTTTAGTCAGAGGTTTATAATGCTTAGAAGGGGCGAAGAGTAAAAACAGATTACTTTGAAAATGATGAAAGCTAAGGACTTTGTTCATAGGAGAAAGAGACACAAATGTATATGCACATATACATAGTGTTTAGCACAATGTCTTCCGAGATTTTACAAATGTCCTGAAGCCCAGCTATGCATTCTTTTCAAATTCCTCAGTCAGATGGCTTCTTAAGCCATTTCTAGTTCTGATCTACCATGCTTCACTGCAGACCAGAGTACTGCTTATATCCTTAACTATATCTTATGTTTTAGACATAGGAGGGTCAGAATTTTAAGCCTATTGTACAAAGAAAATTATCTGGCATTTGTAGCCGTCATGTCTCCTACTTGGAAATCTTAGCATTGACATACCATCTGGGGTCTTTGTCACACACAAGTTTCTGCTCTCCAAATACATTGGTTGGTGGGAAATAGTTCTCTTCTCTATCACCCCATCCCTCTTCCACTTGGTTCTTGGAGAACAGAAACTAATCCCTCACTCAAAGAACTCACACCCAAGCCTAGTAGGTCTCTTAGACCAGTGCTGCTCACACTTTTGTATAAACAAATCACCTGGGGATCTTGTTAAAATGAAGATTCCAATTCTGTTGGGCTGTGAGTCTAAATTTCTAACAAGTTCCAAGGGACCACTTCAGAATATACCAGCTCTCAATCCCCTAGCCCAGTTCCCTAAGCCCCTCTTCTCAGTCTGAGGGCAACTCATCATGGTACCTCTGTGGCATCTTCTAATGGCCTTGAAAGGGTCTTAAAGCTCTTTTAACACCATCAAACCCACTCCCTCAGTTGCTCTAAAAGTTTGAATAACACACCATTGTGTCACAATAGTGGGAAAACTCTGGATTTTAAAGTCTGACAAACCTGGGTTTGAACACCGTAATCTAACAATGTGATTTGTGGCAAATTGTTGACCCAACTCTAATCTGTAAAATGGTCTTGTCAAAAGGCTTAAAAGGAATAATTCTGGTAAAGCAACTAGGATTGCCAGTTCTAACAACAACTCTAACATTTCCTGATGGAGCCTCAAGAATATTTGAATACAGAATCTACCAAGTCCTCCTGAGGAAGTCTAAATTTAGTTATCTTAACATCAAGATAATTCTAATTCTTTTGTGCCTGCCCCCCATATGGCCCTACGCGCAACAAGGAAGTATCATGCAAACAGAGTGATCTGAGAAGACAAGATTTCTCCTTCACAACTCTGAAACTTCTAAGGAATAACACAGGGATCCTGAGCATAGGTTTTCTCCCATGAAGGGTGGTAGAGGTAGAATAGAGGTCCACAGGGGCTGACAAAGCTTGCCTTCCAAAATGTGTGTGCTTCTCTAAGTCTCTAATACCCCTTAATCTTCCAAGGTGGATAGGCAAAAAATTCTAAAACTACTCAAAGTTACATCTGATATACTTCAAGTACTGTTCTCCCAATTCCTGTGTTTCATATTGTGGATGAAAAAAAAAAAAAGGATTCTGTGGAAAGTAACCTCACAAGACAGTCTGATCATAAATTTCTAGCTGGGCAGGTCATGGTGGGAAGTCAAACCCCAAGCCTATAACTTCCTTAGGAAAAGGTTTATCACCCCTTAAGTAAGCCCTGTCCATTTTTTCTGTGCATCTAGGTTGATGCACCTTTGAAATAAGCTGTAACCACCCTCAAGGGAGCACATCATCTTGTGAACTATCCTGTAATCCAATTCCAGCCTGGCTTTCTCCCACCTCCATATAATCTTCCTTGAGCCCCCTCCTTAATTTCAGATGCATAAAAAAAGCTATAAAATTGTTATTCTCCAGAGAATCTGAAATCTTCTTCTCCAAAATACATTGTCAGTTTGACCCAAATAAACTCATAAAAATTCTCTACAGGTTTAGATGTTTCTTACATCAACAGTATTTATTTCTGTATCAATCCTTTAAATTATCCTGCTATGAACTGTGTTGCCCTCATTATGGATTAATCAAAACAAAGCACTATTAATACATTCTTTGTTGCCAGTTGTTAAGGACCTTCCCAAAGTATTTCTGTTTACCTTCAGGAGGCCATAGATAACATTGTGAAGTCAGTTAATATTCAAAGATATACAATCTTTATATCATGTAACATATTGGCTGTAAAGTTAAGACAAATAGCATTTTAAGGCACTAAGAAAGAATAATATTAAAGGAACATGAAATAAATTGGACAGAAAAGAAGAATAACTACCTGAAGGTAAATATATCACTTGCCCTAACATTCCTCTGCATAAAATCATGATTTTCACATATGACTTTTGCCCAAACTAGTGAATAATTACATACTATATTAAATCAGTAAACCAATAACTTAATTTAGTTTACTGACCAGATCAATATTTTAGTCAATCAATAACTTTAGTCCAGTGATTCTCATGCCTACCACTGCATCAAAATCACCTGAAGATAAGTATATAGAGATATATAAAGTTAGAGATAAGGAATGAGTGAATAAATGAATTAGTGAAGATAGCTGGGTCCCGCCCCGTAGAGGTGACCTAACTGAGCTTGAGGAGAGCAGAGCGCCAACTATCAGTATTTTTAAGTACCCCAGGAGATTAGATTAGATATATCTAATGTATAACCAGAGAGGAATCACTAGGCTTTAATTTTTAAATAATTTTAGGAAGTGCAGACTTAAAACAAATACTGAGATTATAGATGTTTGTCCTGTTTCTTTAGTCTTTTCTGGATTCTCCAACTTTTCTAGAGCGAGTCTATACATGGTTACCATCAGAAAAACTAAAATGAAAATAAATTTCAAAGAAAATCACTATCTACAAAATCCCAAGCATATGTGACTCTTCTACATTTCCTGTTTCTTCTAGATTCAAACACATCATTTATATATCCATATCCTTCTTATTAGATGTCCCCTCTTCCCATACCTTCAAGAGGCAGTATAAAATGGACTATCATCACAGAATATAACCATTATCAACTTCATAAATTCTATAGTTCTTTTGAGAGACTATGCATTCGTCACCTTAAGTGTGTGGTTTTCAACCCACTGGAATCACCAGGGGAGTTCTAAAAATTCCCCCAGACCCTGGCTACACCCCAGACCAATTACATCAGAACATCTGGGCTGGAACCCACACGACAGCTATATATATCCCCAGTAATTCCAATATGCAGCCAAGTCTGGGAACTACTGGCTTAAAGAGTTAATTAATTATAAATCTCCACATCTGGATGTAAGCTTCTGCTAGCTTAAAAGCACAATACCTTGAAATTCCAACATTAGGATAATTTCAAAGAACGGTTATTTGTAGATATGCATTGATGTTCAACTTCAAGTTGGCTAGGAGTAAAAATAAGACACTAAAAATAAATGTGTTCACTCCCTTCCTTTTAATTGGGCATAGTCCCCATCTTCTACATTCAAATACAAGAAATTCTGAGAACACTGTTGTATGTCGGTCACATCTTTTGACCAAAAGATGAATACAGGCAAAATAAAATTGAACAAAAAATGTCTTCACAGATTCTACATTCATCCTATCCAGGTAAGTGTTATTTCTCAGAGTAACTCTGCTACCTGGAAGTCAGGACTGCACTTTCATATTGCTTGAGACTCTTAGACGAAAGGCCTAGATGCTGACCATTTTCCTTGTTTGTACATCTGAAATAAAAGTGTATCTTCTTAACTTTTAAAGAAGCCCTACACTGTTTGATTATTCTCCTCATGTAACCCCAGGCCTCCTTTCCTCCTCTCTTACTGAGAAAACTGGTCCTTTTGTTTTTTCAGATCTATTTTATGCTCTCTGGGGTAAAAATTAACCCATAGACAACACCCCAGTGACTGGAGATTTTCAGTTGTAAGCAGCAGAGAACTTCAATAGTATGCAAAATATTTCAATTAAACAGCTTTTACTATCAGTGTTATTTTTATTAGTATTATCTTAATGAGTAGAACCTCCATTTTCAGAGTAGAATAAAATAAACACATATATAACCAACATGAAAATTCCAGAAAGTATTATTAAATGAATTCAAAACATCTAAAAAATTCTTTTAAAGACATGAGTTTGTCCTTTTCATTTTGAGGCATTATATATTTGTTACAATCTTTTCTAAAGCACACTAGGATTCTCAGCAGAAGTGGCCTTTTCCTTCTCAATATCAGGAAGGAATGGTTTATGGGTATTCTTTTGTTCAAGGCAAAAGAATGAGTGAAAAAAAGAAGATGGTTTGAAGCCAGAGAAATGATGCATTCCACAGCACAAACTTAATAGTGCAAAAATAATAAAACAGTAAGTGGTTCTTATTTCCCCTATTAAATGAGTAAATTTATTTGGCAATATTTTATTGAGCATCTATTGTATGCAATACACTCTACTATGATAGAAGTCAGAACAGGCTCTGTCTCATGGAACTTAGAAGAAGGTAGAAAACAGAAATTAAATTGGTTATCACAAAATTAAGTGCAATAATGCAATGAGGTCTGACCTAGTCTGGGAAGTCAGAAAAGGTTTCTCTGCAAAAGGTACCTTTACTCAGATCCAAAGGATGAGTTGAAAGCTGGCTAAGTGAAGAAGGGGTAAGTTTTGTGGGCAAAAAACACAAAGGTCAGAGTAGCTGGGGTGCAAAGAGAGAGGTTAAGGATGAGATAGGGCCGGTGAGGCAGCCAGGTACAAGGGGCAAGTGGGAGTGATGCCTGCTCCATCCCATATGTTGAGTCTGAAGAGCTGGAAGGCATCAGTGGAGCTGTCACTAGGGTAATGGACATGAAGGCATGGATCTTGGAGGGTTGGTCCAAGCCAGGGCCAATCCATTGAGAATTATCAACACATTGATGAGAGTTGAAGTTGTGGGGGAGGGTAAAACACACACTAGGCTATTTTTAAATTAAAAATCTAAATATCCCTTTGAAACCAACAGTTTGTACTTCTAATAACCCCATTCATACTTGCTTAAAGGAATGAGCCCTAAGAAAACATAAACTATCATAGGTCTATTGGGATGAATTTTCACTTACACACTATAAAGAGACAAACTGAAATTTTTCATCTTTGCTTTGATAGATGGGAGACAGGAGGGGTTTTTTTTATAACAAATGCAATCATTAGTAATTATTACTGTGGTCCAAGAAAGAAATCTGGATCTTTTGTATAACTAATTAAATAATTATGTTGTCCTGGAAGAACCTTAAATTTCGTGGAAAGACATTTTATCCTGCAATCAATCTCTCTGCATACATTAGACACAGAGTAGGAAAAGACAATTGGGAAAATGAGAGAGCAGAGGAAAATTAATTATAATTATGGAAATGCAGCTTAAAGAACAATGGCTGAAATTTGTAACACGGGCCTAATGGGAAATAATTCTTATAAGCAACCACTTAAAACCTGAGAAGTCTGAAAGTCCGAAGGAAAACTTGAGTGTTATTAGACGTGTTTCTTCTTTCTAATTTAGTAATTAGAAAATTGGTATTCCCAAGCATAAAGGAATAAAACCATCAAGGGTCTTTCTGCTTGTCTACACTCTCAGTTGTCACAGGTTTAAGAGAAAGAATTTGAGGGTCTAAAGCAAAGGCCAGTAAAGAATCTCCTTTAACATGATAGATCTGATTCAGACAATAACTAAAGCTAGAGCTTCAAAGACTGAACACTGACTGTTACTTCTCACCTACCTGGGCTTCCCAGGTATCTAGATCTTCAATTTGCCATTTTGCTATGCATCATTACAGGATTAATGACCTTGACATAGAAAGCATGACATACTCAGCAAAATTTCCTCATAAGATAAGATTCCCGATGAGAAAAAGAGGCAGAGACATCTCAACACAGATTTTTATGAATCTGGATGATTACTTGGTTCTGATCAATTCAGTTATACAACCTTGCAAGAAGCAAGCACAACAAACAAAACCAACATCAGTACCTTTGGGGAAATAAAGTCACCCTAAGCCAAAATGTTAATGAATAAGGACACCAGGTCAGGCCTTGCTATTCCTTCACCGCCTCTGGCATATTTGTAAGATGTACCTGAACATCACAGGCCTGAAAGGATACCTGCCCTCAAAGCTTTCTGCCATCATTGGCAGGGTGGGCAGACTTGAGGGTGGCACTAAAGAGAAATCTACTGGGCAAAGCTGCTTCCAGAAATAGTTCTATTATAATTTATCAAATTTAAATGACTCTAGTACATTTTCTCTTTAAGTCTATCTTCTTTCTTTTAATCCTTTCTCTCAACTTCCTTTGAAATCTTTTCCATGCAATATTCCTCTCCAAGAGATAATACTTTTTATCTTAATGATGCTCACAAAAATCTCAACTATCTTTGCATTAATAGGATTCTATGTTTATATAGTTACTGCTGAAAAGCTAGGCTTTGCTCAGTGAAGAAGTGACATTCTAATATAAAGTATAGTAATGCCCCAAATCTGCAAAGCAAGAAGGCTGTCAAAGTCATAACTTCTTAATAAAGTCGCTTAAATTAATGAGAACCATAATTCACTTCTGTATAATTTCACTCTCCTTTCATATTTACCAGGCAGGACCTGGCACTCTTCTTTCTTTTTGATTTTTTAATATAATGACACTTGTCCTAAAGCTTGCTTGTCAGTCTTAGCTACTGGTCTCTCCATGGTCAGAAGGAACTCATGAGCATCCCTGCATGTGCGCGCACGTGCGCACGCACACACAACACACACACATACACATACACACACACACACACACACACACACGCACACACACAGAATGTAATCCTAACCAGCCAGTCTAGAGTTTCCCAGTAGGCACCAATGAGGTAATCCTCCTAACAGACCCACTTGTCCAAAGGTAGGTGGCCTTGTCCGAAAAAAATCCATTTTTTCATTTATGTGTTCTTTGTCCCACCCCCTCTCTGCCTTTAAAAACATTTCCCTTTCTATAGCCCTCTGGAGCTCTTTTCTGCTTGCTAGATGGGATGTTGCCCAATTCACAAATTGTTCATCTTTGAAATTTACTTGGTTGAATTTTTATTTAATACCTATAACAATATGATAGCAACAGAAATAAATTTCAGTATAATTAGTTATGACACCATAATAGCTTATAGAAAAGCAATTAATAAATTTTTCCAGCATCAAAGTTATAACTTGCAGTGCATGAAAGCAAAAATTAAGTCACCTGCAAGTCTATTCTCTTTAAAAAAAACTCAAATGTTTGGAAGAGCTATGTGCATAAGAAATTGTACATATTAATTGAAAATACACTAATTCTTGGTTTAAGAAGCTGTGTCCCGGGTCAAAAAAAAATGCTTCACTTCATTGCAACCAAGAGAAACAGCTGAGGGGATGAATTTCATGGACGTATTAGCCATTAAAACAGCATTCATACTACACAAATCATTCTTTGCCCAAGTTTTTTCTCTATTTCAAACCCATCAGGAGACTAAATAAAAGCCAAGTAGAAGAAAAACTCCAGCAATCAGCTTCTTTGGTATGTATATAAACCCTTAAGATTCAACAGGTCCCCTAAAAATCTGGGCAAAGGACAGGCAAGTGGAAAATATAAAAACAGCTTTTTATATATAATTCCTAACTAGGTTCTCTTTCATCACTGAACATAAAATTAAGTCAACTTGACCAGCTCCTTTCTGTTGACCAGCATCCAACATTTCCTAATATTCCATTCCTACATCAGGATTAAGAAGATGAAATAGATAAAAGACTGCACAGAGACAATTAACAGTGTTTTTTGGGGGGTTGTGAGATTATGGGTAATTTTCTAAATGGTTTCCAGTGAGAATCATACCACCTCTACACTGAGGTTATGAATATGTTTTATGAACTGTAAAACAGCATACATATGTCACATTTTTATTGTTCGTTTCATAGACCATTTAAGCCTAAATAGCCCTCATTTTAATGTGGTTCTTTTCTCATGGGAATTCTGCTTAAATCTATATGGAAAGAGTCTGCCTAGCACAATTTGCACATCCAAGTCTGTATATTCTACAAGTCAATTATCTTGCACAGAAAATGGTTGTTTTCTGTTTATAATGGAAGAAGTTTTGTTTCATTTTGTTTTGATTGATTTGGTAATGTAAGGAGAGTTAGACAGGAGAAGCTAAGCTAGTATGTAAAAACCACCCTTTGTTCCAGAAGCCACTCCAAAAATATCTGACATTTCTAACTCAACATCTCTCAGAAATGTTCTGGAGTCCTCTACAAAGATATTTTTTCTAGAGCTCCCTTGGTTTGAAAATTACAAAGCATCCTCACAATTCTCTATTAAGTTAAATAAGTTCCTATCTTAATGACATTAATTTTCTGCAGAGGTAAGGAGGAAGCACAGAGGCATCATTCTTTCCTGAAATATATATCTTTAGGTATAAATATCCAAAATTATATTTTACACTATCAGAAATACTTAAAGCTACTGCTTTATTACAAATGAATAGAATCATAATTCTAATTGGCTTTAATCATTTTAGTCTTAGGCAGATGTGATATCTCTACCTCCTTTCAAAAAGAGTAATTCTTGATGGAAGTCACCAGTTCATATTTTAAGTATTCTACTGCCCTCTTGTGTATCTCATGTTTAGTGAAAAGGTAGCTCACAAAATACAGTAATTCTAATTCTCAGACCACTTAGATGGAATCTCAGATTATGACTAGAAAGAATCTCAAAAATCATCAAGACCAGCACACTCATTACACAGAGGAGAGAACTGAGATCCTGCAGGATTTATATAACTTGCTCAAGATTACACACTGCTAGCTGATAGCAGAGTAAATATTGTTGAACAGAACTTAAACCTCTCACAGTGTTAATTTCTCTACTGAAATGGAGATGACAGCCTGGAAGACAATAGCAGGGTTTTGGAGTTCTGCCTAACACCACTTCACAACCTCCGCAAACCTGTTTCCCCATCCACAAAATGGGATGAATAATAATGATGACAAAGGTAGTGAAAGGATTCAATAGGGCAATGATCATCAAGCCCTCAGGAGAAATATCTACAATATAGTAATAAGCTAAGTGATAATACAACTATAAAAATACATAGGAATGGTTTTTAAATTGCTACAGCCTTTGAGATCTCTGGACAAAGGCATACTAAAATAATCTATGATGGCATTTAAATTTAAAGTTAAAAACTGGCACAAAATGAAATTTGAAAATAGAAAGCAATTTTTTCTAATGCCTGTGTTTCTTCAATTACCATATTTATCATCTTCAATACAAATAAAATTCTAACAGAAAATACCACAGTACACTACAGTAAACACTGTATGTGAGAGATGAAGCAATGAGCAAGACTCTTAGATGAGAGGAGGTTCAGAGAAAAACAAAGTAGAACTCAGTGCCATAGTGTTGTCATAATTCCCACGTATCCTTTGCTAAGGGCACTTCACCCCTGCAATGCAATGAGAGCTAGCCTGGAAAAGTGGAGGCAGAAATTTCAGTTCTGACCTTGTTAATAATTAGCTATGTCAACCTGGGCTGATAATTTCATGCTTCCCTTTCTTGATCTATAAAATAAAGGCATTCTCTACCTAGTAAAGTTCTAGAGTGAGGAGAAATAATGAATGTGAAAAACATTGTAAACTCTAAAATGCTTTAATAAAGTGAGGTTAAATTTGTTATGTTAAACTTAATTTAAAGCAATAAAAACATTGGCCCATCCCCAAACTGGGGACGAAACACCAAATTTAGAAAGTCGAAAGCAGCTTAGATTATAGGATTCAGTCAAACAGCACTCCACTCCCTGTGAAATCTCTCTCTTACTGCTATAATTCCACCAGCTTTTGATGGCGATTACTCCAAAAATTCTGGCAACACATATATCTTTGACTCTTAAATAAATTTCACTCAAGGGTACCCTGATAGCAGGATTGACAGAGTTTATCCCTGATTGCATAACACAAAATAAACACACCAGCAGCGTAAAGGCAATTAGTCTTGGTGTGCATGAAAATGACTAATACTGCTTACCTTCTGACTTAGGGCTACAGTAATCCACCCTGATAGTGATGGTTAAGTGCTGTGAACTGCTCTGTTCTGTTTTTATATATGGCCTCATTGAAAGCTCACACTATGCCGGTAATAAGCACTCACTGATAACCACAAATATTAATTAACACTTACTATGGGTCTAGCTCCCCCAAATTCCAAACATTAGAAAGGGTTATTACTGGAGTTGACAATCTAGAAGAAAAAAGGCATTGACATAAACTAACTTGTAAGGTGGAAAGTGAGAATTTCATTATGGTTGGTGAGGTGAGGCACTCGGTGCATGCGCCCAATGGGGCTTCTAGGTAATTATCCACAAACGAGTCAACTCAAGCTCTTGGTTGAACCCAGCAATTATACTATATTTGCACCCAGAATAAAAGTGCTGTCAGAAACAAATAAAAGATTCAAGTACATCAATACAGAAGGCAGCTTACCGTGAAATGCACCGTTGTCCACCAGAAAATGCCTGCGGTACCGCACGCCGTTTCTTTTCGCCGAGTTCCAGTAACTCATTGTCAGAAAATTTCTGTCACAGCATCAAATCCAGATTGCCTTGTCAAGGGAAACAGAGGACAAAAATGAAGAAAGTGGCAGCCACACGCACACACCAGTAGCATAATACCATTAGTCACCTGGCATTAAGGGGCAACACATCCAGCCTATGACTGCTCTGGGCATGGAGCTGGAAACCCCTAAGAAATGTCCCACAAGTCCTCCCAGGGGTAGAATGTCACTTGACATACTAAAGTAGTATCTTTTTCAAATACCACCTGCTATTTCTAACAAATAGTTACTGCTGTCTGCAGGGAAAATAAATCAAACAGGCAGCAAGTTTCAAGACTAGTTTGAGTGTTCCAGGCCTCAGCCATGGTCAGCCAGGACCCAAATCAGTAAATACTGGTCACTCTTCTGGACATTTCAGTAACAGGAGGGAAGGTGACTAACAGAATGGTGACTACCACTCCCAGCTCCTGACTTTTGTGTCTGTACCCCTCTGATGGACTACATGATCCATGGAAATCTAGAAATTATAACAGTCTCCAGGTAAGCCCTGGAGAAACCAAACACAGTAACAAAGCTTGCCTGTCTCCTGTGGAGTCTTCACAGTGTCCATTTAGAACCACTAGGGCCTGGATTTGCCCAGGTGGAACGTGTTGGTGTGACTAGAGTCAGGCCAGGGCCTCAAGCGGGGTGAACGAGAAGCACGGTCTGCTCTTCCACAGGGCTTGCGCCTCCACAAAAAAACATAATGCAAACTGAAGCAAGGACTTGAAAAGCAGAGATCCAGGCTGATGACTTCTACTCCTCCAAAGGCTGATGCGCATCACCCTGAACAAGGCCCCCTTTGTTCACAGGATTTGGCTAAAGCAACTTTTCAGAATTCCAACTTATTTCCTGGTCCCAGAATAAAGCCAGGAAAAAATCAAGCAAGGCTGGCATGACAGAAAACCCACAGGTGGGAAACAATTTGTCATCTGTGCTATTAAAGCAACCTAGAGTTTTGTAAAGGTACTCCAAGATGAAGTCAGCTACTTAGTAAAAATTGTGGGAGCTTTGTCTGCTTGATCACGGAATAATTGGTGAAGGCTCCAGGCTCTGAAAGCTTTTGCCAGAGCTTCTCCCTGGCTCCCTAAGGCTCATTCTTAACCCTCCCAATAGTGATCTAATCTAACTAACTCCAACCTAATCTTACCCTTCCTCTGGCTCCAGACCTGAGTCCCAAGTCTTCCAGTCTCATCCCCTCTGGGCTAAGTCTGGCTGCTTCTCCTACACCCTCAGGCTGAAGATGAGTCCCACCACTTAAGATTAAGTCACCTATGGACTCATTTTAAAATATAGCAGAAAACATCTTATTATGGAGACAATCTCCCCCATCTGCCTTCTCTCCACCCAAACTGCTTATGACAAAGGTCTCTTCTTTTAAAAAGCATTTTCAGTTATGTAAATAATATAGTTATATATGCTTGTTAATGTAAAAAAAAAAAAAAAAGCTCAAACTACTGAAATTCAACTCTTTTCTAAATCGGAAGTCCCCTCTTCTCTTTCTTGCCCCTCTCCTGGAAAGACCACTTTTGTTTGGTAAGTATCATTCCAGTTATTTTCTATGCATTTACATATATAAATGTACTATATGTATATACACAAACATGTACGCAATTGTTAAAACATCTATATTTTAATAACTTTTTTCCAAGAATTAGAAATAATTTTCAGTAATATCAATAACTGTTTCCTATAAAATGTGTAGTTGTGATTTATATTAGAAGTATTTTAAGTTATATGGAATTTTTTTTTTAAAAAAGCCCTGTCTGTATTCATGATCATTTTTTCTTACTAACTTGATCTAATGGTTTCACGTGTCATTCTTTATTTTGCACTCAGTTCATTCTCAGTCCAAGGAAGAAAGTTAATGGAATCAGAAGATGAATCAATAATGTCCATTTGTACATAGTAAAACACATACACATACCTGACTCTCGTTTGGTTTCCTTTTAACTGGATGAAAAAGAAGAGGGCATGTTAGAGTCAGTGAGTCACCCATTATGCTAGGAAAAAGTAGCAATGGAACTTGAAGTCTTATCTTTGGATTCCAAACCCAAGGTTCTAGCCACAACAGGCTGCAAGGAATTATACAATATGGTGGTTTCTAAATATGCCATACACATTCTCAGACATTTCTCCCCCTTCAAACAGTGGAAGAATCTAATTTGCTTTCCTTTGAATATAGGCTGGACTCGGTGACTCATTTCTAACAGAGTCAGTTGGAATTGATGCTATGAGCCTTCCAAGACTAGGTCATAAAAAGGATACAATTTCTGCCTGGCTCCCAGTCTCTCTCAGGATGCTTGCCCTGGGAACTCAGCCACCAAGCTGTAAGAAGCCCAGGTGTGAGTGTTCCAGCTGATAGTCCCAGCTAAGTCCTCAACCAACAACCAACATAAACCATAGACATGTGAGTGACTGACCCTGCAGATGATTCTAGCCTCCAGCTTCCAGATGAGGCCCCAGATGTAGTGGAGCAGAGACAAGCTATGCCCTATATACCACCATCTGTACTTCTAAGCCACAAAAACAGTAAAAGATATTAAATGATTATTGTTGTTTTAAGACAGTAATATTTGGGATAACTTGTTATATAGCAAATAGATAACGAATATAGGTAACACCCTCAGATACATCAAATAAGGGTGGGACCTACAACTCTTTGAGGACAAAGACACAAACCCACAGAGAAGTATATAATATTAAGATACTTAAGCACTGGTTCACATCGATAGACCAGGCTTTCCAATTTCCAGACCTTTTTACCGACACTTATCACTGCCCTTTTCTTGAAAGGCTGGGTAAAATGCCACTGCTTTTCTGAAATGCCCCTAGGAATCTCTCTCTCCAATTAACCTAAAACTCTCTCTTTCACTGAGCTATCATAATCCTATCTAGTAATTACTGAGTACCTACTCTTGAGTATATACTATGTGTCAGAAATTGTGAAAAGGCTTTACTCAGTAGGTCTCAACCTTGACTACACATTAGAATCAATCACTTGGGAAACCTTAGAGTCCTTGCTCCCAGGCCACACCCTTGACCAATTACATCAGAATCTCTGGGGGTGGGACTTGGGCATCAGTGGGTTTTAAAGCTCCACAGGAGATTACAAAATGCAGCCAAAGGTAAAAACTACTCTTTATATACATTATCTCCATTCCTTAAAGAAATCTTCTGTAGGAAGATTTTTGTAGGAAAAGGAAGCTTAGAGAATGTAAATAGTTGAGCTAAAGCACAAAGATATATAAATAATTGAACTCTATTG
Source organism: Macroglossus sobrinus (assembly GCA_004027375.1). Classification (NCBI taxonomy): domain Eukaryota; kingdom Metazoa; phylum Chordata; class Mammalia; order Chiroptera; family Pteropodidae; genus Macroglossus; species Macroglossus sobrinus. The sequence continues at coordinate 231,154 of PVKZ01002135.1, forward strand.
TCTTTAGGCTGTGTGCCTCCTTATTTTAATTAATTGCTTGTTTATTTTACCTGCCCTGGCATCTGGTACGAGCAAGCTGTCAGCTGTCTCTGACAGACTTGAGATATGTACACACTACAGGTCCGCAATAAACATCAGTGGCGCCTTCACTATGTGCCCAGACTGAAGGAAGAAAGCGTGCACTCTGGCTCCAGAATCAGAGCTAATGGTTTCACAATTTTAGAGATGATAGAGGTGGAGATGATGGAGTTAGTGGGACTGGGGTAGGAAAAGAAAGAGCTATGTAAAAACCCAATTTTGCATTCGACCAGATTTAGACGAGCCAGGGATCCAGTGCTCACTAAAGGCGGGCAACTGAAAGGGATCTTAGAAATCAGCTAAGCCAAACCTCTCATGGTGTAGCCAGAAGAAAACTGAGGCCCGGAAGGCTGTGTAACCAGCAGATATCACCGGCCAGCTATCAGATAAAACTGTCAGGAAACTCACCTCAGCAGTCCAAAGCAGGGACTTCTTGAGTGTTTCATGGTCACAAGGGAAAAAAATATCTACCAAAAATATTGTTTCATTGACTTTTCAAAAAATGACAATTTAAATTCCATTAGAGACATACTTCCATTGTACTTGGTTTTAAGTTATCTGGTTAATATTCAGGCAAAAGCAAAGATGTTTAAAAACTAATTGTTTTCACTTTCTTTTGAGGCTTATAAAATGCTTACTCCACCTCCTAAGATGTCTATGTAATATCAGATGCTACTATTTTATAGTCTACTTATTTCACTTAATAACTTACTAATATATTAACATTCTTGTCAATAAATGCATTTAAATAAATATATATCAATAAATACGTATCAATAAATATACTGTTACAGAATAAATGTAATTTGAAAAAGAAATTGTCGTCAACTCTACTCAAAGTCTGCACTCTCCAAGAAACAAAAGAAGCCATGTAGACATTCGAAAGTGATTCAAGCATCAAATGGACTACAAAAATATTTTTTAAATTTAAATGTATCCAAGCTCATTTTAGAAATGATTAGTAACTTCTATAATCATTCTACATTTCTAATTTTTGCCATTTTTATCTGTAGGCACAAGATTAAAATTGCCAACATCAAACTATACAACAGTCAGAAAACTATAGCAGTAAGACACCACTGAAATTCCAGGATGATACCATTAACTAAGAAAAGCAAGAACTATTTTGAGTAATAAACATTTGTCAATGCTTTTAACACTCTACAAAGGAAAAAGAAACCCTCACACCTATTGTAGAAATGTTGCAAAAATCAGACCGGCAAGAAACCAAGCACCACTAAGAGAGTTGGAGAACTCAGATTTATTATGCCAGTGGTCCCAGAAGAACGAGCACTCTGAAGACCTAAACCCCAAGCTCAGGGGCAATCTTGCTTTTCATAGGGCTTATCCACGCTGTTACAGTTGGCATGGGCTAATTGGTTGATTTCTCCTCAGGCGGTTATAGAGGGAGGGAGTTGCTATGGGCTACAGACAGTTACAGACAGAGCCTGAGATTTTCAGACAGAAATTTAGGCAATACATCTGTTATCTAGACAGAACAATCAAAGGGGAGGGGGAGTCTTCAGTTGATCTCTAGATCTCTCTGCCCTTCGGCCTATGGGGCAAGAATGTCTCCAGAAGCAGAACAAAGAACTGATTACAAGGTTAGCCATTTGAGTGGAAAATTCCTCTTCATACCAACACCCATTTAATTTTACTAAAGGCCCCTAAAAACGTAGACATCGGTGGGTTGCTTTCTCCCACTTTCTGCCCATGAGATGTAGGCGGTGTAAGCTCCATCTCCTGATCCAGGTGGGCACATGGCTGGGGCTTGCACAGGAGGTGCACATGGCCCTTTTCAGACCACTGAGAGTCAGGCATGGATTTCTATTTGATCTGTGAGAAAAGAAACTTCCTTTTCTATTGGACTTGAGTTGTGAGGCTGTATAGTTGTGAAGCCTCAAAACCTAGAGTTTCTGGCAGCCAGTTTGTCACTACAGGAAAAATCTGTGTGAAATGGATCCATCACAGAGGAATAGAGACTAAGTCCTGTTGATATCGTTTAAGTCGCACCTGAAGCTAACGTTATTGAGCCAATACATTTCCTTTTATTTCAGCCACATTGAGTTGGGTTTTTTGTCACTTGCAACAAGTGATGAAATGTGTCAGCAGAGCCAGTTAAGAGAACCCACTGGGTAGCTATGAGCTCCCCATTTGGGTTTCAGCTCTAACAACGGATTTGCTGGGGGACCGTGGGCAAAATTTTTTAGCTGGTCCTGAGTTTCAAAATATGACTCTATAATTACTCCTATCAGAATGGCTATTGTCATCAAAAAAAAAAATGTTGGAGAGGATGTGGAGGAAAAGCACACTCATATACCGTTAGTGAGATTACAAATTGGTATAGCCATTATAAAAAATAGTCTGAAGGCCTTTTCACAAAGTTAAAAATTAATGTACCTTTTGACCCAGCAATTGCACTTCTGGGTATTTATCCAAAGAAAACCAAAGCAATAATTCATAAAGATCTATACATCCCAATAGCCAACATATGGAAGCAACCTAAATGCCCATTAACAAATGACAGGATAAAGAAGTTATGGTTCATATATACAATGGAATATTACTCAGTCATAAAAAAAAATCCTACTATTTGAAACGACATGGATGGACCTAGAGCTTATCATACTGAGTGAAATAAGTCAAACAGAGAAAGATAAATACCATATGATTTCACTTATATGTGGAATCTAAGAAACAAAAATAATTAAACTAATCGAAAACAGACTCACAAATATAGAGGACAATCTGGTGATGGCCAGAGGGGCAGAGGGGCTGAGAGAAAGGGGTGAAGGGTTAAAGACGTACAAATTAGTAGTTGATAGATGGTCATGGGGACAGGAAGCATGGCATAGGGAATGCAGTCAGCAGGAATGTAATGGCTATGTGTAGGGCCAGAGGGAAGAGTAATCAGGGAGATCGTTTCATAAACTATAGAAATGTCTAACCAATGCACTATACACTTGAAACTAATAATAAAATAAAATGCTAAAAAATATATATGTGTGTGTGTGTATGCCGTATATTTACTGGGGCTTTCTCAAGGGATATGGTGCATTCAAGTCCTTTGTTCTGGTAGTAAAGGATTCTCTCAACCCCCTGAAGGTATTTAAGCAGAATAAAACCTGAAATTTTATAGAATATATAGAATTCCCTTAGCTATTTTTACACAAGATGCAAATCTGTATCACTGCTTCAACATGAGTTTTATGAAAAATTACAAATCTGTTCAAGTCACTTAAATGTCTTAATAGAAGATAAACTATTCAAGTCCATATATGGAAATCAGAATTCTAACACTAAAGAAAAAACTAGAAAAATCTTTAAAAGAGAAATTTGTGGGAGGGAAGAAAAAATTATATACATACATATATATATATATGTACATATATAATAAATTATATATAAATTATATATAATTATATATAAATTATATTATATATAATATTAATATACATATATATATATTTAAGCATTTATCTATTGCATGCTGACTACTATCTCCACATCTTTATCTGCTATAAGTACCACCACCACAGCCCACCCTCCCCTGGCATCCCTCTTCCATAAAAAACCAGGACTCCCATGCCTTTACATTCTTTCTTAATAATGTATTGTTTGCAAACCACTTTATGGTTTATACACTATTTCCCTTTATATCTTTCTTTTTAATGACCATTACAATAGCCATATGAGTAATGTATTATTAAACATCAGTTCAAAAGAGGCTCTCTCAGAACTTCCAACTGTAATATTGCAGATTGTATTAATAAGTACTATAGGCAACCCCAATATTCCAGTCCACCCATCTTTAATTATAAAATAGTCCTGAGAAACCAGAGTTAATTCCCATTAGTACTATAGCATTTAACCTATAAGAAGAAATGATGATTTCCTTCTTTCTAAGCCTTGCTGAGAAACAAAAGATATAACAGGCTCTGATAGTAATATATGTAAAACACTAAATGCTTAGAAACAGGAAGACATAAGAAGAAAGGTCCAGAAACTGTCCCGCACCTCACAGCCTCTAACACAATACATTTGGGAATTTCTGTATTCAGTTATCCCTAAAGGTTGAGAATCCAAACTACAGACAGTCCTCAACTCATGATGGTTTGACTTAACTATTTTCCGATTTCACAGTGCTGTGAAAGGGATACCCACACAACCATTCTGTTTTTCACTTTCAATAAATTACTTTATTCAACATTTTGTACAAAATAGGCTTTGTGTTAGATGATTTGCCCAACTATAGGTTCTTAGCATGTTTAAAGTAGGCTCACTAAGCTATGATGCATGATAGGTTAGGTGTATTAAATGCATTTTCTACTTAAAATATTTTCAACTTACAATGGGTATATCTGGACAAAACACCATCGTAAATCAAGGAGCATCTGTAAATCCAGTTAAAAGCTAAGATTTCAAAGCAAGCTGCTCCTTCTCACATTTCTCCACTAATTTTAAGACAAATTAAGAAAATTACAAAGTGAAGAAATGGGATGGGAGGAGCCACAGAGCCTCTTCCTCTGGCCCAGGCCCAGGCTGACAGTTTCTAAAGTAGTTTAGAAGCCTGGGTCTGTGGGGCCTCAGTCTGCTCCCCAGCTGGCAGGTCACTGTCCTCTCCTTCCCTTGTTCCCTCCCCCACTTCCCACAGGTTTCCACGCATTGCCAAACTGGTTGTTAAAGGGCTCTGCAAACAGCCTAATTCCATAGCTAGCCCCCTCCCAGCTATGTACACAAAGGGAAAAAAATAAGACGGTACTTTGTTCATTTCTTAAAGCTCGCAAGATACACCACTAAACCCCAAGTTCCTAGTTTGTTTTTTGTTTTGTTTTGTTATCTAGCTTAATGCATTGTGTTTACAGATCTAGTTTGTGTGATACCAATCATTTGATAATTGTAAGACTTGCTTGATGACTTAGTTTGAGGTCATGTTTTATAAATGTTCTGTGTTTGAAAATAATGTGTATTTTGCAGTTTTGAGATGTAGTGATCTTCACATGTCTATCTGCTCAAACTTATTAATTGAATGGTTGGAATCTTGCATGGGATAATTGATCTTTTTCCCACTTTATCAAGAACTAAGGAGGTATATTAAAATCTCACTAGGAATATGTTTCTCATAGTCCTCTTCAGTTTTTTGCTTACTGTATACAATGAAGCCATGCTCTTAGATGCATACAAGTTTCATATATTTCAGTTGCAACTTTTTAACCAGTATGACCCTCTTAATCTTTAAAAACATTTTTTTAGCATTTAAAGTTTATTACTATTTGTCTTGCTTATTCTATAGTCTTCTCAGTTTCCTCAACTTCAAGATTATTTTTCTCATTTCAATTTTCTCTATCGGCTAGAAAATTATTCACTCTTTTACTAATATTAGTGGTCGCCTTACAAATTTTAATGTGCACTTATAAAAATCTAAATTTAATCAATATCTTTTAACATCCTCCTAAACTATGCAAGAACTTTAGAAGATACTGTTTTTGCTTATACAATTTATGGCATTTATTTTATCCAGTTCTCACTGTGAAGACATTATCATTATTATTTTATATGGTCATTATATGTTTTAACTTAAAACTTTTTCTTTTCTTTGCTCTTCATTACTTCCTGTTTCTGAAACCTTCCATCTAGGAATAATTTTTCTCTGCCTGAAATACAGTTGAGCCTTGAATAGCACAGTAATTAGGCCTCCACACACTTGAAAATCTACTTAGAACTTTTGACTCTACAGTTGGCCCTTTCACATTTGCAGATTCAACAAATTCAGATAGAAACCATGTTGGGAATGCAAAAATACCATTTTGCCATCCAGGGTTGGTTGAATCCTCAGATTCCAAACCTGCAGTTAACACATTTACTGAAAAAAATCCATGTGTTAAGTGGACCCATTTTAGTAAATGGTCAACTGTATATCCTTTTAGTGAGAATCTGCTAGAAAAAACTCTCCAGGTTTTTTTAAGTCTGAAAAGTCTTTATTTTGTCCTTGTTTTTTAAAGATTTTTTAAATGAAAATAAGAATACTAAGTTGACAGTTAGTTTCTGTCAGTGCACAAAAGACAATATTCTCCTGCCCTCTGGCTTCTATTATTGTACTGTCAGGAATATTTGTCATGTTTTTGAAGATAAGCTGCCTCTTCTCTCTGACCATGCTGAAGTTCTCTTTATCTTTTGTGTTTTGCAATTTCATTATACTTTGTCTATGTGTGGATTTCTTTTTACTTATCCTGATGGAGACTAATATGACTTCATGAATATGTGAAGTGATGCTTTTTATTGGTCCTTGAAAATCCTTTGATATTATCTCTTCATATATAGCCTCTTTCCATGTTATCTCTTCTCATTCTAAAACTATAATTAAACTTATATTGACTCTGAATACTCTATCTTCCACATGATTAACCCTTAGAGTTTTTCACTGTTCTGCCACTCAGTGTTGCCATCTAAAAATTTTCTTCAGATCTATCGTTCAGTTGACTACTTCCTTGTTTCACTTGGATTAATATGCTGTTAAGTTCATATACTGAGTTGTTAATTATTATATTTCTATTTAGTTCTTTTTCAAATTGGCTTAGGCAATCTTTATAGTTTCTTACTTTCAGCTCATATTTTGTATTTAGCGACTTTTTTTTACTATGAGATGCTCATTTTCCTTCAAATCTCATTGGTGGGGATTCTCCAAAGTGTTAAATAAAAGACTCCTCCAACAGAGAAAGAAATTTTGCTTTCTGCTCGGTACCAGGAACACTTTCAATTTAGGAACCCTTTAAATCAAATTTTCATCTTGAGGTTTTTCTGTCTACCTAATTATTCTGATTCAAGATGCACACTTGTATTAGAGTTGGTTTAGGATTAAATTCTCAGGACCATATAATTAGTCATCTGCTCAGTAGTAACATTTTGATAGGTGATTTTCCTTATAGACCTCTAGGGTTGGAAAGAATAAATTATGTTTTTTTTGTTTTTATTCTAATTCACCCTTACATTGAAGGAAAGCTTTCTGAAGTCCCAGCTTTATGACTGAAGGCTAAATACCATCTCAGATATGTCTTACCTTGTCTCTCTTATGCTCTCAGGTCATGAAAACAGAAGTACAAGCTTAGCTGGTTTGGCAAATGTCCTCAAGGCAACAGCCAGTTTCATTACTCAATAGATCCCTTTTCACTCAGCTTTTGGCTTAAATATTCATTACTTTCTTACTGATTTATTGCATTTAAGAAAATTATCGTTCTATTATATCCAGCATTTTAAAATTATTTTAGCAAGAATGTTGGTAAACTTTGTATTGCTACAAACAGAATTCAACCCTGGGCATTCACATTTAAAGCCACGGAGCCTTGCATTTTGATAGCTACATCAGGACCTGTTGTTAATCCTTACAATGACCCTTACTATCCCCACTGTACAAATAGAGAAACTGAAGCACAAATTGGTTAAGTAATTACCTAAGGTCCACAGCTATCAAGTGACATTGCTGGGATTTGAACTAAAAAAAAAATCTAACTCCAAAGATTACACTATTAAGATCTATGTCATTTTGCTTCTTAGTAAACAATGAACATAAGAGAAAGATTATAAAAGACAGACAGAGAGAGAGCATGAAAGAGCGAGCACTGAGTCAGGAATGAAATGTGGACTTTCCAATCTACAATCCATTCCGATAGTCATGTCAGGATTGCCATATTCTTATCACTATTTTCTATATTCCTTCTTTGTAAAAGTGAGCACACAATGCAGACTGGGTTGAAAAAAATAACACCCAAAGGAATAACTGCTTGGTAATTAGATTTCAACTCTCAGCAGATATCAATCTTGAAATCTAGTCTTTGATCACATTTGAACACTCTTCTAGATGACACACTAACAGGAGACCTTTTTTCTTTATAATTCTAATTTCATCTACTTATGTGTAGGCCTAACATTCAAAAAATCCTTGATTCATACTAATTGTCTCCAAACTTTTTAATTAGGAATGGACCTCAAAATAGCTCTTCGCCCAATTCCTTCATATATAACAATGCCAAAAATTTAGTTTCAGAAAGAGCACACTCTGAGAGAAGGGCAGACCTAGCGAGTTTATCTCACTTTCTCTTGCATCCACTTTCCTACACACCAGTTAGAGAAGCGAGCTTTATCACAGTGAATGCATTAGATTCTGTCTTGGATGTGAGGGTGATCTGGCTGTGACATCTGTCACCCCATGGATCACCAGGGTTGATTCGGCTGATCTGCCTGGCTAGGTAGGTGTCCCCTCCTTCCTCACCGCTCCATGTGCGTCCCTCCCAGAGCTGTGCGCTCGGTGGAAGAGGACGACCTTCCCTGATAGAGGAGAGGACCGTTCTTCAGTCAAGGGTATACAAGTAGCTGCGCTCCCCTGCTAGAACCTCCAAACAAGCTCTCAAGGTCATTGAAGGTCATTAAACCTTCAGGAAAGGCAACTAATGCATATGATTTTTAAAAAGTAAGTGTGCTGACTCTGTTCCTCACCAGGCAGTGGTTAAAAACCTATTCATTTGCTCCTTCTTCAAAGGTGATCTTTCAATTTATACTGGAAAGAATAAAATGATACCTTCTACTTTGAGGCTCTGCTCAAAATGGAAATTTGTAAAGTCACCCATAAGTGAATAAAAGAAAAGCATTTCATCTATACAAAGATACTAATTTTTTACCTATTAGATTATCAAAAATCAAAAAGCTTGATGATAAACTTGCTGAGAGTGTGGAAAAATCATCAGTTTAATACATTTCTGATAGAAATAAAAATTTTACCAATTCTATGAAGGCCAATTTGTCAATATTTACCAAAATTGCAAGTGTGCTTACCTTTTACCCAGCATTCTCACTTCTGAAAGTACAACCTATAGCTGTACTTGAACATGTGCAAAATGGTGAATATATAAAGTTATTCATTGTACCATTGTTTTGAAAAGATAAGAAGCACTTGAATTGTCCATTAATCTGGTTAAATTTTAGTATATGTGTACAGTGGAAAATACATAGCCATTAAAAAAATTCAAAGAACTCCAAGTAACCGACACAGTATTAAAGAAGAACAAAGTTGGAAGACTGACACTAGCCAACTTCAAGACTTATTCTAAAGCGACAGCAATCAAGAGAGTGTGATACTGGAGAAAGAATAAATAGATCAATAGAACAGAATACAGAGCTCAAAAATAGACCCACATAAATGCAATCAACTGATCTCTGACAAAGGAGCAAAGGCAATTACATGGAGCAAAGACAGTCTTTTCAACAAGTGGTGCTGGACATCCACATGCAAAATGAATCTAGATACACTACTCACAAAATTAACTCAAAATGAATCATAGATTCTAATGTAAAATGCAAAACTATAAAACTCCTAAAAGATAACAGGAGAAAACCTAGATGACCTTAAGAATGGCAATGACTTTTTAGATAGGCACTATCCATGAAAGAGAGAATTGATAAACTGGACTTTATTAAAATTTAACATTTCTTGTGGCGTGGTCTGTATCACAGAGCAGATGTTGACCCTGGTCAACAAAAAAATAATATGTCTGTACCATCACTTTGATGAGACCATCAACAGGTACAAGCAGTCCCGGAATGGGTCCACCCTCAACAGAGCCTGGAGATGGAGCACAAGGCCTTGATCAGTGAGACTGCACTGCTACAGTCCAGGCTGTCCTGTGAGACGAAGTGAGGGAAATGCAGAAGCTAGATGCACAAGTCAAGGAGCTGGTGCTAAAGTCAGTGGTGGAAGCTGAGTGGGTTGGTGGCTAGTGAGCTCAAGAAAGACACCTACAGATTATCTCAGGAAAGCAAAAGGAGCTAGTCATCAAGTCTGACCACATTCTGTAGCTCCTCTCCTCAGGGTGGGCCTCAGGGTACTGCACTTTCAGATGGCAGGAGTAGGGGAAGAGGAAGTAAAAATCAAGGCCAGTGAATGCTGGCATCTGTATTTTGTAAAAGGTCTTCAAAAGGAAGAAAATCCAGGCCTTGCCTCAGGCGACACAAGCAGGTTAGTTCTTGTCCCTGAAGTATTCCTTTAAAAAGAAACAAAATATCTTTGTGTTTTGAACAAAGAAATTTTCAAAATTTAATTGGTTTTGTTTTGCTCTGAAGTCTTTCAATCCTGTAAGCCCCCTGTTTTACACCCTTTTAATTCCTGTTATGTATTTTGCATGTATATGTTATATGTTTTTGAAATTGTGTATAACTAAATGAAAATAAAGCAGAAACTGCAAACATTTGTTTTGTTCTGTTAAAAAAATTTTTTTTTAATTTAAAAAACATTGTCTGTGAAAAACAATGTCAAGAGAATTAGAGAGCAAGCCACAGACTAAGAGAAAATATTTGCAAAATATACAAAGAACTTTTAAAACTCAACAATATGAAAATAGACAATCTGATTTAAAAAAATAGGTTAAAGACCTTAAGGTGTCTACCTTATCAAAAAAGATAAGCAGATGGCAAATAAGCACATGAAAAGATGCTCCATATCATATGTCATGCAAATTAAAACAAGATACCAGGACACATCTATTAGAATGACCAAAATCCAGAACACTGGCAACACCAAATGTGGAGCAGCAATAACTCTCACTGCTGGTAGGAATGTAAAATGGTAGACACTTTGGAAGATAGTTTGACCGCTTCTTACAAAATTGAACATACTCTTACTGTACAATCCAACAGTCGTGCTCCTTGATATTTACCAAAGGAGTTAAAAACTTTTGTTCATACAAAAACCTGCACATGGATGTTTGTAACAGCCTTATTCATAACTGCCAAACCTGAAAGCAATCAAGATGTCCTTCAGTAGGTGAAGGGATAAAAAAACTGTGGTACAAACTGACAATGGAATATTATTCAGAGCTAAAAAGAAACGATCTATCAAGCCATAAAAAGACACTGAGGAACCTTAAATGCATATTACTAAGTGAAAGAAGTCAATCTGAAAAAGCTACATGCTGTGTGATTGCAACTACATGATATTCTGGAAAAGACCAAACTGTGGAAATTGTGAAAGGTCAGTGGTTGCCAGAGGCTGAAGGGTATGGGAGCAATAAATAGGCAGAACATAGGATTTTTAGGGCAGTAAAAATACTTTGTACAATATCGTAATGATGGGTATGTTTCATTACACATTTGTCCAAACCTATAGAATATACAACACCAAGCGTGAACTGTAATGTAAACTATGGAGTTTGGGTGATTATGATGTGTCAATTTAGGTTCATCAATTGTAACAAATGGTAACTCTAGTAGGACATATTGATAATGGGAGGCTATGCATGTGTGGGGGCAAGGAATACATGGGAAATCTCTGTACCTTCCCCCTCAATTTTGCTGTGAACCTAAAAAAAAAACAATTAAGAAGCTCTATATGCTTACTAATATGGAATCATATATGAGATATATTATTACAAGAAAAAATACAGAATCATGTGGATGGTACACTACTATTTGATTTTTAAAGGAAGAAAAAGGTATGTAGATGTATTTGTTTTTATATATACATAAACACACACACATATATATATGTATATCTTTGAAAAAATACATCAGACTAATAATAACACTGTTGATCTGTTAGAGAAAGAACAGGATGGTTCAGGGACAGAGGTGTGAAAGAAAGTACTCACTAAATGACCTTTTAAGCTTTAAAAAAAATTAAGCATGAGAATATATGATCTATTCGGTTATTCTCTTCCAACAAATAAAAAGCAACATAGCAATAAGAAGAATTCTGAAAGAAAAATATATGCTTTTTTATATTTTCTTTATCAAATGTGAGATGAGAAACTTTCAAGAATGTGCTAAGAACTGATCCCAACTTGAGGTTTTGCTCTTGACTAAACCCTGGCTGCTAAATAATAGATTTCACATTTCTCTCTTTAGATGAATGATAAAGAAGTTTGGACACAGTATGTGTTTTCTCTCTCCTAAGTCTGTATTTTAATGATTTACCCAGTAAACAGAAAATATTTCCAATTCACCACCTTTTGAAAACAAGAAAAGCTGTGATTCAGAATAAAACATTTGTATACAAGCTTTTTTTTTCTTTTTCAATTTGAGAAGAAAAGATTCCTCTGGCACTCACATTTAGACACTGCTCAGGAAAATAAAAAAAATAAATAATCACATACAGGGATTCCTCTATAGGGGGAAAAACACTGTGGAAGAAAAAATTTTTGGTCTTCACTCTATGATAAACGCACTGCCAGCATAAGGTGGGGTTAGCTGCTCAGGAGCTGAACGAATCTGATTCCCATTGGTTCACTGAGTCTAGACTGCAGCCAATAGCTGATGCTTTATGAGAGGGAAGAAAACTATGAAAAAATCAAAAAAACCTCCACAGCCCTGTTATCAAAATCCAGAAAAGTTTAAAGAACACTGCTTTTAAAAATTGCTGAAAGTGAAAAAAAAATTACTAAATGTGAACTTTGGTGAGACTTAAAAAGATAATAAGAAAGAAAATTGCTTTTCCTTTTTTATAATTGCTGCCTGGTCTCCTCCTTCAACTACTTAGGAACCAGTAGCTGGTTACTTATTTATTTCTTTATTATTAAAACCCACATATTCTTTGTTTTCCTTTAATTTTATTTATTAAGTTGAAGTTCCAAAGTTCAAAACGCACAAAAGGATATACAATGAATAGTTTATCTCTAGTCTCTGTCTCCCAGAAACCAACATTATTAGTTTCTTGTACATCGTTCCAGAGATATTCTATATGTATACAAAAAATCCTCCCTTTTATTTCTTTTACACAAATGGTTGTATGGATCCAACAGTCTAAACTGAAATGAAAATCAAAGGGTCTTTACATAATCCTAATTTCTTATTCGAACGCCTTACTCTTTTCTATAAACAAGTCTTTAAAAAAATAAATACATTTTCAATATCTCCTACATCAAAGTTAAAAAAGAGTTGTTTAGGTCTACAGCCATGCCACCCTGAGCAAGCCTGATCTTTCTGATTTTGGAAGCTAAGCAGAGTCGGGCCTGGTTAGTACTTGGATGGGAGACCACCTAGGAAGACCAGGTGCTGTAGGTGTAAAAGACAAAAAATAAGGGATTGTAAAATCACAAGGTCCTTGCAATCTGTGAAGTCAACCAAGGGTTGCCTTGCCTAAAATAACTAAATAAATATATAAAAAAATAGAAAAATAAAAAGAGTTGTTTGGCAAAAAAAGAAAAAGAAATAGGAGGTCTAAAGAATTAAATTTCATATGATCACACGGTAAATCAACTCACTTAACTTCTGGTGCAGGATTCTGACCCCTGAAAAAACTGCACAGATCTTCAAAGTTCCTGCCAAGGATAGTTTTGCAGAGGTTCTACTAGCACTCCATGGAAACCTATTCTGAGGTCCAGCGGCCCCTTCAATTAAACTGAAGAGGGAGAGAAGAGGGACACAGGAAGCTGAATTCAAATGTTTGGTTCTTGTAAACTAGAGACAAGGAAGTAAAGGCAGACGAAAGAGAAACCATGATTGCCTTAGATCAGTTAATCAGTAACTCGCATATGCTGGCATTAAACTAGATCCTTCTGCTTTCCAGTAGCAGTTTACTAGGTAATGCATGGACTCCTGAATGACTGGACAGGTTCCTAACTCCCTTGCTATATTCAGAAGAACCAGCCATTGAGAAAAGAGGCTGCTAGTAGGATAAGCCACGGAAAACAAACTCATGAAGAGGAAAACCCAGAGAGGCCTCTGGAGTCCTGTGCAGTGACTGAAGCTGAGGCTGAATTCCTAAGTGGTGTCCAGCATGCTTTCAAACTGTGATGTGGCTACTAAGAACACCAGGCCAGACATTTGCAGGCAATGTCGAGGTTCAAGTCTAGACTTGGCCGCGTGAGTGCGGACATTCCTGAGCCTTAGATTCTTCCTAGATCAACCAGCTCAAAAATACTGCAAATCTGAAACTGGCTCAATACAGTCCAACTTCAATTTCCCAACATCACAGCAGAGCAGTGTTAGGAGCAGCAAAACTCCAGCTTCTGGCATAAGCATAGAAATTTTCAGCAACTGTCCAAGGTGATTCTGGTCTCCAATTAGAAAAAATTATAGGAAGACACAATCTGGTTCTACCAAGCAGTAAGTCTCTTGATACTTTTTCCAGAAAAATAAGTGAGCAAAGTTTACATAAGATAAAATCAATATTTAATTCTTGGAATGCCAAAAAACACATAAAAATCATGAGGAGTTCTTAGACCACTGCAATTTGACAGCAATTTAACAATTCTGAAGTGATACGTGGCCCACTTTGATGTGGATAAGTATCTGCAGATGAGAACCTAAACACCACTTACTTCTAAACAAATAGCCAACACAGTTTATAAACAAAGTCTTGAATGCTTTTCTGGAACCAGGACTGAATTTATAACCTCCTAACCTCCAAATAAGAAATGCAGCTTCTCCACTCACCAAAAAGCTGATCAGAAAGACTTCTTACCTGTCTGTACTTTGGATGAAATGGTGAATTTAAAAAGAAACTAACCTCTCTGAGCCTCATCAGTAACATGGGATAATAATTCCCACATCTCTTGATTATTGTGAGTTTTAAGTGACATAAAGTAAATGCCTAAGAACATGGTGAAATGAATTAATGTTCATTTTCTCCTTTTCTTCCAGAACTCCTTGTATAACTGGAGAGTAACTGGACAGTTACTGGGCAGAAAACTGTTACCCTTTATTAAATCATAATCATGCCAAAACTGATACTGAGAAAGACACTTTGCATTTATGCATGTGCACCATATACGTTCTCATGACACACAGGCTTATAACCAATTATATAATCAGAAGGTACCCACTGTCGATTCCACTCAGCGAAGTTTGATTAAATCATATAACATTGCAAATGTTTGATCGTTTTGTATCTATAGCTATAGCAATTTCATATGGCTGTAAATACCAAGTCTAGAGCAAGAATTTCCTATCTGCCTGCCCTAGACTTCCTGGAAACAGGATCATTACAAATCAGAATTTTGGCATTTTCATCCTCGTTCTGCCATTAACAGCTGTGTGACTTTAAGAAAGTAATTTAGCAACCTTAGAACCTGGTTTCCTGATTTATATAACAAACGGTAGAGGTCTTTTTCTGCGCTGTAATTTTATGACAGTTTTAAACAGGCATGTAGTTTAGTGCATCCAAAAGGCAGAGTTGGTGAGAGCATTTTTTAACTTTGCTATAAAAGTTTTCTTAGTTGTCCCTTCTGTATCTATCGTGCCCTCTTTTCTTTTGAAGCACAGCAGACAGACCTTGATGATAATAACATAAAGCTGTGTAAACTTCTTCACAGGGTTCTTAAAACGCACTTCAAATTCCGCACACCCTACCACAGCAGTACTGGATTTCTCCTTAAACAAAAATGGTCACGGGTGTCAAAGAGATGTGAGTGAGTGTCCACTGAACTGTGTCTAAATGATTTTCCTTGTGAGCAAAGCCAGCCTGGAATAAGCCCCCATGAGTGAGAAGAGAGAACACGCTTCCCAGGCCGGGGAGGCATTGTTCTGCACCACTTGGTCTACGATTCACAGCTGAGTCTGATTTCCCTAGACAAAGAGCAATAACCAAATGGGGATGCTCTTCAGCAAGCTTCCCTGAACTGATAACCGCGAGATGGTAAAGGAGACTAGTCTCCCTAACTTGGCAAGAGGAAAGGTTTGTCAACCTTGGTCAGTATTAGGCCAGGTTTGTCATGGTTGTAAGGGATTTCAATAGAGTCCAAACTCACTAAAAATGCCTGAAATTATTCCAGCTCAAGTGTTAAAATGTTTAAATGCTCTATTGAATTCCTTTTATCCATTATAATTGTATATGCTTCCCCTCTTTTTTTTTTTGCTCAGAGAAGTAGTCCTGATCCTTTAAGCATGCAGACTAGACCAACACTATTCTTAGAAGGGGGCTGCAGGAGGTTTATTATGTCTTGAAACACAGAGCCAGAACAAAGGACTACTGAATCACTCACCTTATCTCCACCTAAGAAACCTGAGAATTTCAGGGATTCTCTGTTCCTCCCAAACTCAAGAGCAGCACTTGCCAAGACTGTAGGTTTTAGGGCTGAGTCTGCACTACAAAAATGTAAGATAGGTGCACATATTGCTTTTACCATATATAGATTCTTATCTAAAATACTCAAAAATAAGGTTCAGGATTTTTTTTTCAATCAAAATTTCAACATTTGTTTCTGAATCTAGAAGTCTGATTGCTCGGCACTAAATCAACTGTTCTCCTTAAGAGAACCATAGGTGATATTTTCACCCTGAAAACCTGAAAAGCATTAGAATTATTTCAGAACTCACAACTCTTAGTTCACTGAGGGCAGGAATCTGGATTTCTTTATCTTGCCTTATACATAATTAGTTTTCAATAAATATCTGCTGACGAAATGAATTAAGTAGGAAACATTTAAGTTTTCCTAGTATATTACGGCACCCTAAGATAAAGCACCTTTATCATATTATTTTTATAAGTCTATAATTATTTAGAAGACTGATTCTAAAAGTAAATTTAATGGATGTTGATGATGTGGGAAAATGTATCAAACAGAAGCAATGACTTTAACAGCTTTTGTGAAGACCCTGGTATAGCTATAAATCCTGGTTCTGCCCATCAACCTTCACTCCCTTTGTCTCATTCCCAATGCCTGTCCCCAGCTTCCCCCTAAGCACTCCCAATCTCATTATTCCATGATTTGCTAAACTGTATTTTACTTCCTAGAACCAGTAGAAATACATGTCACTGAGAATTAGGGAATTGGAGCTAGTTACAAACCACCAAATAAGGTCAAAAAGTATCTGAACCTGAAAATTATAAGAGGTTTTCTATTTTTTAATTATGAGAAAAGGGGGGAAATTTTAACAGAACATCTTTTTAACATTTGATCTAGATAGATTGCATAATGTCTAGGCATTTATAATGAATGGGGTGGGAGAGATAACTTTAACAGCATGTTATTTGCTAATCATCTGAAAAGTAATATTATGTTGACTTCATTTGCTGATGGTGGAAGGATATTGTCTGAAAACTTCTACCACTAATACACATTTGCTATTCTTGAAGGCAAATTATTTAAAAATAGGTTACAGCAAGACAGTGCTCATATATTACTTCATCGGTGTTTTTATGCCACACTTTATCCCAGGAAGAGTAACTCCATTTTAAACTTTTACTAGCAGTTACGTTAATTCTAACCAATGTTTATTTAATAGTAACTAGGTATATCAATCATGCTGCCAAACATTGATGCAACCTAAGAAAAATGAGCAATGAGAAGCTCTTTCTACATACCCCTTAAGATGTGTACCCTTGCCAAATGCTAACCTGTGTGTAAACAAATGGGATTTTTAAAGGGGGGTGGAGCTGTCAAGACTCAATTTTAAGAAAAAGAAAATGACTCTCTTAACAGAAGTCTTGAGAAATCTGACTGGTTTGCTCACGACTTCTTTAAACATTCCCTGACGATTTAGAAGATTAACCCCCACAATGAAAAATCACCTCTTTCGGGATAGCCTTTGTTTCTTTCACTGGCACTTTACTTTGGTCCATTTTGGAGCGCATCTCTTTCTATTAAGCATGCCATGAGGAAATACGGTGCTGTTAGTTTGCATATACCCCGCTCTCCACCTGCAGAAAGGAGGTACAAGTCTCCCCCTTAATGCTCAAGAGCAAGTACCTGACTGAATTTGTTAAATCCTCACCAGGAAGTAAATATATTTTGTCTCCACTTCCAAGACCGGGACGGGAGGGGTAGGGGGGGACCTCAATTACTGTCCCTATAAGCGATTTCTCATCACTTTCTTCCGTCTATAATCAAAATGGCTATGTCGGCGCGCGCAGGGTGGTGGGGGAGGGGGGAAGAAGGATTTTTTTTTTTTCAGTTTAGTTGGTTACTGTTTTAATGCTGAACTCCTAGTCAAAAAATGAGATTATAAACTGATTCCCAGTTAAAAACAATAAAGAAAAAGTCCTGGTGAGGAGGAGAGAGGGCGGCGCAGATGCTCCACAGGGAGCAGAGCTTTGGGGCGCGCGGGGTGGCGTCTCGGACTCGCGGCCCGGTCACCATGGGAACCCCGCGCAGGCTCGGAACGGGACCTGCCTCAGCCGCCGCCGCCGCCGCGCGCCGCTCGGGTGCCCTCGGTTTATTCCAGGAAAAGGCAATGGAGTAAATCCTCCTCGAACTGAGAGCACCCGGCCCGACAGGGTCCTGAGTGGGGTCACCGAGCGCAGGAAGAACCGTGAGACTCCTCAAGTGTAATGGATACTGCACTCCCCTTTCTGGGAACCGCGGACCTGCTCTCTCCGCGGAGTCTGGTGGTCAGAGACGCATCCCGGACCCCGCGTGGGTCCACTGGATGAAACCCCATCCACCCACGAGACCTGAGAATTCAGTTTTAGTGCAGGCTCACACACCCACATCCTTCCGAATTACAAGACCCCAAGACCAGCTGCTGTTCAGCACTCCGCACAGGGGCTTGCGGGATCCCCACGCACAACACAATCCTAAAGAGCGTGTCCGGGTCGGCACTACAGAGAGAGGAACTCGGGCCACCTGCTCCCTTGCACACCTGGACTAGCGGGCCAGTCCTCGTTTTCTTTCTCGTACCTCCTCGTTCCCCGAGAAGCACTGACCTGCTCAACTTTGAGTGTTCGGTAGATGGATTCTTCGGAGTCTTCGGCAGAGGAACAATCTCCAAAGGGCTGGGGCAATGAGTTATTGGCTCCTGTGACTCCAACTCCAAAATCCTGTAGAAAGACAGAAAAGTTCCCCCAGAAAAGCGCTTGACCCCACCAGCCAGCAGAAACGCCCCAAGACAAGCTGGGAAGAGCGGGGCGCAATCGCCACAACCTGCTTTCTCATTCAAATCCTCACGCTCACTCTACAGCCCCCTCCCTCCCAACCCCGAAGCTCCCGCAGAAATCAGGAACTGGAGCTTGGGAGAATGGACCGGAGCTCCCGCCACCTCCACCGGTCCCAGCCCGCTGAGGGTAGGGGGCCGAGGGCTGGACCTGGACCCCTAGGCCTGCACCCCCTTACGGGGCTCTCCGGCAGGCCGAAGCCGGAAGCACTGGGAATGAAGTCTTTTTTCCCCTCAAATTTCAAAGGTTCCCAAACCCAGGGACCCCCTGGATACTCAGTTTGGCGCTGTGTCTCAGAGAGCCTCGGTGGTGGGAGGGCAAGAGAGCTGGGCGAAACGAAGTTGGAGGTGAGGGCGGAGAGAATGGGACCTGTGCGCAGCTAGCAGCAGAGTAAAAAGGGTCAGCAGCATATCTTAAAACTCGGAACCGCCCATCGTATCGCCCCTCCCATTTTTTACCAATCCAAGAAAATCGGCTGTTTTGCTGTTATGACCAAAGACATTTGCTTTGAATAAAGTGCAGCTAAGACTGAGGAAGGGGGAATGTAGGAAACACTCTACTTTTATTCCCCACCCGACGTCTAGTCTCTTCTTCCAGATTCTTCTAAACACTAAACCGCCAGCTAGTCAATGACATTAATTTAGGGACTGGCGGACTCGAGCGGTCAACATGCGGTGAGCTAGAGCACAGTCACCGCAGAGGAAATTTTGTGCACAGTAGGCACGCAAATGGTCATGAAACGATGAAATCTATTGAGCGTAGGGTCATGGTTAGCAAGCGGGTTGGTGCAGGTGCTGGAACGCGGACCACCACCCGCCCGGGCATTCGCAGTGTAATCCGGGGTCGGGATTCCAGGATTTACATGTATCAGCCTTCATTCAACCTGCCCTATTGTTAGTTCAAAGCCTGCCTGGGAGGTACTGCGTGCGGGACATTGCTCCTCACTCACCTTCAGTTTAAAATTCTCCACCAATTAGAAAATCCTAGAGAAGTTGGCAGCGTTTGGCAGGGATTTTCTGGGCTTAGTGACAACATAAACTAAAGTCATTTTCTTTTTCACACGTGAATTTGTTCAGGAAGTTACAAATGAGTGCCAGAGCTTGAAGAGGGGGTCCTGGCTGCCGGTACACTTTGATGGACAGCGTGTGTGTGGTGTGGTGTGTGTGTGTGTGTGTGTGTGTGTGTGTGTGTGTGTGTGTGTAGGGGGGGTGTAAACAACGCGACCTCTTCAGCATAAGATCTAGGGTTTCACCTTTTCATCCCACTTAGCTGATACCATAGAAACAACTCATTCGTATTATTCAATTCAACAGAGGCAATTACAATGTCACAGCAAAGCACCATGGGCAAGAAGAAACTTTATCCTGAAAGTAATCCTGAACTCTCAGAGAAAAAGGAAAATCCACCAGATAGTCGTTTGAATTTCTTCCTGTCAGTATACCAGGAATAAATCAGCTTGGCAAAAGACATATAAGGTATTTTGGTTCCATAGAAAGACACATATCTCAATTTTTTTTTTACATGCTCACACAAATTTATCAGAAATTAAACAGATAACCCTTCTACCCCAAAATTGCTTTAGTTTTGTAGACGTGAACTTTTTGGAGATTTGTTTTGCTGGAAATCTCCATGGTGAATAGGAGGGCCAAAAGAGGGGGACAAAGACAACCTCTCATACAACTTCAGAATTTATCCCCCACAACCTCCTGTGTTTGTCTTTCTCATATCTGAAAAAACCAACAATAGAGTTACATGTTGAAATAAACTCAAACACAAAATTCATAACAAGAACTCCTGTTTGGTATACATTCTTTATCTTGATAGTTTTAATGTCCATAATTTTGTGGACTTTAAAACTTTTTAGATATGCAGTATTTCAAACTTACCAAAATTAAACACCCATATAATACTCTTGCTGCCCCCCACCCCTTCTTTTTTAAATAAAATATCACAAATACAGCTAAAAGCCCTTCTCTGTCGCTCTTCCTCAGCACAGATAACCAATCTGAAGCTGGTGTGAATCATACTTAAGCATGGTTTTAAAGTGTTTAGGATATATGTATATATCCATAAAACTTTTAATGTAGCTTTTCCCTCTGAGCTCTTTTTATACTATTAATCAGAGAAAAATTAACTAACACCAAGAAAATACAGTTACATCGCTGTTTTTAGAAGCAGGACAGAACTATTTTTCCTGCTTGTGACAATCAGCAGGAATAATAACAAAGGGATTAGACAGTGGGTAGTAAACAGCCTCTCTAGGTTACACAAGCCCTTCCATGGTTACCAAAAAGTCAATAGAAAAACAAAACAAATAATACCCCTTTACTTCACTGGTTACAGGGGAATTGGAGAAAATGGGATCTAGGTTAACATTTATTTGAGCTATATGTCTTATAAGGTAATAAAACATCTTTTTTAAAAGGTCTCTTGGTCATGTAAACTATAACCTTTTGGTAACAATTTACCACCTTTCCAATGTAAGGGACTCCTTCCTACTGGTAGCTCAATTCAAGGTTGAAATCAGCCCAGCTGAAAAGTCAAGGGTTGAATCCTCTGATTCCTCATAATGGAGACCTCCATCCACACAGTGAGTTAAAGAAAGCCCTTTACAGTGGTCCCTTGACTTAACCTCCTCCCATCAGTCAAAAGGCTATGAAAGCACTGGTTTTTCTTAATGCCATTGACTGGTGAAAGACATCCTTCCCAACCCCCACTCTCCTCTTACTTCCAGAGTGATGACTCTCATTAATTATACCGGCACAGCACAGCATCGCCTGGCCTCCCTTCTAAATAGCTGCCAGATTTCTACATATCACCTCTGCCTTGATACAGAATGTGCACTGACACCAAGATCACAGAAAATCCTGTAAAAGCTGCCTGAGACACAGTGAGATGATTGATGCACCTTGTGGTGGGCCCGCTGTGCTACACATCAGAAGGAGTTTCTTAGGAAACTGCTCTAGAAATCTGTGTTGGAAACAGATTTTTATAGCGTTTCAAAAATAGTACTTTCAATTGCAAAAATAGCCATATTTAAGATACTCAGATTTAATTAATAACAATCTTTAAGTTATATCCATGAAGCAAGAAAGTGAAGATGAATATTATCCCTGTTTCAATCAATGCACCAAGAAGTCAAGAGAATGATCAAAGAGCTTAATGATTATCAAGTAGTTATCCCTCTTTCAACACATATTTCTTAGTTACTTGCCATGTACCAGACACTGAGCTAGATTCTAAGTCTTAGCTGGAATAGTACTGAAGTACAGAGCAGAAGCTGTCCTTATGGCCTTACTCGCTGTATTGGTTAAGACTTTTACATACAAATAACTAAATTCCAAATCAAACTAGCCTGAGAGAGAAAAAAATTTAAAAAGAGAAAACAATGACTAACTCCAACCTTAAGATAGGGGAAAGGATAAGGGCTTCAGAAATGACTAGATCCAGGAATTCAGAATCATCATTTCTCTCTCACACTCATTCTCACTTTTGCTTTCTCTGCTTTTCCCAAAGTGTTGATCTTATTCTCTCCTGTTACATGTGAGTTTCCTCCGGAGCCTGGTGGGAGTGGGGAAAGCATACCAGGGACAGCTCCAGGCTTCCATCGTCTCAGCTCCTGATCCCAGAGGAAAGAGAGGCCTTCTTGCTTTTATCATCTGTGAATAAGATTGTAGGAAAGGATTTTAATTGAGCTGGTCATGTATACATCCACAGGTCAATTTATCTGGTCAGCAACAAGTAGAGTATATGTGTAGTCAGTCCCTGATTACATACATACCCAACCCTATAGCCAGGGAGATGGGGTGGTATGAACAGCTACCCCAGAACTCCTAGAAGATAACATGGGGAGGATTTGTTCCCCATAGGATGGTAGAAAGGGATTCTGGCAGATAAGAAGAGCAGGTGTTTCCTACAGTGCCCCCTCCTGAACTGGCCACCAAAGAAAGACACAAACACCTTTGTACAAATTCATATGTATATGACAGAGTTTTGTTTTGGGGGTTTTGTTTGTTTGTTTGTTTGTTTGCTTGTTTTAATGAGAAATTTCCTGAGTCCATTAGGAAGGTTTGGGGTGGTGGAAACCAATTTAAGGGTCAACAATCTTTCCCTCCCCAGTTGGAGAGTTTTGTTTTGTTTTGCTTTGTTTTGTTTTTTTATTGTTTATCACAGAAATTTCCATAGGTCTACAAAAATAGAATTGTATAATGAAGACCTATGTCTTAGTCACAGTTTCAACAGTTATTAATATTTTGGTAGTCTTGTATCTATTCAGGAATGTGGAAATTTACTAAAAACTTAAACCATAAATTAATATATTATTGCTGTGCTATAATCTTCATGAATAGAAAAAATAAATGCCTCCAAAATAATGAAATTAAATATGACCAATACATGTGAAGCTCTTAGCAAAATTCCTAATATAAACTAAGCTCTCAAAAGTACCAGTTATTTTTACTATTATTGGCAACCTATTTAAAGCTTTTAAATGCTAATAAAGTCTACTCATTGAAATATGTTTGACCAATGGAGGACAAAAAATTTAAAGCTAATCTTCTTACCAACGGATAACAACATTTTTACATGATCGATTTTTAAATGTGCTATTTATGTTTTCCTATAACCAGCCTATATAATTGTTGATGTACAAAATATCCAAACCTGTAGAGAATTGTTATGAATTTATGTAGCCAAACTGACCATTGCCAGAAAGCAAAATCTCAATATATTGAGAAAATGCTCCGGAGAATGACAGCTTTGCAGCTTATTTTACACATTAGAATAAAAGGAAGAGAAGTAAGGAGCATTACATGAAATCTATTGGTGGTGGATTAAGGGAGCAGGAGAAAGCAAAACACGGGGTTGGGGAATTGGATAAAAAGTAAAATGGAAAAACACATATTTCTTTTTTACATCGGTGGGTACAGGATCCTTAATAATTAAAGTTTACAGCACATAGATATGGTATGCAGGAAGCAAGATAACGATGAGAGATTCTGTCTCCTGTTCTGGTGCCCTGAGCAGTCTGGAAAAGAAGATTACTTTGACATTTCAAAGGTATGTTATCTTAGATGCAAAAAGACAATTGACTCACTTAAAATTAAGACTGACCTTTGTCAAGGAAGCTAAAGGCCTGGGATGAAACTACCTGCCATTACCCACTTTTAGTTAGGAATTTTTATGTTCAGATCATCCTCTGTGGTTACTTTCGGTCTATAAGTATTCAGGGCCCCCCATGCTGGCCTCCCCTGAGCTTGTCAGGTTTAGTATGTGGTCCCTTTTCATCCACAGTTCTCCGTTTTGATCACAAATCAATCCCAAGAATGCATTAATGACCAACCTCTTGGTTGGATACTGTGGTCCCATGGTGCTCTGGAGACTTATTCCTAGGAAATCATGGCGTCATCATTTGTCTTGCTGTAATGATATACCACTGCGGGTGGGGCAAGACAGTAATTTTCGATGGAAATCAAGGCTGAATTTTTCTCAAAAGGGAAAGGCAAAGACAGGTAATAGGAGGTAGTCAGGTCTTATGGGCCTTCATTCAAGAAAAAAAAAACTGGATCATTTCTAACCCATGAGATATCATGATCCAAGTTTTGCTGTCTCACCTTTCTGCATTTTTCATCTAGTATAACATTTACTATAGTCTGAGGGCACAACATACACCTCTTTGGTTTTCACAACCTGACCATGCGATGGGTTCCTACTTACCAATGTTTTGTTGTTGTTGTTGTTGTTGTTGTTGTTGTTGTTGTTGTTATTTTAATATGGCCCATCTATTTCTCATTGGAAGCACTTGAGTATCATTCATAATTAATCTGATTCCTG
This sequence comes from Macroglossus sobrinus, assembly GCA_004027375.1. NCBI lineage: Eukaryota > Metazoa > Chordata > Mammalia > Chiroptera > Pteropodidae > Macroglossus > Macroglossus sobrinus. Next base: position 255,920 of record PVKZ01002135.1, read on the forward strand.
CCAGTTGTGCAATTGGGAACTGTAACTTTCAGGTTTAATCTGGGCCAAGACTATAAGAACACAATGGTGTGAATTACAATTAGCATCTAAAAATTTCCAGAGGCTAGGAGAACAGTAAACGTTTCATGCGTCCCATGCCTCAGCAGCTGTTACTAAGGGCTTTTTTTTATGTATAGCCACTTCAGCTTGCATCTGAATTAACATAGTTATTAGTCTTGATTTAGTTAGTAATAAGCATGTTCCCATAACTGGGTTCTAGCATTTATACATAAAATTCCTTTCTCAAAATTCCTTTTCCACTTTCTACAACTCCTCCAGTCCTTCTCAATTTGTCTCTTTTTACTCATTCAGAAATAACCAACATATTTGGACAAACTTCTTCCTTTTAACATCTCTCAAACACACACATCCCTTTCCTTCCTTCTGCAGTCACATTCCTTCTAAATCTCAAAAGAGAAACCATAAAAAGAGTATTATTGATAATATAAAAGTTATCTTATACACCTTCAGCAATTATTAACAGGGGGTTCTATAAGAACAAAGTTTGAAAAAAGCCCAAAGAACAAGTAACTATTATAATAACTATTATTATGACTAATATTATTAGCGGATAGGTAAAGACAATCAAACAAATGGGTTTTTTTTTTAAGTTCAAGATCAATTATGTGGGATACAGGCCTTCCGATGTCTTGGAAGAGCTGTCTACCACTGGTGTCAGCGACTTCTCATCCTCAAGGAGTCTTTGATGTCCGCTGTAGACAAAGGCAAGTGTCAGACAGGGGCAGATGTCCATTTGCAGTTGGGTGCCCTTTTTAAATGAGAAATGCAAATCCATGAGTTAGCTCCTTTAAATTTGGCTGCCGGATTAGCTGGTAATACCTGATAAGGTCCTTTCCAGTGAGGTTGGAGTCTTTAATTGCTGTATTTTCCAATGGACAAAATCTCTTGTAGTAAGTCATGGTCCTTGAAGTTTCTATCTGCTGAGAGCACACTGTGAATGAATCAGTTACTCATTTATCAGTTTCTTTAAGCTTGCTAATAAGTCCTTGTTGGTCATGCCGAATGTCTCCTTTTAGTAAGATTGGTTCACATGTGCTTTCACCCAGATGCATTGGGTGACCAGTGACTATGAGGGAAAAGGCTGTTTACTAAAAGAAGTAGATCTCAGGTAGAAAAGAACTATAGGGAGAACTTTTGGCCAAGGGAAATTAAAAGCTTCTGAAATTTTACCTACCTGAGTTTTAATTGTACCATTTGTACTTTCTACTAATCCAGAGGACTGCGGTGATAAGCGCCATAAAAATGCTGTAGAAAAGGCCAAATATTACAAATGGATTCCATTATTATTTGCCCAGTGAAATGAATCCCTCAGTCACAATGTAACTCAGAGGAAATATCCCAATTGGAGATTGTTTTTTCCAATAGTAATAATTTGCCTATCATTCAGGCTGCTGCTCTCCTGCAAGGGAATGCCTCAACCCAGTGAGACAACATACAAATCATAACTAACACATATTTGTATCCTTGAGGTGGCATCAAATGGACCTAAAGGAAGTGGGAAATGTCCTTGAGACCCATGGAGTGATTTTCCAGGGTGATACTTTGGACGGATAGAGCATCTACCATACATTTTATGAACTATAGTAATAGAAAGGTCCCAGTAATATTGTTTACTCTATGAAATCATCTTTTCAAGACCCCATAGTTAGGTCATGCACATGTTGACAGGCAATTGAGCTCCTATAGGGAAGGTTGGTTTCCGATTGGGTTCAAGCTGCATTTGTTTGTCTGGGTCAAAGATTCCCCCTTTTTGTTGCCATATCCTCCTTTTCTTCTTCTGCAGTTGTCAGTTGCAGCTGTAAAAGAGATGTTTTTAAATGGATTTTTAATAGGAAGAAGAAATGTTGTCAGGTCTGGATAATTTGGCTGCTTATTGCTTTTTGTCTAGCTGCAAGTGTCAGCTAAATTTTTTCTTTCGCTCCCATGGTGGCAGCTTTAGAATATTCTGGAATTTTGATAATTGCCAATTGTTTTGGTTACTGTATGACATTAAATAATTCTGCAAGCTGTCCTCCAACCTTTATGAGCCACCCTGAGAAAGTTAAGAAGTCTTCTTGCTTCCACAACATTTCAAAGTCATGAGCTATTCCAAAGATATAATGACTATCAGTCAGTAAATATTGACTATTTGATCCTTGGCTGATTGACAAGCTCAAGTTAGCGCAATTAACTCACCTTGTTGGAGTTTACCTGACTTATTTCAGTCAGGTAAACTGGAAATTCATTTTTGTCCACCACAGAAGTTATTACATATCCAGGTCAGTAATATCCCTGCTCATCTTTCACATAAGATCCATCTGTGAACCAGCATTATCGATAGGAGGCTCCTATAAATCATTTCTAGGAACAAGAAGGTGGTCAAAAGCAAAACACAGTTGTGGATGTCTTCATCCTGAAAAGACGGTTGCAAAGTTGCTGGGTTAAAACAGGTACATCGAGTTAAGGTAATATTAGGCACAGAAAGTGAGAGACTTCATACAAAGACAGTTGACTGAGAGAAGTATTAAGTATGATGAGAGTTCAGTGGAGATTCAACAGAATGAGTAACATAAAGGAGAGCCCAAAACTATTTCGTCTGCGTGTTTGCATAATATAGCTGTAGCTGAGATGACTATCATACAGGAAGGGAGCCCTTTGGCTACTGGATCTAATTGCTGACTGTAATATCCCTTAGGAGATAGGTCTATGATAATCTCTGTCTTTGAGTTAAAACTCTTAAAGCATTTTCTTTATTTTAGTGCTTAAAAAGAAAGAAAATTTATAATTAAGGTATCCCAGACCTGGAGCTTCAGATAATACTTCTTCTAGAACTTCTTCAGCTTGTTTCCCTTCAGGGTTCCATTGATTTGGATCAGGTCAATCTGATTTTATATGGCATATAGAGGCTGGGCCATTAATGAAAAATTTAGAACCCAGTTGTGACAGTATCCAGTCAGATTCGGGAACCCTCTAAGATGTTTATTTGTTTGTTTTTAGAAAAGGAAAGGATAGGATTCCTCTGAGTTTTTCTGGGTTACTTAGTAGCCCATCTTTAGATAGCCAAAGTAGTTTACTTGGGGTAAACAGATTCAAAACTCGTCTTTTGAGGCCCTATATCCATTTATGGCTGTTTTAATAGGTAAATGGTGCCATCTTGGGGGTCTAATATGTCCTAGAGCATAAAAGTAAATCATCTACATACTGGATTAGAGTGGAATTTTTGGGAAATTCAACATCAGTCAAATCAACCTTTAAGAGCTGAGAGAAATAGATGTGATTTTTTGTATATCCCTAGGACATTACTGTCTAAATAAACACCCAATCTTCCCAGGTAAAAGCAAAGAGGTATTTACTGTCTTTATTTAAAGGAATGCTGAAAAAAGGCACTACATAAATCTATCACTTAAAAATATTGGCAGTCCACAGGAATAGCTGATAATAGGGTATGTAGATTTGGAACCACAGGATGTCTGGGAAGAACTTTTATTTATAGCTATGAGATCCTGTACAAATCACCATCCTTTCTCATTGTGTTTCTTTACTGGAAGGATAGGAGAATTTCAGGGGCTTGTACATGGAATTATAAACCCCCTTTTCTAGTAATCTTATATAAAGGGCTTAATTCCAGCTAATGTATCGGGCCTTAAAGAATATTGGCAAATATTAGGTAGAGGCAAAGTATTTTCAATAGTTATTTTAATAGGCATAGCTGATTTAATCTTGCCAATATCTGTACTGGAAAGGGCCCAAAGTTGCATCACAATGTCCTGTAACAAAAGTTCAATATTAGTTTCTTCTTGTGGAGTTTCCTTTAAAATCATTATTTTCTCAATCAGTTCAGTATCTGATTCATTTACCTCTAAGTGTTATTTCACCTTCCTGGGAAAAGGATATGTGGATGTCATTGGTTTCAAGATAATCTTGCCCTATCAGGTGAATTGGGGCAGATTCGACTAGTAAAAATACATGTTGCCCCATAACTGAAAGGGAATAGGTTCTGATTTAAAACACACATTGGTGTGTTCCTATCATTTGTACAGAAGCTTAGTCCAAGGGAGAGGGCAACTTGGAAAATGTTAAAAACAGATCAAGCAACCTCAGTATCTATAAGGGAGTAGTTTCCTCTTTTATGGTAATTTCAATTTCTTCTAAAGTATTAATAAGGAGAAGAGGAAATGGCCTCTCATAGTCCTTGAAGTAGCCCTAGGCTGTTTTCTGTTTCTTATCTTTTTATAAATCCCATTTCACTTTATATATTTTTTTAATGGTGACCTGACTTTTTACAGTAAAAACAGATTCCTGTTTCCCTTGTCTAAAAAATCCTTGGAGAGATCTGACCTGTTTAATTGCTGGAGCTATAAGTTCACAATTTTGGCAGCTTTGTCTTTTTCTCTCTTTTGATTAGTTTTAGATAGTTGATCAGCCAGACAGAATTGCCAGTTCATTAGTATGTGTGGTTGACCAGTTTAATTTCGTTGTTTAATCAGAGTTATAAACTCTTCATCTAGTCCTTCTCAAAATGCCAAATTTCGTAAGGGATCATTTTGATGATCCTTAAAATTGTGTGAGACAGACCTGAGTACTGTTTAAAAATTTTTGTGAAATGTTCAAAGAAGTCAAGCACTGACTCATCAGTCTCTCTTTTCCATTGCTGAATCTTGATCCAGTCTATTTTCCAGGGAAAAGTCTCATGTATGGCTCAGTAAAGCCAGTGGGCTGATTCCTTGCATTTTTCCCAATTTGTCTCTGTTTTAAAACGTTATGGACAGGAGTTTCTCAGGGAATTTTATTTAGCCATTCTGTTGCATTTTTCTCAGAAATCAATAGGAGTATTAATTGGAATAAGTCAGAATAGCCAAGATCATATGTTCTAACACTTAAATCTAATTCCTTTGTGAACCCTTCAGGGTCTTGGAGGTGGATTCTTTAATTCTGTTAGTCCAAGAAATGTATACAATTGCTGGTTCCTTTCCACCTGAGATCAGCTTTTCTCCAAAGGAAATTGCCAGAAATAGGGGA
>PVKZ01002136.1:0-260459 GCA_004027375.1 Macroglossus sobrinus
TTGTGTTTACTGCTGTGAAGAGCATGAAGATTCAATGACGGATGTGCATTGACTGAGTGCTTGGTGCATGCATGCTTCACACTAGATTGGGGGATGCCCAGTGAGGAAAAGGGGGCCTCTGACTGCAAAGGGCTCAGTGTGTGAATGTGTGCGTGTGTGTACGAGCGAGTGCATGCACACACATATCTACATGCATGCCATGGGTGCTATGGGGAGACTGGTTTCTGGGGAGAGAGGTTGGGCCACGGAGTAGGCAGATATGTGTGCCTACGACTAACGAGTACCTGGAGGCAGGCTGTAAAATGATCAATGCTAGAGTTATGAGCCAGAGTTATGAGCATTCTGGAGGGCAAGGAGTTCCTTTTGCTGCCACTGAGGAAGGCTTCACAGGGTGTGGTGGTGTTCTAGACTTTGAAAGATAGCTAGGACTTTAATCAAAAAGGAAGAGAGAGATGAGGCTTCAAGACAAAGGGAACAGCAGAGGCATGAGAATGTGTAGACAAGGAAGGTGCATGGTGCAGAGGCATCTGTATCAAATCACGGAAGTGTTAAATGTGCCCCTATCATGTTTGGGGCTTTTGGTCTGTAGCATTAGGGAGCTGTGATGCGATGACTCTGGGTGTGCGTGTGTGTTTTGTTTTTACTTCTAACTTTCTGAGTCTAAGAAGAACTGTTAGGCAACTTTAACTCTGGGAAGTGCATGCTGCCTGTCCTTATGTATCTTTTCTTTTCTCTTCCAGCCTGGCTCTGTTCCTTCTCAGGCTTCTGATAATGAAGACTGGCAGTGTCAGCTCCTAGGAACTGATGTGAGGTCTTGGAGCAGACTCTGGGTCTGTCCTTCACTGTTTTCCTTCCTTTCTCTTTCTTCTCGTTCTCTATCACCACCCCTACCACCAGCAGCAGCAGCACTCCCCTCCCTAAAATAAATAAACCAGTCATTCCAAAAGGTTCTAAGCACATTAGTCACATATCCCAGAAGTTTAATACAGAATTATTTTGACAGCGAGAACAAGAAGTGTTTTCTAGTTGAACGCACAGAACTTGCTTATTCCAACTGGGCTTTCTGCCGCACAGACAGATGATATGTTTTTTAGATGGATTGGCCACGCAGGAGACTGCGTCGCTTCCCTTGGAAACATGACAAACTGCTCACTACCAAAAGTGGTTGGGAAAAAGATGTGAGATGAGAGCGAAAGGGAGAGAGAGAGAAGAATGAAATCACATCCTTATTGCAAATATAACTTTCTTACTAATAACTTCAATAAGCTGCCAAGAGATTTCTATGTGTTTATTTACTTATTTGGCTACCTCTGGAGCTGTGAAGTCCTTTTTTAAACCTGGGCTCATATGTGCTCTAAAAGATGAGGACAGATCGAGTTATTGCCACACAGGTGGCTCTCCAAGCATTCCAGTTGAATAGCTCTTCCAGAAATATTTCTTGACTCACTCACTTGGCACTTTCTGTGGCTGTTACTAAGCAGATTGAGTCCTCCCTGTGCATCAACCAGACTACCCTAGGGTGATATGGATCCCCTTATCCCTATTTGGCATTGGAAAGGTAGAGGAATGAAAAGCTGAAGTCCAGTCTTGTCCATGAGAGATTTTTATCCGAGGTGCCAGTGCACCATCTCGAGAGCCAGGAAAAGAATAAAAGTGTCTGCTCTCCTCCTTCCAGCTTTGCCCTTCTCCTTCAGGGTCTGCCACCAAGCAGGAGACCCTTCCTCAAGGGCACGTCACCTGGGTATTAAGAACTAGAGATGAGCACAGAGGGATCCTAAAGGACTTCCACATCTGGGGTACCTGCTCCGCTGGCTCCCATGATCCTTTACTTCTTGCTTCTCAAGCCCTTATAGAGATTTCCAGCATTGGGTCTTGATGTTTTCAGATTTTTTTTCCTTTGTGAAATCCTTTTTACCCTCATGGAATGTCGTGTGAAATCCCAGTACGTAAATTAACCACAGTGTAGTTATCTGATGGTGCTGTCATTAAATGGTGGAAGATCCGACAGGCTTCCACCTAGAGCTAAGTTATCTTTCCAGAACTCTGTCTCTGTGGAACCCTCTGACAACCACTGTATTAGAGGTGCTTCAAGACCCCTGACAGCCCTGATAACCATGATTCTGCCTTCTTTAAACTTTCTGCCTCTCTGTACATCTGTTAAAATTGAGGAAGTGGCCCCTGTAGAGATGGGAAAAATAGGCCCCCTGGGAGACATGACCTTTGCTGGTTTCCTCACAGTGGCTTTGAAATTCCACTTGATGAGAGCCTGTTAGCTAGCTCACTTCAGATGATGATTCTTAGGGGGCTTGTCAGACTCCAGGCCTCCCCCGAGTTTGGGCACCCCCTGGCCAGCACTTCGTTATTACGCATTACACTGTTCTGAGTGGGAGTCTCAGTAAATTCTTACTGCCATTGCTGACGCTCTGGGCTTATAGTCTCTGTCTCAGGAACATTTATGAGAGAAGTAATGTAGCATTCAAGCTATTTTTAAGGAAATCTATTTTTGTTGTTGTTGTTATTGTTGTTTTTGTTGTTGCTGTGTTTTAAAGCACTGTGTTTGCTTTTTAGGTAAAGCGAATAATAAAAGTAAAGTCTCGGCCATCTCTCATTCCTCCAGTGATATTTATGCAGCACTTACATTCATACGACAGTCTACTGTTTTCTAAGGAAGGTTCTGACCTTTGTAATCATATATTACGTTTTCACAAGTCAGGATAGTTTCTTGATGGCTTTTTCACTGCTCACAACTCTGGAGCAAAGAAGACTCAATGAGATTATATAATTCACAGTTAAGTTGAAAAGAATTACGAGCCTTTGAACTTTAGGTTCCCTGACTAATGCCATTGCCCTAAACTATTCATTCTCCTTGTAGCAAGAATTATGAATGAGTATGCTATTAACAAGTGCTATTTATTAAGTGCTTACTTATATGTCAAACACTGCTAGGTAGACACTGTAAAAAGCCTATTTAATCTTCTCAACAACCCTATAATGTAGACATGATTATGTCCAGTTTGCAGATGAATCACTGTAGATGTTGAGAGGATAAATAACTTGCTCAAGGTTCTAGTTCACAGAAATGTTGGACCTTAAATTCTAACTAGAACTGTCTGCCTCCTAAGGCTTTTCCAGTATAGGATTTTGCTCATCATTAGTCCTCACTAAAGAGACAGAAAGTTCAGTCTTGAAAATAACAAAGCTAGTGTGTGTGTGACCACATGCTACAGTGAATGTTGCATACTGGTAGGGGTCAACAGATGGCTGTTTTTCCTGTTTGCTTTTGGAGATCATAAGGTCTTTATGCAGGGCCTTCTACTTGCATTTTAGATCTTATATGCTCCACATTGAAATTATGAATTTTCCATTCTACTGAACTGTGTGCCATTGAACAAGTCATTTTCTATCCCTGGGGCTGTGGTTTCCCCCTCTATCATTCTATCATCCTATCTTTCTAAGTTTTACAAGTCTAGGGAACGTGTTTATTGAATTCTCTTTGTATACTTCCTTTCGAAATGTCATGTGGAATTACAGATACTTGATTCTTGTTTTAAATTGGAATGACAGTTACAGATTATTCCAGTTTTCAAAGAGATTATCTACTTCTGAAATACAGTTTGCAAAAGTTTGAAAGTCAGATACCACATGAAGAAATAACTAAGTCATATCAAGAAAGATGAATATCTAACGCGTGTTTTGATTGGCTAGCTGATTGTGTTTTGCTTTTTCAGCTTTAATTTTGTCTTTCTAACCCTTATGTTAGAATATATTGCCTCTCCTCCCCAACACATATGAGTGTGTATGAGTGCACACACAAAATTCTTGAGAAAGAAAGCCTTCTACATTTGTTAAAATTGTCACTTTCTCCACAGAATCTGGTTAGCATACCTTTGGGTGAGTGAGAGAATATATATATTTTTTTCTGTGCCAAGTTCAGGGTGTGAATCAATTCTCTGTGCCTTTTGCATTTTAGTAAATGTTTCCTAGATGGATTCATTGGATTTCCAGTAAAGACAAACAGCTCAGAAACCAGATTGCATTCATACCCAAGGCCTGAATTCTGTGACCCAGGCATCCTTGCTTAGTTCCATATATGGCAAAAAGAGGGACAGGGATGGGGAGTGGAGTGAGAATACCAGACATAGAATGCATTCCTAAGAAATGTGCATTCATTACTGACAAAACAGGACCCTCATTGGTTTCTACCTTCTGCAGAACATGAGCAGTGAAGCTTTGAGAAAGAAGCCAGTGTTCAGTTTGCCACAGGGAAACCTTTTCTTTTCAGTCACATGTAGGTTTAATTTGGAGTCAGCGTTCAAGTCGATGCTAACATGGAATGAGGACTTAGAAATTATTCTTGGAGTCAGCAGATACGGGTTCGCAGCCTAATCCAACTGCCATCCAGCTGTGAAACTCTCTTTCTGGCCTGTGTTTTTCAGTGTCAAAGTGGCAAGGTTGGATATGATGATCTCTAACTAAGATCTCTACTATTTCTGTTTCCTTTGGTTCTAATTTTGCCTTAGATTTTCCAGTTCCTGTGGAATTCCCCGCAGAAAGTAATTTCTCCTTCTTCCAAACACTTTCTGTGGTTTGAACTTAAAAAGACAAAATAAAACCCTGGTCTCAAATTTTTCTTTGAGATTTCCTTAAATATGTTTTGGATACATTATTAGCCTTCACTTGGCAGATAACTTCTTGCTCAGGGGGGAGATGAAGGGCTTTAACTGCATCTTCATGGTCTTCCCCCTCTGCTTGTCCCTGTTGTTATTGGAGAAGAGATGGGGTTATGCCCAACACAGAGCTGTAGGAACAGATGTGCCCTTAGCAAATGCAGCCTTGTAATGGCCTTGTTAATTGTCTGCTTTTCTAATACATTCCGCCCTCTCTATGGGAGAAGGAGGCAGAGGCAAGAGGCAGGTTTCTCACACCTTAGGAAATGGAACTAGGGATGTGAAACGGAGGTGTTGGCTTTCCACTTAGTAATTGGATGAGTCACTTGTCTGTCACAGATGTTAAGAAGGTTAAGAAGAAATTGAAATACAAAATTCTGATCCTAGAAAGGACTGTAGTCAAAACCAGACATTATTTCTAATGCTCCTCTTTGGATTTATGGGTTCTGTAGTCTACTGCCAACAGACTACAAGAATTTTATTGCAAAAGTTGGAAATTTTCTGTTTCTTTTGGAGAGTTCTAGCCAAAGTCTAGAAAGTTCTAAAAGTGTGGCTTTAGCTTCTCAGCTGAGATAAAGGGAGGTATCTTTGTTCTTGTACAAAATATTCTAGCCCAAGGGCTTAGATGTTCCCATGGCAGCCTGAGCAACTGTGGAAAGGTCTTGCTCTGAGGAAGATGGGGTGGTTCAGTAGGTAGCCTGTGGACTCTCCCTTTCTCCCTGTGAGGTTGAGGAATAAGGCTCCACTTGACCTTGCCTCATTGCGCTGCTCATTTGCTGGGAGCTGGCTAACACACAGCCTCCAAGTCCCAGGAGAAGGAAGCAGGCAAGTGTGATTAATCTAGAGAGAGTGGGAGCTAAGAGGCTTGGGTTCTCGTGACAGCTGTGCCATGAGTTTGCCCTGTGACTTGGTCAAGATGCTTCAAGTTTTGGGTCTTCATTTTTCCATCTGGAAATGAAGTGCTTTAGGCTTCAAAGGTCTCTTCTAACTCTTAAAGAATGAATTTAATATATTTCCAGACTTTCTCTTCCTATCTCATATGTTCCTAGTAATACTGAGCTCATCGATTTGCCCAGAGTTCTGACATGCCACATTCTTTCTGGTGTCAAGTAGAATATAAAACAAAATGCCCTCTCTATGGGCTCCTGTTCACCATAATATTATGACCGAATTCTTTAGAATAGCATTTAACTGCTTCATAGTCTGGTTATAATTGGTGGTTCTAGTTTTAGGGAATGGGGACTTCAGAATCCTTGCCTTCCACATGTGGCACTCATCTTGACTTTAAGCTGTTTGTGAGCCCTTTGGTACCATGGAAGTAGGTGTGCATATAAAAAAAGGAAAATGAATATGATGATGTGATAGTGTTCCACAGTTGGGAGTGTAATTGAGAAAAAAAATGAATTAATAGTTTAGGAAAGATTTAGGGAAACCAGATACAATGTGTCTTATGCTTTAGTAAAAGTGTACATAATAATGATTACAAATGGTTGACACTGTTATGAGAAAACCACAGAGAAGACCAATCATATAGACAGTAATAATGTGCTGACCATGACTGATCCTTTAGGGAGTATGATATGAGATGTAGGTTTATATAGGACTTTACAGTGGACTAACCTCTTTCACACCCATTAGCTCATCAGATCCTCACAACAGGTTCATGAGGGGTGCAGGCCATGGAATATTACCCTCAGTTTACTAAAGACCAGCATGATGCTCAAATAATGTGAAGAGGCTACCCAGTGTCATGTGGTAAAGAGATGGCATAGCAAAGACTTGTCTAGTGCTCTTATGGATGCACCATATTTTCTGCCTTTGTGAAGTTTCAGCCTAACAGTAAAACAGGATAAATACACACATACATATGCATACCACCTTTCCCACCAAAAGATGGTAGAGGATGGTATTTATTAGTGGTGAATCATGTGAGCCATAATATTTGGCAAATCAGTCCTGGTGATTAGGGGGGTGATATGTCAGTCAGTTCACTTTCACAGCTGAATTATCAACTAGGGCACCATGATAGATAACAGAATCAACGATTTCTAGTTTCTGACTGTTCATTCTTGCATGTGTACTTTTATTTAAGACAACAAATAACTAATATTGAACATTTAATGTGTGCCAAGCTTTGTGCTAGATATTGATCAGTAGATGTGAACAGTAAACCAAAGGTTGGAAAGGATTTTAAAAATATGCAGAATACCCCATCTTTCATCCTTTAGTCCCTCCTCTTATATTTTTGCCAGGTGATAAGTCCAACTGTACTTTACTATTTTATGCGGTATCTTGTAGTAGAGGGTAGTTGCTCCAAAGGCTGTGACCTTTTATGTTTAGAATATATGCAAACTATTAGGAACTTTCATCGGTGATTATTTATACATCTATTAAGTGGCTTTATGAAAACTAAATCCTTCTCTTAAATTAAATTTCTTCTTAGAGTAAGTTTCTTTAGATGGCTGTTTGATCTACAGAGAGATTATTAGTTCTCATTTGTCCTAAAACTTCTTCTTATGTAATTTGAGGTGGGCTATCTTGATTCTGGAAATTGAAAATTGGGGAAATATGCCCAAGCTGTCTTCTTTTCCTTTGGTTCCATTTTTTGGGGACTAGAATTATGTCTATATATAATTGCTCAAATTTTGAGTCATGTAGGAACATTTTCCTGTACATGATATTTGAAACCTATTTATACTTTCTTAGAACCACTAAATCTTCAAGTTGGAAGGGATCATAAAGGTTCTTTCAAATAGCCCCAGACTATAAATTCCTTGAGATCAAGAACTGTCAGCTTTATTTTTGTATCTCTTCCTGATGCAACTCCAAACACCTAGTCCAGTGCCAGGTGGCCTCAATAAATGAGTTTTGGATTGAATTGAATTTCTCACGTTTCATGTTTTCTTTGCTCCTTTACTCAACTTGTCCAGTCATTGGGAGGAGATGTGTAGACCCATTGAGTATGATGACCCATTAAGTAAATCATGGCATTTGCTGCCTTTTACTAGGGCTTTATCTATATTTAGATTGAAGAATGCTGAATAACTAATAAAAAGCTATTCCAAAGCATTTTGCAGATGGAAAGTGCTTTGTGTGTTATAAATAATAACAGTCTCTCGAAATGAGGCACGGCCCGAGAAAGAAGTGCCGACCTTGCAGGCTATAGAAACTTATGATAGACCTTACAGTGGAAGAGTGAGATAGGAGATATTGACCCCTTTCATCATTTTGTAATCAGCATTTTCATTTCCAAGTCACTGTACATTCTTCATTTTGGGCAGAGTTTGCTTTCTGGATTACCTAGGAAATAGGCTGTCCAGATTTCAATAGGCGAGGGACTGAAGGAACACTGTGAAAACTCATAGGCAGATCTGATGGGCAAGACTTTAAGTCAGTTCTCTCATTCAGTGCTTAAATCTAGTCCTTTCTAGATCCTGTCCTCTTCCTCAACTGTTATTTCTTTTAAGAAGTCTGCAGTCACCTCTATTTTAGTTCTGAAGCACATGGTATTCTCAAGAGATGGAAACTAGCACCTTTTTCCAAAGGAGACAGTGGAAACACCAGGGCACTTTCTGGCTTTGAACCATCAGTTTTAGAGTCAAACACCATTTGGCTCAGTAGCCTGCATTTCCCCACATACCTCTCTTTCTTCACAGAGAGGTCCTGCTTTTCCTCTTGGGGTTTCATCCGGCGAATGACCTGCCTTTTCTTTGTCCTGTGGTGTGCGTCAGTCTGATTCAAATTTGGTAAATATATGGCAACTGCCCACCAGGAGCCATGAACTATATTTTCACCTGTGTTATCTCACCTCAGTTAAGTGAGTGAACAGAAGTGTGAACCGAATCTTGCTGTTTTTCTTGGTGACTCTTTCTTCTTAGAAGCAGTGACCCATTCTAGCTGGTCATTATTCATGCAATCAGTAAGTATTTATTGAGAACCTACTGTATTCTAGGAACTCTTCTTGGTGCTGGTTGGTGAACAAAAGAATGTCCTCCCAAGGTAACATTTGTAATGAGAACATGATTTAAAAAAGTGACTTAACAGAAAAATTGCTTAAAGAAATAAATACAACATACCAAACACACAACAGCTCTTTGCTTTAGGTCTTTTCTCCTCCTCTTTCTCTTCTCATTTATTTTTCTCTTCTTAACTGACTCAGCACTCTTTATTCTCTCACCCTGCCTTACCAAGGCACTTGTAGTTTCCTCTCATTCCCTTTTATGTCTATTCTTCATGTCTGCTTGTGCTTTGCATGCAAACAAGGCTTGATGCTGGCTTGATCCCAACTTCTTATTCATTCCCTAGCTGTTTCTTTGCTCTTGCTTCACCTCCAGGCTTGGTGTGGTGGTTATATGCCTATGTTGTAAATAAGAACCCAGAAGCAAGAGTGGCCAGTGGCCATGGGGCTTTTGGGTATCCATCCAGTAACACTACATTGTCAGGATCTTACTGAAGAAATGGATGTGGCCCCAAAGCCTGTCAGCTCAAAGGGGCTTCTCTCCATAAGTTTTCCTTGATTCTCCCTCATCGTAATTTTTATAATGCATATACACCTGAAGGAGAAGCTCAGTAATTTTTAGTCTCTCTCTCTTCTCTGAAATCTGATGTCTCTTTATCTGGGCTTGACTTAATGGGATTTACTCTTTATTTCATGGTTATTGTGCCCATTTCTACCTCTCTAGGTGGCATGGATTATGTCCATATATATTAAAAAACGTGTCTTACATGAACTGGGGTTGGGGGGAGCATTTTCCTTCTATGAAAACTAGTTCTTTGTTTGAGGATGAGGATCTTGGAACCATATTTAATAGTCAGTTTTAGATTTTAGTGGCTCAAATGGCGAGAACTAATTTCTGTAGTGACCAAGGGATTGAATTTCCAAGTGTCACCGATTTCCATTCAAGTCTGAGGTTTTCAGGTGCCTGACTATCACTGCACTGTTGTCATCCACCCCCAAACTAGATATTTGGGAATGGGACCAGTGATGACTTCTTACTAGATACAAAGTAGAACTTGTGGAATAGATCTTTTCTTCTTTGTCCCCATCATCTAGACCTCTAACTTCATACTTTGCTTCTTGCTTTTTGTTCTTGTGCTTGGATTTCAGCCTCAGCCTCTATATCATGCATGGTTACCATGATAACTCAGTATTTATTGCACATGTACTAAATGTCAGGCACTGAGTAGATTACTTTCTATACCTTTTTGTCATTGAATTCCCCAAAGCCAGCCTGTGCTGTACGTCTGAGTATTATCCATATGACATGGGTGAGGAAACTAAAGGTTGGTGAGATTTAAGTAACTTGTCCAACATTGCACAGCTTGTAATGGCAGGGTTAGAAGCCAAATCTCCCTGACACCAGTTTTGATTTCTGAATTACTCTCCTCACCCGTGATTTCCTCTCCTGCCCATCCTTGTTTACTTTGCTTGGTTTGCATAGGACAACCAAAAACCATGTAGGTGGCTGGTAGAAGTGCTCTAGCTTTACTTCTCTCTCCCATTGGCACCTGTAGCCAGAGCTGAATGTGTGCTATACTCTTCTCACCTCTCAAGGCTGAATTATCAGACAGACACCTTCTAATGGGTTCATTTTTTAAAATAGTTTACTTGGTTTATCAGCAGCTTTGGACAGCTTGACGTTTGCTTTTATGTCAGTTGGATTCAGATCTTCTCTCAGTGTTTCTCCACACTTAGCAAAGACCCAACGACCACATGGATTGACAATAAGTACGTTTCTAGGATATAATATGTTATAATAAGATCTAGAGACATACTCAAGAATTTGGGAGCAGTCTGAGGAAGGAGAGAGGTTTGGAGAGTGGTATGGCCTTTGCCTCTTCTGGTGAATGAAGGTGGGTACAGCCTAGCCACTGGAAATCATCATGCTCTCTAGGGAACTTCTTTAGCCTGGGGCACTTATATTATTGGTGTTTAGCATTTTTGTTTTACTTTACATTTGCAGAGTGCTTTCCAGTGATTAATTAGCTGCTCTTGTTTTTAATAGCCCCTGGAGGTAAGTTGAACATAAATACATAGTGAAGGCTCATATCATCAGATATTATTGGATCTGGGGTCAGGACTCTGAACTGGGATAAGGCCATTTGGGTCATTGCCTCATGAGGTTTAAATAGGAGATCAAGTGGACTTAACTTCAGCTCCTAAAGTATGTAAGGCAAAAGTTTGGAATGATGGCAGCTATTTAAGGAAATTGCATAGAAGCCATTATCAGAGGACCTGGATTTCAGTCCTGACTCTGTGTATGACTAGCCATATTGACCTTGAGCAATTGCTTTGCCTCTCAGGGTCTTGAATTCACCCTCTGGTAAAACAAGGATTATCTCTCACCTCCCTTTAGATCTAACATTATGTTAAATACAATTCTATGACTTTGGACCCTTTCTCTGGAATCACAGGACAGAGAACATGGCTATAGATTCAAGTCATTAGGGGATATGTATTAAAATGGTGCTCACCTTCCTTTTTCTAGGATCCAAGTGCTAACTGACAACAATATGCCTTCACATTCATTTTAAGAAGCACATCATCCTTGTTCACTATAAAACTGAGAAAGTGAGTGGAGCTGCTAGAGGAAAGTCAGACTGGAGCCAAGACCATCAATCCTGTATCTTACGGGTATTGTAGAAAGTAATTATCAGGCTTGATTATCTCACTGGTTCAACACACCTTTTAGGGTTGTGATGTAATGCGTGGAAACATTTAGTTGTCAGATTTTAGGGCTGTATCAAATTTATTCTTGCAGGAAAAATCTAGTTGTCCTGGCAACCTGAAATTGATTTTCTTTTTGCTCTTGTCAGCTGAAACTGGTCCCCTTTGAGTCATTCCTCTAATTTAATATAGAGAACTGTATGTCCCCACCTGGTGACCAAATCGTTCTTAATGACAGGTAACACCAGCAAATGATTCTTCTTTCCTGCCTGAGCCAGAAGCGATAGCTTATTACTACCTTCACCCTGTGTTGTTCTCTTTGCTGTTATTTATTTGCCTATGGAGTCAGGTGTAGAAGTAAAGTGGCACTCAATTAATTAAGAATTTAATCAGGCCTGTAGAGCAATGATGCAATTGGCAGCCAATCATGGACTTTCATTTTAAGTTACATCCTCGGCAGGGGTGGGATTAGAATGGTCCCCAGGACAAGGGATTCTTTTGTGGGGATATCTAGCATTTCTGTAACCTGGGGACAGTGATGGTGATGTAATGGCCCAAATGACAGAAAGAAAATGGAGCTTCACATCTGTTTTCTGCCTCTGTCACTCATCTTTATTATGGAAGGGGAAGGATCTTTAAATTAGAAAGGGTAGAATTGACATAATTAAGAAGAAATTGATGCTCATGACAGATGAGGACGTTATGAGAGAGCAGTTAGCTCTGCTAAATGATTGCAAAGTTCATGGGCCACACATATTACATCTCAGGATACAGAGGAGTGCTTCTGATGGTGACTGTGGAACTGCTGCCAGTAATTTTGAGGAAACCTGGAAATCAGCAGAAATGCCAGAAGTGAAAGATGAGGAAATAGATATCAGTTATCAAAAAACCAGATATCCGGAGTGTAGAATCTGCTGACTTTGTTGTGATTCCTGGTATAATTCTAGACTGGCTTATATGTGATTTATGAGTCTTTGAAGGGAAACTGTTCACCAGAAGCCAGAAAAAGGTCACTTAGCCATTTCCCTTTTTGTTTGGGTTAACCAGCTGTTGGATTAGAGTGATATCAAGACAGTGTAGACAGTACAGGCTTTGGAGTCAGAAGTTCTGGGCAAAAGCTAGGGTTGGACTTAGTAGGTACATGACCTTTGGGAAGTTGCATAATTTCTGTGACTCAACTTCCTTTTTTATAAAATGGGATTAATTATAGGACCGAGAAAAGATGCTGTGAAGACTAAATAAAATATTGAATGCTTGCAAAACTTAAGCATTCAATAAATGTTGCTATCATTACTCAGTAGGAACACATTTCAATTCAGTAAAGCATTTAAAAATTTTTACACATTTATGGATAAGATGGAGACATGTAAGCTGGATTCAGCATAGACAGTGGATGAATTTATGGGCACATGAATGAATATACACTTATTAATAATGTGGGTGGCGAAAGAGTCCTTCTCGGTGGGAGAAACCTCAAAGTTACATTGCAAGGGTGAGGATACAGGGAGGGGAAAGTTAGTGACCATTTTTTGCAACTTATCAACCCCCCTCCCCCATTCTTTTTTTTCCACAAGAAGTAATAATCATTAACAATTTGGTATGTGTCTCGTTTGTCCCCATACACACACACACAAACACACACACACACACATTCATACATATATATATATTTGGTTAATAAAAATTCAAAAATTATTTGTTCAAAGTTCATATTCTTTGTTCAGAAAATACCAGGACTATCAAAATGGAAACAGTCACTCGGAACTACAGTACCATGTTTGATTTATAAACGATTGTCCTTACATCTGTAGGCCCAGTGGCACCTTTACTGTCTTCCCTTTGTTTCCTTTGTACTCTCTTCCCTTCCCTTCCCTTCCCTTCCCTTCCCTTCCCTTCCCTTCCCTTCCCTTCCCTTCCCTTCCCTTCCTTGCTGCCTACCCTTCCTATCTTTTCCTCTTTATTACTATTCTTTTAATCTCTTGTTCTTAATTTAAAATGGGTCTTAGTGACCAGGCATTTACAATGATGTTATAACATCAAGCACCTTGTTCCGATTCTGAATTATCAGGTCTTCACCTGCCTACTTTATGGCCTTCTGCTTCCTTATCTTTTACATGGGAGGTTGTGATACAATTCGTTGTCTAGCCTCAAGAGGCCATGTTGGGGCCTGAGTGATACATGTCTTATATAGTTCCCTACCCTGTATACAGGGTACTATGAGGTTGGTATGTACATGATCGCATTCCTTGGGCTTATGGAAGGGTACCTTTTATTTTGGTGCGGTACCCTGAGAGTAGTGAGCTCAGAGCCTCTGTTGTGTGTTTTCTTGGTATTCCACTATCTCTGTCATAACTGGGAGAGCCATCCTGCCTGGCAGTCTCTGCCAGAGAACATCTTACAATAAGCAGCTCAAATTTCACCTTCTCAGAAACATCAGCTTTCCCGTTTAGAATCAGTCTCTCTCCTACAATCTCCATCCTATGGTTTATATTTTCGGAAACACATTCGCAGACCACCTTGTATGTTAGTGGTGGTATCTGCTTCTGGGCTTTAATCTTCAGAGGGCGGGCATCTCTAAGCCTCTGGAGCCTAGCTCAGTGCCTAGCATTTATAGGCAGTCTGTGAATGTATTTTAAATTGAATTACTCAGGAGGCCTGAGGGGTCGGGAGGTTAACTAAGTTAACCCAAGGAACTAGAAGGGCCCCTGGGAACTGGTTTAAGAGCATATAGCTTTTAGGAGCAGCTATCAGCTTTATCCTAGCTTCTTCTTAATCCTGTGTCTCTAGAAGCAGAGGGAAAGGTAGTGTCTCTTTAAGATGCTAGTGACATTCCTGGTGAGATTAGTTCAGAATGCACCATCTCTTCTTCTAGCTCTCAAGTTCTCAAAATCTCTTTCTTTTGAAGAGGAGGCAGTGGTTTTAATGGTGACCTCTGAATTTCCAATTCTGATTATTAACCTTTTTGAGGAAGAATTTGCAGTTTTCCTTGTTGCAAGGAAGGCAGATGTGCCGAGGTGCCGCATTCATGAAATTGAGCAAAATCCCGCTTGTTTTGTGACTTTGATCTTTGTGAACAGTCTGGGGTCAGGTTGTGCCCACATCTTGTGTCTGAAAAATCCACTTTCACCATCATGGTTGGATCTTAATTGCTACTTGTGGAACACCTTCTCCTGACTCGAAGTTCTGATTTTACCTGTATGGCTGACTGTTGTTTCCAGTGAATCATGAACAGAAATGGGAATTTATGTTTACCATGCTTCATGAGAGAATTTACACATGCATGAAAGGGGGATGCATGATGCAGAGAAAAGAGAAAAAGAGGAAGCCTGGGATACCTGGTTCCAATCCTAAATCTGCCAGAGACATATTATGTGACATGGGGCCTTAGTTTCCAGATCTGTAAAATGGGGACACTAATAATTATTAGGAGTGATATAAGTTAACTAAAGTTATTTAGGTAAAGCATGTGGCAGAGCACCTGACACTTTTCAGCACCAGTGTATCCCAGTAAAATTCCATAGACTTGGTTATGAGCCCAGTTCTAATAGCTGTTAGAGATGATTTACATAACTTCAGTGAGACTGAGTTATTAACCTGAGTACCAGTTTAAATGAATTTTATTTGGGATTAAATATAGCTTGCATGCTAAGTTGTAATGATTAGACAATGTTTGTAAAAGGCCTAGCGCAGTGGTGTTTCTCAGTATCTGGCCCAGGGATTGACACTCACCACCGCCCAGCTTCTCTGGAGTGGTGACATGCTCTGGGGTGACATGCCTCGGAGGTGCTGACTGAAGCTTCCCTCTATAGCCATATTTTCTTCCTGTATCCTAGACACAAAACCTTCCTCTCTAGAAATCAGACCCATAGAATAGACTTAGTTATGGAAATGCTGCTTTAAGAAGAATACAGAACACAGCATGTATGGAGAAGTGCAGCCAGCATGGTGGAGGGTGTTTTTACAGTTTTCATATAAAGACCTATTGAAGAGCTGGCAGTATTTTACCCAGAGGAAGACAGATTTGGGGTGGAAAGGGAAGGTTGGGATTGGTGATGGAGAGATGAATTAGTGCTTTTCCAGGTGAGCATGCCTAACTCAGGACAGTGGCAGGTGAAGGTGGAGGACCAGGGCTGGCAGGAAGGGCTGAGCAGTGGAAGGAGTGTGGGAACTAGAAGACCCAGGGCAGAAGTGGAAGGTTCTGGCCTGAACATTGGGTGCAGAGGTTGGAGATACTACATGAACAACTAGGGTGTAGCTACAGTGCTGTGCAAGATAGGAAATATAGGGGCTCTCTGTTTTCACCATCCTCGTAGGTAAATAAAGGAATGATCCTCTGTGTGTGTGTGTGTGTGTGTGTATTTGTGTGCATCTTTGTATGTGCATGTGCTGTGTGCATAAATGTATATTAGTAAGAAGCCCAAAGAAGTCGGGGACTTACCCAAAACCAAAGAACTAGGAAACATCTTTCATTTGCCTTAAGTACTGAGTTTAGTAATGACTGTGAGTGACAGAAATGGGCAGGGGGAGTATGTAGGGAAAGGGCCTCAGCCCCATTTCCTGCTCCCTCCTAGGCAGGTAGTGAGTAGGAGTTTAAGTTTCACTGTTTGATAGCATCACCTCCTCTGCTTTCCCAGAAATTATTCCTCGAAGTATGACTCGAATCATTACTTTGTTGGGAGATGTCTCAGTTTAGAGCTGACTTTCTACTCTGGTTGTTTACTAAAGAAATGGCACTGGCAATTCAGAGGTGGCCTGATCAAGTGGAAAGAACAAGGCAGTCAGGGTTAGGGGGCCTAGTTCTGCCTGCTGGGCCTGTTGTAGAGACCTAGGAGAATCAGGCAAGTGAAGCTATTTCCTAGTGCCTCCACTTTTTCTCCTGTAAATTGGGAGATAATTATTCTGTTTGATAAGGTTACCGTGATAGTGCTTTGCAAATTGTAATGTTGGACATAGTCCACTAAAGGTAAAGAGGTGTCAGGACTTGGTCATTTGCATGTGTGTGAAGCAGTAGAAAAAGAGGTGGTAAATTGGTCAGTACCTGTGGTTGCTACAAATCTCTGATATTATAGTAATGGCAGCATCTCTTTTTTGGGGGTTGGGGTGGTGATATAGGTCTTAGAACATCATTGTCAATGACTGTAGAATCTACTGACTGCTTGGTTCTACCCTGCTCTCAGCTAACCACCAGTACCAGCATTCCTTCCCAGCCCCAACCCCCAGCTATAGGCTAAGGATCTCCTAGCCCCTGTTTTATCTTGGGAAAATGTCTGAACTTCTAGCCCTTCATTTTTTCATCTTAAAAATGAGATAATAATCAGCTTAGCTTTGTCTGCATTGTGAGGATTAGCTGAAGAAAGGGATATGAAGACACTTTGTAAGTTGTGTTGAACTCTATTTTTGGAGCCCATTTTCTCTCTTTTCTCCCTTCTGCTGATGTCCAAGGGACGACTTTGCTCTTGAAAAGATAAACTGGTACAGAGGAAGAAATGAGGGCTTATACAGAAAAGTGACTTTCCAGGGACCCAGAGTGAGTTGGAGTCTTGGGATCCATGCCCAGTTTTGTCACAACATGTCAAATTTCACCATTCAGTGCAAGCCTGATTTGTCCATGCCTAAGATCTATCCAGGGGGAGACAGAAACCTCTGGAAAGAGTCAGCTCTTTGAGGCCTCGAAGGGGGTGGCTGCTTCTGCGGGTGTTGAGGCTCCTGTTCATGGCCCCTGTGTCCAGCAGTGACTAGTTGCTTGGATATTTGAGTTTTGGGTGAGTCAACAGGCCTGTGACCCAGAGGACCTGTGGTGTGCTTGGCAGCAGGCTGGAATTAGTCAGAAGGCAAAACTGCTTGTCTTGACCCCAGAACCCATGTACTCTGGTGGAAGAGAAAGTCCTCTCTGATCCTCAGTTGTCCTAGCTGTGGCAACTTCTCGAGAATAGGAATTTTTTCTTTTTCTGCTTTATGGGGTTTGTATGGAAATTAAAGGAGAGAAGATATATGTTTTTTTTTTTTTTTTTTTTTTTGTGAACAGTATCGCAATATTCAGATATCATTAGTTTCTACTACTTAAAATGTACAGCTGACTTCTTTTCGTTACTCCCTCCTGGAGTAAATGTATTGATGTAAAAAAAGAAACCCCGTTAAGTTCCTGAGGACAGCTGGTAAACATTCTAGTCTTCTTTTATTTGGTGTTTGAGGTCTCTGAATGTAAGCCTGGACCATTTTAAGTAAGTATTGGGGATACATGGGAGAGAGAGACCCTGTAAATCAAAGCACAGGTTCTGGAATCTTAGGTTCCCACATATCTAACTGGGCCTATAATATTCAGTTCTTCATAGATTCTGGGGCTTTGTTCCCATTTTTTAATGCTACCCATGGAGACTTGCTTCTCATAGAGGCTCGATGATTGGGCTCTTAGAAGGTCCCTATTTAGGACACTGAGGCCTGGCAAGGTCACACATTGAAGAAATGACAAAAATGAAGCCTAGAAGTCAGTTCTTTGGATCCTTGATTCCCTGCTCTTTCTGACACATCATTCTTCCCTCCTGTCAGGTGAGGAGAGAAGCCAGATGGTTTGACAAATGTTTCTTGTTGCTGTCAAATCTGCCTTCTCTTTCTGCTCAGACAGACAATTCTTACCTTCCCTTTTTTGGGGAGGTGAGGTGGGGTGGGCAGAGAGGGAGGGCAGAGGATGAAGGAAGAAAAACATTTTATTGCCTGATGCTTTATGTGGAAGGGATGACCAATAAACACTCGTTTCTGTGTCAAGAAGCAAAGCTAAGGCAATGAGTAATAGTCACCTCGAATTTAAAGCACACAGAGGCCTAGAAATGGCAGCTTATATTAGGAGACAACATTGAGTTCATATATATTCATCTTTAAAAAAAACATGTTTAAGATGCCATATCCATAAATACTAATAAAGCTGTCTGATTCCAATTTTCAGGTGAGATTAGCATTTTATTGAGTATTTTATCTGTCAGATTCAATATTCAATGTACCATCCTCCCAGGCTTATTAGCATAATTGCTCTGCTTAAGCAACAATAAAAAATTCAGCAGTAAAATATCAGTTAGTGCAGGCAATTTGTTATCAAAAGCTTTTACTTAAGGACAGCTTTATCCTGCATTTATTAGCAAGTTAGGGTTATAACTTATTTTTATTTGGAAAAACAAAAGGGGAGGGGAAAGATTTTGCTTTTTTGTTTTGGAAATAATAGAGAAATTAAAAAGCACTGCCTCTCTGGAAAATTGTCCACATCCCTTCTTCCTTTGCTGAAAGTAGCCTGTGATTAGAATAGATTCCGCTTGTGAGGCACATTGGCTCAGACAAAGGTTGCTGTCCTTGGCATTGGAATAAATGGGCAGTAACGCCCGTTTATGTTTGTACAGATGTTTTCAAAACACTTTCACGTCTCTTGTTGCTTAAGTCTCACATTGGGTCTGTGAGGCCTCCATTCTGAGAATAGAAGGCTGAGTTGGAATGACTTGTTCCAGATGAGGCAGCTGAATGGCAGAACCAAGCCTCCAGGCCCCAGGCCTGTGGTGGCAATGAGACCCTTCCCACTGTTGCCCAAAAGTCTTGGTGTGAGCACTCTTTTTCCTGCCCTGTGGTGGATGGTTTTCATCTTAGCTCTTTTCCATATGTGTGTGTACGCATATGTGTGTACACACACCACACACACACAGACAAACACAGACACACACACACAGTTTTTCCCACTTCACATTTAAGAACTTACTCTTGCATTTGTTTTTCCTTTGATATCCTGGTTGAAGTTATTCTGCCATATGAATTTTCCCTTAATATCAAATGTCCTCCATTTCTTGTACTTATAGTATCTCTCTCTCTTTAGAAACTGACTTAGGAAAGCACTTGTGATTTCCATCTGTGAAAAACCTGGTGCAAAATAAATGATGTTTATAAGTGGTATGGCAGTCTTTAGCTAAGATAGAGATAAGATTTAAAAATGTGGAGATTTGGAAATCACTTCTCTTCTTTATTTCTTGAGAAATGTATTAGAAATAAAAAATAACATTAAATTGAGGCTTTTCAGTGTGTATTAAGCTTCAATTATGGGTAACAGTTTCTAAATTGGAGATAACATTTTGGGTGAAAATGGACAACTGAAGCCATCAGACTTTCATGGAAGTTACCTTAGCATCTTAGATTTTCATTCTTTGGTAAATTTAGAGAAAGATCATACAATCATTGATGCTGAGCCTCTCTAATGTGTGAGGTGCTGTGCTGGCCACTGTGGGATTTGTAGACTAGATCAAACAGGGCTGTGAGACTTGAGACAAGGTTAGACTGTTAGAGAAGTTATTAATAATGAATTAATATCATTTTTGTTTTTGAGCAGCTATTATATGACAGGAACACTAATAAGAATTTTTCTTAGGTTATGCCATTTAATCTCAATGTTTCTCTCAATAATTCATTAAATTAATTTTTATCGAGCACTTATTTATATACCAGTCACTGTCATGTTTTACATGTATCATCTCATTTACTTTTTTATAAAAATCCTATGAGATGGTGGCAGGTACTGTCATCATTGTTCTCATTGGTTAGATGAAGAAACTGAAGCATAGAGAGGCTAATTATCTTGTTCAAGTCACACAACTAGTAAGTGATGGAACTACTCTGGCCTTCCTGTCTCCTAAACACATGTTCTTTGCATTGTGCCACTTGGCAAAAAATGAATTAATAGATAGGTAGACAGGCAGTGCTAATGATGATTAGAGGACTTTGTGGTTTATTGATATCAGAGCTGGTACAGAACCTGGATGTTTGCAAAGAGCACTAAACCTGAAATTGGACAAGGGTTCAAACCTTGTATGTTTCTTAGTGTTTATGAAAACCTCTATTATCTCTTAGAATCTCAGTACCTTTCTTTGAATTAGAGATAATACAATCTCTCTCGCATTGTCAGTGAGAATAAACTAGGGAATGCAGGAATAGCAATGTCAGGGCAGCTGTGGGGAAGGCTCTCAACCCCCAAGAAGCCGAGGAACCTGGCTGTTGCACAACTTATAGCTGCTTAGAAAATGTAAAGAATAAATACGTGTATGCATGCACATATTTCTAGAATGCCCATCTTAGGTACACAACCCCGCCCCAGGGCCCTTCCAGTATGAGACACTCAAGTGTGGTGGGAGTGTCAGGCTAACCCCTTTCCCCTCACAGACCAGAGTCTTGCTGCCAGATCAACATAGGGTTTGGTGTCTCTTTTCGAGAGTGGGGTCTCCTGGGCCATTCTGGTACAACGTGTCCAGCCCACGTCTTGACAGTGGGATCTCATTGTCAGTGAGAGTAAACTAGGTGCCTGGTTCATGGTGGGTGGTCAGCCAGTATCAAAAGTACACATGAACAGGAAGTTTTGTGTGCTGGTTAGGAACAGCCACCAAAGTCAGATTGCTTGGGTTTAAATCTGCTCTACCACATACATAATACTGTATAACCCTGGGCAAACAAGTTCATTCTTTGTGCCTCAGTTTCCTCATCTATATAATGGACTTACCTCATAGAGTCATTATATGGGTTAAATAAGTTAAAATATAAGTTAAAACATAAGTTAAAATGTATGTAAAGTATGTTTAACAGTGTCTGACATAACAGGCCCTATGTACATGTTAGCTTTTATTATAGTAATGAAAGGCAGGTAGAAACTGAACAGTTTAGGACTGTTTTAGGACCCTGGTTTGTTCACTCAAGGACAGTGAACGAGTTTAGCTTGGGCCGTAGGAGTTGCATTTGCACAGCTACTAATGACCTTGAAAAGGTCCTTGGTTTCTCCATCCTTGATCATTGCTTCTATGCAGATGATAGCTGAGAGAGAAAACTTTAGGTGATAGACTGTGCTTACAGAGTGGATGGATTCACATCCTTGATAAGTTTGTTCATGGAAAGCTGCCATGTGGCTACTGAGGGTCAGTTTGCTGGTCAAAGACAACCTGTAGGGTGGACTTTTTTCTGCGTAATTTAGGTTCTATCTTCCCTCACTCTGCATATGCCTGGGTCCTGTCCTCAGATCGGTCTCCCATTTTCCTTCTCTCTAGAAAGTCTTGATGTACTGAGGCCACCTATGCCTGGGACCATTTCTCTTGCATCAGAAGGACGTAGGTGGGAGTTTTGGCATATTGCTTTTTGAAAGGTAATGTACTCTAACATACATTTCACACAATTTCAAAAAATAGGAATACATAAGTTGTGCTGCTGAGGATAGCTCTAAGATGAAATTCTTTGGGATCTTGTGCTTTTTCTGGGGCTTGTTGTCCTAAACAACAATTATCTTGACAAAGCTTGTGTGTATGAATGAATGTGTGTGTGTGTGTGTGTGTGTGTGTGTGTGTGTGTGTGTGTGTTACTTCCTGGAATTGATTGTGTTGATTTTTGGGGTGTTTCTTTGGCTTATTCAAAATAGAAACAGAAAGGCAAAAGTGTTTGTTCATGTCATTTAAAAATGTCTTTATATAGAAAGACATTAAGGTAATACCTTACATTGTATATGGGGCTTTGTGGTTTTCAAAGCACTTAAACACACATTTTTCTTTTTTATGTGTATCTTATGATATTTCTCCAAGGGAAGCAAGGCAGAGCTTATCATTTCTCTTTTAGAGATGATGTAACTTAGATTAAGAGAGATGAAGTGAGTTTTTTTTAAGCAGTGATGGATGCAAACCCAAAACTTTTACCACTGGGGTACTTTCTGCTTCACTGCCCTGATTTGACTGTAAATGAGGTCATTCTTACCAAAAGCTACCCAGATTATACAGAGTTGTAATAAATCTAAAAAATATTTGCCTTCATTTTCTATTGGTTAAAAATTTAACTATGATTTCGTATTAACCTGTTTCTTCCCAAGTATAAATAGCAATGAATCTCTAGGACTTTTTGTTATACCAACATGTGTTTCTCAAAAATCAAATGTCAAAGTATTTCCCGAAACTTGCTTTAATGAATAAGAGAGGTGAAGGTAATATTCCTTCTTTGCATGAGATAATTAGGAAACAGGATGTGCGAACTTGATGTAGGAATGTAAAAAAGAACACTTGTACTGAAATATAGACCGGATGGATATATTACAGAGTGTTTTATGCTGGCAGAAATTTTAAGTGAAAGTTCTCATTAAGTGTGTATGTTGCTCTTGGTTTGCATGAAAACCTAATCTGTTTCATCAGTTGGATTCAGGGGCGGTATATATTCATAAACTCCCCGAAACCAGAAGCATGAATTGGACTTCCAGTTTGATTGCCAGGTGCCTTTATCTGGCAGCTCAGTGTGTGCTCAGAATACTGAACAGAGGAATGTAAGATGCTCTGGAGCTTCTTGTGATTGGGACTCAATGCTGAGTTTGCTGGGGCTGGTGGTTGGTGAGCAAGTGGGAAGTTCTGAATTGTCTTTGGCAAATGTCTTTGAGTGTCTTAGACACATGGTACCACATAAGCCCAGTGCTATATTGTTAGCCTCATGTACCAGAGTATGGGTTAGGTTACATGTATCTTGGAAGCCTATTTTTTTACTGCACACCTCATGGTTTCTTAGGTGACTACTTCTGAGTGAATTGTCAACTTCCTGACAGTGTCTTAAAAAGGAGGCAGAAAGTGTTTTGGACAGATGACCCCCTTGACTTTTTATCTTTGGTAGTTTCTGTTTTTGGTCTATATCATCTGGTGATGTTACTGATGTTGGTGCTGAAATTGGCCCTCATTCACGCCCCAGATACAGATTAGTTGTACTTTTTCAGAGTGCATATAGCTATGAATTCTGTTTCCATGAATGTCTCTGACCCATCTATGTTTGTTATGTAATAATTAGCTCCCACTTTACAAACAAGGTCAGAATTGAAATCACTAGCATGGCAAGAGAAGCTGAAGATTTTCTTCTCTGAGTCTCTGTCAAATACTTTTGTTTCACATGCCATGTTTTGTCCTATATGTATTGGTTTGGTCTTTTCTACTAGAGTTTGAACTCCTGTAGGGCAGGTGTTATGTCTTATCAATCACCATGATGGTCCCTGGCACATAGTAGATGCTTGTTACTAGGTAGTTGGATCATATTTAAAGAACCTGATAAAAATTGTTTTCCTTGAGAGAGAGGAGTGGTGAGTGTTGCTCCTTCAGTGCATTCGAGGCTATGCGTGGCACCTTGAGGAGGTCAGAGATGAAACACCATATAGTTCCTTCCTTAGGGAGCCACAGTCTAGCTTATCACGTCAGTGGGAGCACTTCATAAACTGTGAAATACTGCACAGATGGATCATCTCAATGAGTTTTAACTTTAAAAAGGCTTATCTACAGACTTTTCCACCTCTTCCCACTTTGAGAATTCCCTAGCATAGCCTCACTTTCTTCACGTGTCTAACGGTATAGTCATGAATGGGTCATTGAGGGGATAAACAGGTTTCCTGTCAGTTTGCATAATAGCTAATTTGCTCTTTTTTGGTAAATGGAGGGTCTGTTTTGTTTTTAAAAGTTAGATTGCTGAATGGATAAACAAAATATGGTATATCACTGCTTCTCCCACAAAAAAAAAGATTATTATTCAGCAATAAAGGAGAAGGGTACTGATATATGCTTCAACATGAATGAATCTTGAAAACATTTATAAGTGAAAGATGCCATTTACAAAAGACAACACATATGATTCCATTTTACATGAAAAGTCAAAAATAGGCAAATCCGTAGAGTCTGTAGCGGCATGAAGTGGATTAGTGGTTGCTGCCGGGGGTGAGTGAGGGATAGGTAGTGATTAGAGTGACTGCTAACGAGAATGGGTTTCTTTCTGGGGCAACAGACGTGTTCTTAAAGCAGATTGTGGCAATGTTTGTGCAACTCTGTGAATTTACTAAAAATTGAATTGTAGACTTCCTATGGGTGAATTGCATCATATGTGAATTATATCTCAATAAAGGCGGTAAAAAATAAGTAGGCTGCCTTTCAATCTACGAGCTCTGAGAGGTGGTGCTTCAGTGAAGCATATAGTGTATAGCTTCAAGTTTTAAACTCACCTTAGTTTGTTTTTGGCCTAGAAGTCATGGGTACTTAACAGTGATGACCATACCTCAGGAAAAAAACCCAGGAACACAACCAGAGCTACCAAACTTGAAATCTACTTTCCCCCAACTTCATGCACAAGGTTTTCAGAGCTTTAAGATTTTATACTTCCAGAAATGTTGATTAGTGAGATACTCTATAAGAAATAACAGGGTACTGACAGCCCTGATTGTATAAATAGGCGTTTGGGGTTGTGTTCCTGGTTTGCTTGTCAGTACAAGAGAAATGTATGATTATGTTGAATGATGGTTAATTTCCTTATCCACCCATTTTAAAAATAAAGATGTACGGCTGTAAGACAGGTGCTCAGGGAAAAAAGGAGGCCTGCAGCTTTGATAACGAACTCCAGAAAGGAACTAGGTCCTATTTAGGTGCTGGTCTTTAAGTCCTGGCTGATTTTAGGCTCTAGCTGATGAGTTAGAGAACTGTGGCTATTGCCACACAAAGGATTTTTCATCCACTCTTGTGTTTGTCTGGACAGCTTTTCTCCCTCCTTCAAAATCATTGTCCCACTCTCTGTGACTAAGTTATTGTGTCAACAGAGTTAGAAGAGCAGACAGTAGATGTGTGTAAAGGCTGAATGGGACATTGCACTTTCTAGCTTTGTATATGAACAGTTCATACACAAACATCTCTCTTTGATTAAGTATCCAATGAAACCAACTCATATGAACTCCAATTAAACTTTAATGAACAAGTGGGTGTATTAATATCAGCTGAGTAATGCAGGCAGCAAGGATTCCAGTAAGTGACTCACTTCTCTGAGCAGCTCATTCCCCATGCACAGTTAGAGTTACTAGAAAGCTTCCAGCTCTATTTGAGTGGATCTGGTCCGGGCCTTGTAATTCTAGCAATCCTTGGGGCTTGTTATTCATCTAGTGACAAAACCACAGTTTTCCAGACCTCTGTTTTCAGAGCAAGGATTGAGACTGGGGAGACTTGTTCACATTGAGCAATTAGGCCCTTTTTGGAGCTTGCCCATATGGACTTTTATTTTCTCATCTTTTGCTTCTTCTTTTTTTATTTAAAAGTGACAGTTCTTTTTCTCCTTAAACCCAGGGGCAGTGTAGATGAAGGTCAAGACAGTGAAAGTGGAACTCTCAGTTTTTAACTAAACTTAGTCCCCCTAATCTCACTTTCCATCCTTGTCTGTTGTTCTCCATTAAGTCTACAAACATCCCCATAGTTACACCAGATTCAGCAAGATCTTCTTGGAATGGTGGCCTTTCTAAACACAGACCCTATTTCTTCTAGAGAATGAGAACCATACCTACTTCCTAGGGAGGATTAAACAAGATAATGAATATAATGTTCTTAGTTTTTTGCCTGGTATGTAAGAAGCTATCAGTCAATTTTAGTTAGCTTGTGCAAGTGAAGGAGGGTTGTGGAGGAGGGCGTTAATAGCAACCATTAATCTACCTTTCATCTCTATAGACTACGGATTTACCTGTTGTGAACTTTTCATATAAAAAGGAATCATATAACACGTTGTCTTTTGTAACTGTCTTCTTTCGCTTACATGTTGTTTCCAGTCCTTGACAACAAAGGAACTTAGATTCTCCTAGAGATTAAAAATGTCTGTGTCATTACAGAGTGACCAACAGCTTGGAAGAGAGAATGAGCAGTGAAGATTCAGGGAATGGAGAAATTCCTGAGGTTGGCTGCATTTGAGAAGGCTAGGTGATCTTGGCCTGGAGGTCAGAGTAGGGTGAATGAGGTAAGGGGTTGGGAAGGGAGTTTGAGGATGAACAAAGGGTATGAGTGAAGGCAGAGGCCCAGATGCAGCCAGGTGCAAGGTGAATTCAGTGTTTAGAGTAGATGATAGGTTCAGTCTTGCAGGGCTAATTGAGCCTCTGTTTTGGCCCCTAAGCGCCAGTCCCAGCTCTGTCTGCTGTTCTGCCTTCCATTTTTTTGTACCCATCTAGAAATCCGTTGAAAGTAACTCAACAGTCAGGCAGCTGGAGATAAAGACTCAGTTGTAGAATGGGCTCTATATCTGTTAGCTTAGTGGGCTTGCTAACATAGCATTCCTGAATCAGTGAACCTCTTCTTCTCAGATAACTGCTGCTTGTGATAGCTTACCTTGGGCAGCAAAGACTGAGTATATGTTTTCAGCCTTCTGGTAAGTCTCAAGCCTGGGAGGAAAGGGCTGAGTAGCATATACCTAGTTTCTTCTCCAAACTCAATAATTGGGTGACCTCCTTCTCCCCTGTAGACAAGGAGAATGGATGGAGGCCAACATGAAAAAGCAAAAAAGAAAAGGAGAAAGTAATGTTCTGCCATGATCAGGAGCCTTTTCCTCATTTCTCAACCAAATCCCAACAGAATTCCTTAGGAAAAAAATGAGAGGGCTGGAAGGTAAGACAAGACCATATTGTTATGAAAGTGAGGGACAATTTTCTGAGCAGGGAAGATGTAATTCAGTCTGTAATTCGAGATGGTTAATCTACTTAGAAAACAACAATTGAAGGTACACAAACTGGAATAAACAGGTTTTGTGTAATGCTGTCAAGGTCTGTGGTGGAAGAATCAATCTGCATTTCAGAAATAACAACCACTCCTCGATGTTAAACTTCAGACATCACACTTGAATATCACACTCTTTGCTTCCCTCCCAGACTTCTATTAAGAGAATGTCATGGGATAAAGAAATCCATGGGATTAAGACATAAATTTCATAATGATAGCATAAATGGAGAGTCTAGTTGAATAGGTAAATTTCATTTTTAGAATTTGTGATAAATTGGAAGAGATTTTTGCAAATCAGGAATTGGATAAATAGACTGATGATACAAATTAGGAACTATACATTGCTTATAGGAAACAATGTATATTAGATTTAAAAAATGCAAGTCAATAGTTTATTTGGAAATTAGAGCTAGATATTTCATTCTTTAATAGCTACTTAGGGTATTATTTCTTATATATAGCTGAGAAAAGTCTGTTATTCCCATTTTACAGATGAAGAAACAGTACACAAATATAAAGATCATTATTCAAGGATACTTGGACTAGTTTTCATTAGCTAGCTTAATTCTTTGTTTTATTTTGGGGATTTTATTTTGAAGTGAATCAGTAGGATTTATTTATAGGTTTTCACAAGGCCACTGAATTAGACTAGGTTTTGACATCAGAGGAATCAGGGAGGTATAATTAGTTAAGCTCTCTGCCTTGTTGTTTCAACAATATTGAAAGCAATGTACAGATGGTTTGCTCATTTGCTTTCATTTACTGTCATCTTTTTCAAGAAAATAAACGGAATATATTGTATAGATTGATTAATTAGCTTTCCTAAGGTAAATACCGCTGCAGACACATCTCTACAAACCCAAATCCTGCCCAAATTTTCATTTACCTCACTCCAGGGATCCTAAGTTATTTCCTTCTTTCTGGAGACATTTGACAGATCATACTGCTCTTCGTTTGGGGGCGTTTGGGGGAAGCTTTCTGTTGCCTTGGGGACAGCTCTCTATTACCCTGGTCATCCTCTGGTCTTCCTTTCTTCTCTTTGTTTACCAGGAACACATGTAACTCACTGGCCTCTTAATCCTCCTGGAGACACTAGCCCAGGTACTCCATTGCTTTCCTTACCTTTGGTTCTCTTGAGTACCCATGGTGATGGTGGCTCCAAACAGCAATAGTGTTCACCTGAGTTTGTGGATCATCTTTACTTAGGGAACTTTTATCAGGATTCAGATTTTCAGTCTGCATCCCTAAATTTTTCATGGGCACTCTGGGCATTTGCATCTCAAAAACCTTTTTTTATGTAATTCTGATGGGCACCCTGCTTAAAATCTACTGTTGCCATTTCACTTATGCTATAAAGTGATTAGAGTAAAAGCTTTTAAAAAGACATTTAATCCAGTGGTTCCAGGATGAGAGATGCACTCAGGGTGTGAAAAGAGTGAGTAGTTCTCAAAAAGGGTGTAGTTTCATCTGGAGAGGAAGCTATATGATTCTATAAGGAAGGAAAAGCTTAGTGTCCTGACCTTCTGCTTCTTTTATATCCCAGGCTCATTCCCATAATGAATGTTTATTCTGCCCAGTGATACTTTTGTTGTTCCTACATGAATGTGCTATTCGTTCTGTTTTAGAAATTTTCACAGGAGCAGGGACTAAGGGCAGGAGGAGTTCTTTGCTCAGGCCCACTGAAGGCAAGGCCAAGTATGAGGCTTTATCTTATTCTATAGATTCCAGCCTTTCAACAAAGACTGAACTTATATTTCTTGCCCCCAAACCTTAACCATATTTACCCTTTTCCTATATAAACTCCCTACATGATAATTGTCTTATATCTTTAGTAACATACACATTTTGTTAGAAGCAGTTAACTCTTTGTATAAAATGCAGAACATACTGACTGTGGTGAGTTTACTCACTGGCAGAGGTGAAATGGAGGCCAGTCTTCCCTCAACCGTCATTATACTCACCCTGGGCCTTTTTGAGTATACTATGTGGAATCAGTGTTATGACTTCTCAGTCATATCTTTCCTATTTTAAAACTGCAGAATTGATCTTGCCATCTTACCAGGGAGCACATCGTCAGTAAATTCTAATGGAAAAACCTGTCTGATGAATGGCAGGAAGACTGCACAGCAGCACTAGTGAGTCATTCCAAGACTAGCTAGATTTGAGCTGTGGTACTTCTTCGATGCTGACTGTAAACCTCCCTCCGCATTCTGCCGTCTTAAGCAGCTTTCGAATCTTTGTCTCTGATTTTCTTATGTAGGTCAGACTGTGTCTTTTTTAAAAATTGCCTGGACATCCCCTTAATAGATTGGACTGGTCTTGTGAATTGGCTTTATACGTTTATGAAAGCAGTCATTATTGAAGGGCGTCTTCCCCTTCCACAGTGGGGCAAGATGTTAGGGGGTCCAGGTATGCTTATATATCGCAGTTTTTTTTTTCTTTAAGTAAGATGTCGGTACTTTGGGGTGCAAGGAAAGCAAAACAATTTTGGAGAACCTTAAGAAAAAAAACTGAAAAAACAAAACTCCTTTCCTGAGATAAATCAATGGATACTATAGAGAAGGCAATAGGGCACCAGGAAACCTTGAGTAAGGTTTACTCTGTTTCATTCTGCTCTATCAACTTGACTACCTGGCTGTCAGTGGGAATCCTTGAACCCATATTTCTGGGTTGTTAACTGGATCAGATGAGCTTATGCATATGAAAATACTTTGTAAATGAAAAAAAAAACCTTTTAACACAGCTTCTGGTATTTTTTTCTACAACAAAATAAACCTTTTTTTAATTATAAAAGTTACATACACCTATTTTAGAGAATTAAAATGCACAGAAATTTAAAGAAGAAAAAATTAATACGCTCGTAACCCATCATCCAGAGATAACCCCTATTTACATATATAACCACTCTATTCTTTTTTTTTTAAGGGGTTTATTTTATATATACCTAGTTTTACATGTTTTCTTTACATAACATTGTAAACATTTTCTCATGTCATTAACCATTCTTTAAAAGTATACATTTTAATTACTGTATAATGTTGTATTATGTGAGTGATGTATTTGCATGTATTGTGATATATTTGACTACTGTTTACATTATTAAGTGCAGACTGTTTACCAAGAAAGGAACTTGGTTTCACACAAGACAGGGGCACTTGGCATTGTTTTTGTAATAGAAAAATTTGACATTTTATTTTATTCCGAATTAATATGTCTTGGACTGGAGAGTAGCAGTACTTTTAGTTAGGATCTCAGTTAAGGTAAATTTAGATCTATAGAATTGTTAATTTAGAGAAAATTGTGACTCTAAAAAATCTATTAGGTCAAGTTCTCTTAATTTACATAACATTCATCAGAGAAACATTGAAAAATAGTATGGATAGTCTCATAAATGTATTGCGTTAGATAAGTTGTCTCATGCTTTCTGGAAGGCTTTTAATTTTCTCTTATCAGGAGGATGTAATAAATTTGTTTTGCTCACAGGGTCTTTTTTTTTTTTTTTTTAACCGGACATATACATAATACTATAGTTATCACATTTTTGGATGTAATGATATAATAGTGAAGAGAAACCTTTGGATGTTTTTTAAAATAGAAATTTAAAGAGCAATAGTCTAGGAGCGGGAATTGTGCTAGTGTTTCATTCCTGAGACTGACCTTTTTGTTATGGATTTGTCCTTTGCTTTTCTTTTTGCATATCTATGTTTCTGCTTAGAATTTTGTCATCTACATTTGCCTGGATTCCATTCATCTATTTGTCCATTCTCTAGCACATCCATCCTTCCACTTACCTATCCAATCATCCTAGTCATTTATCCTCTAGCCTTCTTACCTACCACTCTCATCTATCTCTCTCCATCTCCATCTGTCATCTACATCCATCTATTCACCTATCTATAACTACCTGTAAAGAGAATGGAGACTATTTTGATGGGAGCATATTTGTTCTTTTTTGCTTTTTATAAAGGGATTATAGAGGCCAAGGCCATGAGAACATGAAAGTTAAAATGATTACAATTGGTTCATTTTTGTTTCACTTCAAAATTGGGAGCGATGTTTAGAACTGATTGGATTATCTACGCTACGATGTTCATCAGGATGTTCTTAATATAATTTATCTTGTGGTTTAGTGTTTCAATTAATATTTTCTTAGAAATCAGC
Organism: Macroglossus sobrinus; assembly: GCA_004027375.1. Classification (NCBI taxonomy): domain Eukaryota; kingdom Metazoa; phylum Chordata; class Mammalia; order Chiroptera; family Pteropodidae; genus Macroglossus; species Macroglossus sobrinus. The sequence continues at coordinate 31,017 of PVKZ01002136.1, forward strand.
CACCAAGAGAAAGAATAAACAAGAGCTATTATATAGATTCTGAGTAGTATATTCAGAAGGGGAACAATTTTCTTCAGTTTGGACTAAGAAAGAGTACAAAATCTACAAGTGCCATCTTTCTAAATTTATTGACTTAAAAATATACTGTAACATTTTCAAGGAGTTGAGATATATTATACAAAGGTATTTTTGAGACATGAGAACCTGTGTTGCACTTGTTATTTGGATAAAATGGAAGAAACCAGCTGTTATTTGAAAACCCTCTTTTGTTTCTGAGAAAGCTGCTTTGCAGTTATTTATCTTATTTCATTCTCACAATGGCCTTGTGATGTCTTATAGTATTCCCATTCTCTAGATAAGAGGCAGAGGCTCAGAAAGGCTAAATGATTAGCTCACATTGATGTGGTTAACGAGTGGCACAACTTCTGTGAAATCAAGACCTGTTTGACTCTAAATAAAATGGTTATTGTGCAGTAAACCATACTAACCTTGTGCAGAAGACTTGTAAAACCTTAACTGTATTATCAGCTCTTCACTTTTTGTTTTATAGTTACTTGGCCTCTGAAAAGGGTCCTGCAAAAGCACAGTTCTTAGTTATTTTCTTGAAAGATGAGAGGGTTTGCATATGGACGAGATAAAGAAGACAGTTCTTAGGATATGAATATTAGTTTGACTCTATAAAGTTGACTTCGGTATTTGACAGAATGAGCTTTTCCTCATGTGCAGCTGTATGTTTGTGTCTGACTTAACCTGAGTCTCATTAGTCAGCTTGAACTAAATGACACAAAGGTCCTCTCCACAAGATGCATATTTTGAAGGCATACAAACCAATGTAATTTAATAACAACTCTCTCCAAACTTTTGTAAGGTTTAGAAAGCCGTAAACAGTATGTAAACAATTGATTGTGGCTATGGTTCAATAAAATTTTCTTTACAAAAACACACAGTGAACCAGATTTGGCCCATGAGCCATAATTTGCCGGTACCTGTTCATGAAATAATGAACTTTGTTTTGTTCATTGCTATGTAACCAGTGCCTGGCATACTCCATAAATATTTGTTAAATGAATGAACTAATGAATCAGACTCCTCTGATCTCTAAGGTCTCATAATCCAGTAGAGGAGATAAGAAATATATGTATGAGAGTGTGGAGGGCAGTAAAATCAGGTGGTATTTTAACTGGATCCTGAAAGATCAGCAAGTATATCTCACCAGCCAGAGATGGAAGGAGCACACTGCTAGCAGAAGACAGACCCCAAAGGGACAACATGAAGGGCATTTGTGGTGAATAATGTACAGTTCAATTTTTCTGAAGTAGGATTTCCCTGACTTATCTGATCATTAAAAGCACTTTTTATTAATAATACAGATTTGCAGCATTCTCTTTGGAGATTCTGATTTATTAAGGCAAGTTTGGGCAATACTAGTTTGTAAAATAAAGATTTGAAAAGAAGTAGTAGTTGAAGATGACACTGAAAAGTGACACTGGGATAATTTCTAATGAGAAATAAAGTTTATATCCAATAGAATTAGTATTGACTGATGGCAACTAGACCTAGAATTACCCTGTACATTCTTTGCCACAGAATTGAGACATCTGCCCTACTTATTGGCCTGCCGTTATATGTCTCTTATTGATCTGGTAGGAATACCTTAGTTTTTGTGATGAAATGGCATGTAATTTAGTCAGTTGTGTAAATTATGATGAAAATATTATGTTCTGTGTAGCTACTAGATTTATTGCTTTTGAATCTCTGGGTTGACAAATATCTAAGAGGGCAAATTAATTCAAATGACATGGTAGAAAACTTGCTTTCTCTTGATGTAACTCCAGTTTAGAGGGCAGTTTAATTTGGTGCCCAGATTTGTAGAATGACTACAAGAAGGACCGTCTGTCTCCTTTTGAATAATGGGGAAAATGAGTCAAAATGTAGGCAGTGACTTGCTTAAGTTCTGTTACCACATTATTGGCAGAACTAGGAGTGTAATGCAAATGCCAAGGTACTCAATTTAGTTTTTGTTTCATAATTTCATAATAAGACTCCTAATTAACATAATTTATCTCCATTTGAATCTCATAGCATTTTTCTCATTCCTTTTCCATGCTGTTTATCATAAAGTTATATCCTAATGTCTTCTAGACTGGTGTCCCACTGTTACTCCCAAATAATTATGACTGAGCTCTGTTTGCCTAGAGAGCTTAACATATTTCCTAGCAGTTAGCATGTGTTCAGCAAATAATTGTAGACTTGAAATATCTTGAGCATCTTTTTCTTTCTTGTGTGTTTTGACTTAAGTTTCTTTTCAGCTATATTGTCAGAAAAGTCAGGTTCTTCTAGAATTGTTAAATATAAGATACTTTCTCTTAAGCTTTCTCAAAAAATATTGAATTCCCCATTATGGCTGAGACCTTTCTTAATAGCTCTATTGATAGTTAAATGTCAGCAACTTCAAAAAAGAAATGTCAGTAAATTATCAGAGAAAGAAATTGCACATTTACTTGGGTAGACATATTTTAATTGACCACTTAAAACAAAGATTATGGCAAAATCCTGAGAAACTTCATATCTTGCACATTTATCTTAACTGCCAGAACTTTTTTTATTTGTATTTCTTAGGAGGTTTAATTTTTATGTCTTCTGCATATGGTTATATGTGTACATTCATTCCTCCCAGTAGATGGTGAGCATATTGAATCAAAGCTTTAAAAAAAGTGAGTTTCTGCACCCTCACAAAGCCTCGCTCTGTAGGTGCATTTACTTAAAGAAACATTGTTGGAAAAGGGCCAACCTTATCTTCACTTATTCACTTAATTCTCTCTTACTTTGTACATGTTTTGTGCTTAACATTGGTGGTGAGGACTGAAGTGGGGTTCGGTATGTAAGAGTGAATAAAGATAGTTCTTATCTGGTTTGCTGGAGATGTTGATGCATAACAGATAAATATAATTAGATGTAGAAATTTAAGGTAGATACAAATAGCCTGTATTAGAATCTGGAGGCAGGTTATTTCCGACAAGATGAACCAAGGTAGGCTTCAGCAAAGGGACGATGTTTGAGATGACCCTGAATGTATCTTGGTCTTCCATTTCAGTCATTGGTTTTGATCTTTGTCAACACACACACACACACACACACACACACACACAGGTTTTCTTCTTTTTGCAACCTGTTTGTAGCTTTAAGAGTAGAGCTGTTTTAACATGGGCCAAAGGAAGAGAATAATAAGTTTCATTGTAATCTTTGAGTTTTTCAAGTTCTGAAAGACACAGCAGCCAGAAATTATTGATATGACCCTTTGTCATTATCAGTATGGACCACAAGTATATTGTCTAGAAACATACATTAAGTTCTTACTTAATGTTGTTGATAACTTCTATAAATTTAAGCAAAACCATGTATAATGAAAACAACTTTACTATTGGCTAATTGATATAAACAAGAGTCAAGTTCCTACAGCATCTCATCAACGTTAATAAGGATACAATGCTGAACGAAATGATGTTATTCGAGGACCTGCCATATCATGTTCTAAACTAATGGTGTTCTTTCCAAGAATTTTTCCATTAGTTGTTGTACTCCTTAATAATTAAATTACACTAAATAGTTTCCTGGGTGGAGGGAGCATAGTGTGGTGGAAGAAGTTTCGATCTTGACGTCAGACAGTTCTGGTTCCATACCTAACTTTTCCATTTATTTATGTGACCCAAGACCATTATCCTTTCCAAGGTTCAGTTTACTCTTTCTTGAAAATGGTGATAATGGAAAAGTACTTCACAGAGTTGTGGAATTAAAGGAGCTAATGTTTACCAAGCTCCTGTTTCAATGCCCAGGACATGATAAGTCATCTGCCTACAGGGCAGATAAGTTTAAGAGTGAACATGTGACATGTAAGTGCATTTGCAAAATTAACACACAGATAAATTCTTGACTTCATAAAGAAATGCTTCCAGTCTCTTTTCTTGAAACACAAAGCCTTTTTATCTAGATTTCCTTTTTCCACTTTACAGTCCTGGCTACAGTAAATAATTTGTTTTCCTCATTACTGTAGGGAAGATGATGGTGCAAGTGAGCTGATGACATTTGACTGGTCCCAGGCCATGGTCCGAGCATGCGTTTTGGGGAGAGAGCTGCAGGGTGTGGTGGGGGATGTGGAGAGACTGGGAGGGCTCTCTCTGAAAAAGGTGGCAGCTGCCTGGAGCTAATCAATTATTGCCACATGGAAATGCTTTGTCAGATTTTTATGTGAAATCTTTAATTTTTAAAACCTTGGCTCGTTAACATATTTTACAAATGCCATAAGAGTTACTTCCTCATGGATAGAGAAAAATACAACTTATGATTTTACTTAGTAACGTCAACATCAGCTCAAAACAACAACAGCAAAACACTTAAAAAGTTCACATTGTACATGGAAGACAGAACCCATTTAAAGATCAAAATTGAACTGCAGCCTTTCAGTTTGCATCTCCTGTGCATACTTTTAAATAATAAAGATAACAATAAATGATGGCCAACACTGAGTCCTTTCCATGTGCTAGGCACTCTGCTATGGATTTTACATATATCACTTAATTCCTAAAAACAACCCAGAGTGTTTATAAACAACCCAGAGTGTTAATTATAAATTACTATAACCCAGAGTGTTAATTATAAATTACTATAATTATCCCATTTCACAGATAGTGTCACTGAAGCTCAGAGAGATTAAGTATCTTTCTTGAGATTACACAGATGATAATAACTGGGTTTCAAACCAAAGACTGTGCACCTTCAAAACCAAGTATACCAGTGGTTTTCAACCCTGAGGGTATGTTAGAATCACTGGAATACCCTTAAAAATATGTTGTCCAAGCTCATCTCCAAATGAAACAAATCAAAATATCTGGAGGTGGGACCCAGGCATGGTTATATTTTCAAAAGCTCCAAATCAATAGTTAGAAGTAGAGATAATATAGATAACAACCACCCTTCTCACAGCAAACACTCCCTATGTCCTGTACCCTATTTTATTTTATTTTAAAACATATTTATTGCCTTTTGAAAATTATGTTCATTTATCTGTTTGTGAATATTCTGCCTTCACCACTGGGATATTCACTCCATGAGTATAGGAATTTAGCCGTTTTTGGTTCTTTGCTATATTCCCATCATTTAGATTAGTGCTTTATACATAATAGTTATGCAGTAAGTATTTATTTGAATGAATAATTGATCCTTCACTGCAGAGAACTTACAGTCTAGTAAGGGAGACAGATAATACATACTTGGTCTTATGAGATAAGCTGATTACAGTGATGACTGAGCTGACTTTATTAAAACTTGGAAGACTGATGTTAGAGGTTAGGTAAATTGTCTTGACATGTACTGAATGAACTGTGGGGCTTTCTGTTGTTGTTATCTGTAGTACTAGACTGCATCCATTCTGTGCTCTGGTGTGTGTGTGTGTGTGTGTGTGTGTGTGTGTGTAATAGTATATAATAGGTGACACACTCATGTTACTTTTATTTGGGCATAATTTTTTAGTGAAACTGTTAGTGATTATAAGCAGTGCATTCCGAGTTTTGTTACCTAAACATCAGGTCATAGAACAAATTCAGGACTGGTGGTAGAGTTTTACCCATTCTATGGGGAATTCAGATATTTTCTTTTCTTTCTAGGAAAGCCAGCTTCTGTAGGTCACTCTGCTGCCACCATCTACAGCAGTAGTTCTCAGCCTTTATGTATCAAAGACTCTTACAATGGATAATGTCCATATATAACAGCACACCTTTGGCTGAGCAAAAAGCAGGATGAGGTTAAGTAGAATAACTGGAGACCCATAACTCTGCCTGATCTTTTTCCATTTAAGAAAGTAAATGGGTATGAGAGTGACAAAATCATAGGGATAACCTATTAAGAGTGTTAGTTTCTAAATAAATCATTTGGAACTTTAGGAGTATAACAATGACTAGTCACAAATTGCTTGTGGCACATCTGACATTTGGTGGACCCTGGTGATAGTGAAATTGCTTAACTACTGCTCGGCCAGTCCATTGAACAGTCAAAACTCACCCCATCAAGTACAAGCTGATGGTCGGCCTTGCTGATAAAATCAGTGTGTCATCATGAAACAGCGAAGAGCCTGGAGATGTACGGAGGATGGAGGGAAGTGCCAGGCTGCTCTCCTTAGGCAGAGCAGAGAATGGAATGTGTCTGTCCTCTAGGATGATAAAACTTGGCCTGAGGAGGAACTAGTCTTGCCACTTACTGCTTGGGGCTTTTGGGCAATTCACTTGCTCTTTCTACTTAGTTTCTTCCGATACATCATTGGGGAGAATAATTTTGGCATGCTCTATTTCCAAGACTTGATAGGATGGTTAAGCACCTATGAATAAATTTTTTAAGATTAATCATCATCCAAGGTAGGGATGATGATTAATTAAGGGAAAGATGACAGTGACGGTTTTTCTCCCATTATGGATTTACCACCCCTGATTTCTCTGTTCGAATTTAGCCTAAAACGAAGGGTGAGAGGACACTGGGGGAAAGGAGAAACAAGCAAAGGCAGAATAGTTATGTTACTCCAGAATAGTTATGTCCCGTGGAGTCTAAAGATAAAATGTGGGCAATCTGTTTCATAGTTGAGATTGTTTAAGATGATAAAATAGGTCTAAAGAGGATCAAACTTATATGATTTTCATGAAAAGTGCCATGTTTGAGGTACCTGCTTGTTTTGAAAATGAGCTGATTTTGACAAAGGGGGAAAATTGGGATTCGTTTACTGTAAATTGCAAGTAAGAGACAACAAACAGAAACTTGAATATTAGAAGAACTTGGCTATCGCAAAAACCACACACTTTCACATCAGTAAAACATGGAGTTCTGACATGAATGAAATGTGAAACTCCTTGCAGACCACAGAGAGTAAAAAGGAGTACTTTTGTTTCATTATTAATACCATTGTCCTTGTTTCTTTAAATGAGAATTGATAGCAACCATAATAGCATCTTTTTTCAAAGATCAAACACAGAAATAGAGAAAAATAAAACCAAATAAACAAACACACAAAAACCTCACGACCACCACATCACCACCAACAAAACCCAGTGCTCTAAGGATGGACTGTTTCTAAATGTCCATTGTTAAGTCATCAGGTTCTAGAGAAAGGGGCCTATGTTTCTTTCTATCAGTATAGAGTCTTCAGTAATTTTTCTTCCTTCTTTTTTCTCTCTCTTTTGGAAGATTGACAAAAGTGGCATTTTGTTCTGCGAGAAAGGTAATTTTGTCCTCTTATGTATATGGGAATCTGAAGCGGTGACTGTGTGTACCTGGACTGTCTGTGTTCACAAGAGGAGTGAGGCCAAGTATGCCTGATTGAAGCTTGCGCTGTGGAAGCTTTAGAATAAAAATGAGGCCAACTGGAAGTGAAATGAGTTAACCTTTAAAAGTGAGGGGCCAGTGGAGTTGAGGGAAAGAGGCCTGTTCCTTACTAGCACATGAGATATTGTGGTGCAGTCTATGGACTACTTAGCTACAGCCGGCCGCTGCTCATTTCTCAGTGAAATGCGGGAGCTGAAATAGTTGTTTTCCAGTTATTCTGCTGACTGGTGTTTAGAATTTGTAATTATTTATTCAATTCTTGCTTCATGAGTTCTTAAGATGTTGTGGCAATGGGACAGGAAGCTGAAGCTAGAGTATTTGGTGGTGGGTGTTGGGGTGAATGTATGTTTTTGAGAAGAATACCACAATAATAATAATAATAATGATAATAATAATAATTAATAGTATGATAATAATAATAATAATAATAATAATAATAATAGGAACAGTTCTTATAGTAGTGGGAGCTAACATTTATTGAAATACATTTCTTGCCAGATCTTAAGCTAGGTACCTTAATATGTTATTTAATTTTCACAGCAATCTGTCAAGGTATAAATTTTAGCTTTCTATTTCAAAGCTGTGGGAACTGAGACACTGCAGAATAAAGAACTTCAAGAAAAGTCAAAATTCTTAAGTAGTTGCATTAGGCTTTAAACCTTGATCTTTACCTTGGTCATTCATTGCAATATGCTACAGTGAGTCGCGGAATTATAGGGTTTCAGGCCATCTAGCTAGCTCTTTTCCCCTGCATTTGATGTAGTCACTGATGTGTTGGTGTCCAGGCTTTCTTTAAAGAAAACTAAAAATTAATTTGAATAAGCCACACTAAAATATAGTACAAAATTTGAAATTTACCAAAAGATGTGTGAAGAAACATAAATCTTTCTCCTATTACTGTCTTATTTCTCTACTTTTCTCACCCAGAGGCCAATACTGTCATCAATTCTTTATATACCCTCTAGAAATAAACTGGACATAAACAAACATAAGGAATATATTTATATTCCTTTATATTCCAGTGCATGTAGAATATTTATGTGAAGGGGAATATACTCTGCACATTATTTTGAATCTTACTTTTCTCATATAATTATGTCTAGATGATCATTTTTGTATCAAAATCTTATGTGCAGTATCTTATAGTTTTAATTTGCCTTCTGTTGTTAGTGTTTTCTTTCTGTAAACTGACTGCCCTTTGTCTCCTTTTCTTCTCAATTGTTAGATTTTTGCTTATTAGTTTATTACAGTTAAAAAATTAACCCGTAGTCTATTATAGGAGATGCAATACCCCACTATTTTGCATTTGTCTTTTTCAACTTGCAGATCAAAATTTAAAAAAAATTATATAGTCAATTCAGTCTTTGGGCTTTATGATTTTTAGCTTTTTGTGTAACACTTAGAAATGCCTTTTTTACTTTGTGATTATGTAAACATTCTAACATTCTTTACCCCAAGTTTTTTTCTAGTTATTTCATCTGGTCAGTAGGTTGGCCTCTTTCTCTCTCTCTCTCTCTCTCTCTCTCTCTCTCTCTCTCTCTCTCTCTCTTTCTCTCTCTCTCCCTCCTCCTTTCCCTCCCTCCCTCCTTCCCCCACTACTCTCCTTTCTTCTAATTGCATTGGCCCCTACCTCTAGAAGAGTAAATATTAAATAGCAGTGTTAGAGTGAGTTTTCTTTTTCTTTCTTTTTTTTTTGCTGGCTTTAATGGGACTGTTAAAAACGATTTGTATTACTTGTGATATTGGGCTTTGGTTTAAGAAATATATTGTGTTAAAAACTATCCATCTCTATTCTGAGAATGTTTTCTTATTTTTATTTTTAAAAGAGAGTGGTTGTTAAATGTTTATCTAATACTTTTTGGGAAACTATGGACATAATTACACATTGTCTCTTTCTTTTAAGAAAATATTTTAGATTTTTCTCTTTGTTCTACAAATTTAGTGAAATATATAAATACCATTTTTCAAATAGGAAATTGTGCTAGTGTTCCTGAAATAGTATCCACTTGGTCATAGTTTGTGCATGTTTTTTTTTTTTTAGTGTTGTTGGAGTCTAGAAGTCAGTAATTTATTACAACTTTTGCATCAGTTTTCACAAGTGAGATTATTTGAAAATAGTGTATGTGTATATTAGTATTATCAGATTCCATTATTAGTGTTATGCTGAAATCATAAAAAATAATTTGGAAACTTTTCTTACTGAAATAGTTTGTATAGCATTTATATGATTTAGTCCTTGAAATGTGAAGAAACAAAAATGTGAAACTGCCTTCACCTGATTCTTTCTTTTGAGGGGTGGAGGTATTTACTCTTTAACAACATATTATTTCTTCTATAGTAATTAGACTAATTTGCTTTTATATCTCTTCTGTGGATACTTTTGTTAATTGTATTTTAGGAAAGTCAACTATTTCAAAATGATTTGTAAGGAGTTAAATAATTTCCTGTAATTATTTTCATTTCCTCTGTGTTTATGATTATTTCCACAGTATTATTTAAAGATATGTGGGTTTGTACTTTATTTCTTTATCCATCTTTTTGATTAGTTTAGCAAAATGTGTATTATTTATTTAAAAAAAAAACAGTTCTCACATTTATTTATTGACTTGTCATTCTTTATTTTATCTTTAAAATCATCAATAACACGTCTCTTCTGCTTTGCCTAGATTTATTTTGTTGTTTTCTGATTGTCAAGAGCTTGACCCTTAATTTAAATATTTTTATTTCTGTTTTTCTATTAATATAAATAAGGTACAAATTTCCTCTAAGACTTGCATTAGCTATATTCTACATATTTTGTTAAGAAGCATTTTTGATTTAGCTATTTGACTATGTATAGTTTTTAATAATGCCAAACCCAATTATAATATAAAGGCTCTTGGGGCTAGGAACCTTATCTGTTTATTAATTTCAAGTCTACCATAGTACCTATCACAAAGCAGGTATCTAAGAAAAATTTTTGTATCAATCAATAAATAAATTGAATAAATTGTGAGATAGTTATGGATTGTGGTGGGTTCCTTCCTGTTCCTCTGGTTTATCTCTGGTCATCTTGGGTCATTCTCTCTAGGTAACTACTAATGCGGAGGCATGGAAGATATTGACCTGCTTCATGTTACATTTTTGGAACATGTTATTAATAGATTTATTTTTAAAGTAAGTCTACCAGTACAGTTTCTTCAAATCAGGTAAATTAAGTAAGAAGATCTTTGTAGAGATTACCCCAGAGAAAACATTTGAGTAGAATCAGAATGTTAGAGCTGATGAGTTAGCACAGATCGTGCCCATGAGTTTTGTGGACTTGGACCCTTTGTTTAAGTTAACTCTTTGTGAGTGGCTCAAGTCTATAATGTAAAATGATAAAACAGACCTGCTGTTGTGGGGGGGGGGGCACAGAGCAGGGGAAGCCCAAAATCCTATCACTGTCCTCCTTCCCTTCCTGACCTCTACCCACGTCTCACTTGAAAACAGATAGTTTTAGTTTAAAAACTCGAGTTTCAGATGAGAATGAAAACAAAAATGCAAAGAAGGCAAATAATTCATTCAAAGTTACTCAGTGAATTAGTGGCATAATGTGGGACTACAACTCCATCCTTCTGTCTCTGTATCTAATGGTATTTCCAGGTTCCCAAGAAGCCTCCTGCACTTTGTTCTCGTGTGCACTTTTTGATGGACATGACATTTGGTGACTTCCTTGGACAGGCCCCGCAGATCGGCCTAAGGCACAGACAGCATATTTGTGTTTCCTGAGGGGAAATTTGTGATTCAGGCTCTGAGGTTTAAGAATTGCAGACTTAGTTTCTATTCTCCTGATGAAACTGCTAATCTGGGTGCCAATGGTGTTTCTGCTACACGGACACCTGCCCACACAGCATGATTAGAAATTATAATGATGACGACAGTGAATCTTCCGGGACACCCACATTCTTTGCGAGATATTTCTGCTAATCGTCTCTACCAGAATCAGTTGGATAACTTTTTTTTTTTTAAGTTTTTTTATTCCCTTTTCTAAATCAACTGAAAATGCTCATATAATTCTGGTGTAGATTAAAGGTTTGTCCTTGCCATTACTGGTATGTCATTTTTTTTGTGCAGGGAATCCTAGAACCTTGAGTGCATGGAGTGATGGAAAGCCCCATGGGCCAGGTATAAGGAGGTTTGGGTTCAGGTTCTAGCAGTACCAGAAGTTCCTGGTAAGCCCTTGGTAGAGGTTACTTCCCATCTTTGCAACTTTGCTTCTCCTTCTGTTACATGGGCATCCAGTTCTATCATCTTTAATTTATAAGGGTGGTAGGAATTAAATAGGTTATGAGTAAGGAAATACTTCATTAGCTCTTGCACTGTAAAACGAGAGGGTTGTTATTAAAGTTATTTTTGCATTGTTAATATCTTAGCCTCTTAAAGTTCCTTTTAGTGTTGTACAATGAAAAACTGTAGTCATGAGAACTAGGAAGGCAGATTGTTGTTTTAATCCAACCTCGGGGAGGGTCAGAGTAGAGAAGGGACCAAAATAATATCTGAAATGTTTTGTACCTTGAACCAGGAAGAAAAATGCTGCCATGAGGGGATGGCACACAGGGAGAAAAGACAGGATCTCAGGCTTTGGAAGTCTCAATAGAGAAGTAAAAATAAGCATTAGAAGTGGGAGAATAGGAGGCTGGAGTCAGGGGGTGTGATAGTGGAGTAATGATCTAGAGGCAGCGACAAGAGACAATTAGAAAAATGCTGGTGCTGGCTTTAACCCTGTGTATCTGGAGTGTAGGAGGACAAGCAGAACAAATAGAGAGGCTGCAGGCAAAACAGCATCTTCAGAGAAGATCTATCTTCAAGAAAGCCTACCAAATTCCCTTAAAATGTACCTCCAAGGAGGGTAGAAGAAGTTCCAAAGCTCCTTGGGGCCAGGAAGGGCCTTGTCGTCTTTGTCTCTGTGTCCTGCTGTTTACGTGGTACTTTGTTCATAGTACTTGCCTTTTCTTTTCTTTTGAAAATTGTTTCGTGCCTTGCCTTTTAATTTAAGTTCTGAATATGTGAAAGAATGTTTAGGAGGGGTTCTGATAGGAAAGAGCTGAGTTGGGTAATTCTCTTTCTCTTCTTGGTTCACCATTTCCTCATCCAGGTAGTGTTGGATTCCATGATTTGGTTTCTTAACATTCCCTACTGTTATTGAAGAGAAAACATTTTTTTAAAAACTAGGATAAAAAAAAAAAACACTTAGTGAATACGTTGATATTTTTGTCAGAATGCTGAGAATTCTGGAAGGAATAATATGTTTCCCAAAGTCCTTTTCCTTAAGCAGAAGACTTCAGCAGGCACACTAGGCTCACATAATTTTAGCTTTTAGCCTCTATCTGTCTGTCTCTCTGTCCATCTATCCACCCATCCATTTATCCATCCATTCATCCATCCATCCATCTACTTATTTACCTATCTATAAAACATGGTAGAATATAATTTCTCTTATTTCTTAGTCCTTCTTGGTTTGGTGAATCAGGTAAACTAAGTTGAAGAAAAATAGGCTTCTGAAAGAAAAATTTGAAAAAAAGTAACATGATAATTTGAAAAGGATTTTTCCCAGGCTAGGTTATATAGTTTCACAGACACTCGGGTGGGAATTAAAAAGTCTGGACATACTGAATCTCTGAAAACCCTGTGAATGTGTGGTGGCCAAGCTTTTTTCCTTCTTAGCACAGATGGAGAGAGACTTTTTTCCTCCAGTAAAACAGAACTAGTATAATCTTTGAAACCTTTAAACGTGATTTTGAAAGATGATTCTCTATGTAATGTAAATCCAAATATAAAATAAAAATTTTCAGCATTTAGACAAAATGTGACTTTTTCAGTTGCCAATTTTATTTTTTGGCAAAATCGAACTTTCTTCATGTTATTCTTTTATTTATTTATTTGTTTATTTGTTTGTTTGTTTGTTTGTTTATAATTTTTTTTAAAAGTATGTTTAAAAGTTAATTCTTAGCTTCCAGTGAACATTTTAACTAATCAAATACTTTGGAATTAGTTTTAAATTTATTATAAGAACAAACAAAAGTGAGAAGTCACTTTTTCTTATAGTTCAGTGTTTTCAGATCTTGTCCTGATTTTGGTTTGGTTGGAAGAAGCTTGAGTGTATTCAATTCTCAGTAATGTTTATCTGTTGCTATTGGTGAATTACAAAAAAGAGTAGAGTTTCTGTATATCCTTCATCCAGCTTCCTTTAATGTTAATGTTTGACATAACCAAAGTATATTTTTCAAAGGTAAGAAATATCATCAGTGCAACATGATTAATGAAATTACAGATTTTATTCAGATTTCCTCAGTTTTTTTTTTTTTTTTTACTAATGCCTTTTGTCTGTTCTACAGTCCAGGATACTACTTTGCATTTAGTAATCATCTGTTTAGTTTCATTCTGTTGGTAACTGTTTCTCAGCCTTTCCTTATTTTTCATGACCTTGGTACTTTTTAGTGTATCAGGCAGATATTTTGTAGAATGTCCCTCAGTTTGAATTTATCTAATGTTTTCTCATGATTAGACAGGGGTTGTGGATTTTGGGGGAGACTGCTGAAGAGATGAAGCCCTTCTCATGGCTTCATATCAGGGAGTGCATGATATTTATATGATCTATTTTTACTGGGATATTAACATTGCAGCTGATTAGTTTTGTTTCATTATGTTTTATCTGAAGTCTATGACTATTCATACTCTAACACCTTTGCAAATTAGTGGTGACAATCACTGAATAGTCTTCAAACTACCAGTTTCATTCTAATAGGAGACCAAAACTCCCAAAGCAGGTGGCACCCAAAGCTCGGGAAATACCCTTGGGACCTGAGGCCCATGTTGGGACTTGCTGCAATCTGTCCTTGAGTCTTAACCCTGGGGCCTGCCTGTGGCTCTAGAGAATTGAGTGACAGTGCTAGTTTTGTGTATTTTTACCCAGTTAAAAAAAAAAAAAACACAGAGATTGAACAGAGATTGGGGCCCACCTTTGAAACCAAATTTCCAAGAGAAAATACAGCACTAGGGAAAGTAGGAAGGAGTGGCATGGTCTCCACCCATTCTTCCAGATAATTAACTTTGGGAGATAATTCTACTCCTTGTTTAATGTGGTTTAATGTATGTTAGCCATTATCATCCCTTCCTATCCTGGAAGAAGAAGTGATGGAGACTTCTTTATTATTTGACAAGATAACAGAATTTTTTATATCCATGGACCAATATCAGAAGGAATGAAAAGGTGAAGTGTTTCACACCTCTTTTTTTTTCTTGTAACTTTATGCATCGATGCATTGCACATTTACTGAATTTTTACCTATCCTGTATTATTTTCAGGAGGATGCACAATGGGGATGGGAAAAGGAAGTGTTGATGACTAGAGTTGGAAATGAACCTTAATTTATGTCACAAAATATTTGAGGGTAGAATCTTAGGTTCTATATGTGATGATATTGATATCCCAATGTGTAAAGTGGCAGAGTTGCCCTTTTACTAATCCTTGTTTGGCTTTTCTGATCCTTATGGGGTAGAGCCATTTTCCGTCTCTGGCATTTGCCATCACAGTGTCCTGTAACCTCTTGATATTGAGATATAGGATTGAGAGAAATATGTGTGGGAGTCTCTGTATCTTCATAACTATGGTAAACTTGTCTCCTTTCTCCAACAAATGTTTTGCTCTGTTCACTTACTGGAAGGTGAAGGTTAAGGAGAGATTGAAGTTGCACTGTCCAGTTATGGTAGCCACTAGTCACGTGGCCATTGAGCCCTTGAAATGTGGCTAGTGCCACATGTTGAAGGGATATAATTTTGCATATATTTGTAAGACTTTTTTTTTTTTTTTTTTACTATTCTTTTTAAATGTGGTGACTAGGAAATTTAAAATTGCACGCATGGCTCATTTTATATTCTATGGGACAGTGGTTAGTGCCTGGAAAGAATATGGAGCATAGTGTTTTTCTCTGAGTTCTAATAATTTGGCATTAAGGAAAAAAGCTTCAACAGTCATAATTTTCATTAAAAAAAAGTCTGATTCAGATGAATTGGCTCATTTTACATTATTGCTTGGACTAGAGAACACTGACATTTGGTATTTTCATAATTGAGAACATAACTTGCTGACTTAAAAAAAAAAATCACAACATTTTGTGCTTGGCCTTAGATACCAGACTCTGAGCTCTTTGGAAGTAGGGGTTGTGTCCTTTTCTCTTTTTATCATACTTTCCCCCAAAACCACACACAAACCAGCACATAGAACATGGTTAACTGGCATTTGTTGAGAAACAAAATAACTTTAAAAAAAGAGAAAGCCTGTGAAGCTACCCTATATTTATGGTTGGGAGAGAGAAATATCTACCTTTATAAGGCAACCCTTTTTCTTAAGTCAGCCACCAAAAGTAAAAAACATTGATCCAAGTGTTTCTTTACTTCTTGATTTAATTACCATTCTCATCAGGTATCCCTGTCAACTCTACTTGTGATAAAGAATCTTTTCAAAATGTTTAACTTCACCACACCTTTGGGTAACAGGAGACAGAAAAGGGTGCTGCTTGCACTTGTTAATGCTCATCTTGTTCAGATATTATATCTAAGGACCTGAAGACTGGGTAATGATTATTTTTCTTTTGTTTGATCCTTGCCAACATCTACTTATACTGTGGAGCATGTGGGAATAATAGTGAAAAATGAGTTTAAGCTTAGTTACACTGACTTTTCATTTGAGTTTTTTATTTTATCTACTTCCTGATGAGCCAGAGCCTCTGTAAGCACATGACTTCCAGGCCCTCAGTCTTCTATTACTTCCGCTCTCCTGATTCTTCTTTCTTTAGTTCAAGCCCTGGGGCTGAGTGAGGGAGCAGGCTTTGTATGATGTTATTATTTGGTCAGAGCCCTGTGCTGATAAATTCAAGAGCCTTTATGATCCCACGCTGGGCATGGTGCAGAATCTAACTGATCCCTAAATCCAGCTATGGTCAAGAACATGTTGTCTTGGTCACAGACAAGCTTTAGAGAATCTACAATGGCTTTGTTGCTCAGTATTCCTAGAAAAGGCCTCTTGAGAGAGGCTATTTGATTATATACAGCCTTATTTCTAAGAAGTATATGAAACTTTGATCCTTCTGCAAAACAGAATGGGAGATGGTGGAGACTCTTTGAAGTGTGCATAGGCAGCTATAACGAGTAAAACAAGGATTGGCCTTGGAGTCAGAAGACCTGTGTTTACGTCCTGGATCTTCTATTTTCTAGTTGTTGAATTCGAGACAAGTAATGTATAATCTTTGAGCATTAATTTCTTCATCTGTTCAAATTGGACAATATCTATTTCACAGGTTATCATATGTTAATGTAAGTTGAGTGCCTATTTTAGGAACTAAGACCTAGGCTTTATAAACACTAAACAAACTGGTTTTCTCACAGACGTCTTATGATTTTACCATTGATAGACCAACAGCCATCTTCTGTCTTCATTTCGGAGGTGGGGGAGGAGGGCATTGGGATGATTGTGTGGTAAAATCCACTTTAATTCTAGCTGTGCGAAAAAGAGTGGGGAAAATGTGGTAAGCACTTGCTTCTAAAAAGCTTGGGCTAAAAGCATTTGATGGATTTGTGCTGGCTTCCCGGTAGACTCATCTCTGTACTGCTCGCGTAGCACAATTAATAGTTATTACTCAAGAAGGAACAAATAAAAAAAAAAGTGAGGCATAAAAACATCCTTTTATCTTTTTGATGATGGTCCTTTTTGTCAGGTCCGTGGAGCCATACCTGTGAATCATCCTGGGAAAGCACAATGTGGGTGACTAGAAGGAAGATCTTGTGGCTCATTTCTTACCCACTTCCTGGGCTGGGGAAATGTCTAAGCTCATCTTTCTTATCTACTGAAGCCTTATCAATATCCACTACCGTTCTCCATGCATCTTCACAAACGAGGGCCTCTTTCTCACATCCTCACTCTAAATGCATCACTGTGTAGAGAGCCAGTTACTCTCTGAGCAGAAAATGTTGTAAAGAAAAAGCAGAATAAAGTTGAGGAAGAGCATACGGCCATGGAAGAGCACTGGAGTAGATGTGACCTGAGCATGAGCATAGAAACACTTACCATGTTTGTTTTGTGAGGGTATGAAATGAGTCACAGTTCTGCTACAGACTGGCCACCTGACCTTGGGGACTTCACTACTATGCTACTAGAGTCCATGAATCAAGTTATGCCACTTGTAGTCTTGAAGCTTAGTCAGACCCAAGGGAACCCTGACTTTGAAGGTGAATGCCCCAAGTGGGCATCTAATTCTTCAGTAGATTCAACTTCTTAGGCAGGATGGAGATGAGGGTCATGGATTTTAGGGTCTATTTCTGGGATTGTATTTAGTGAAGCAGCAGTATTTTTGGGTGACCTACATAATGTCTCTGAATATTAGTTTTGTCATTCGTGAAAAAGGAATAGTATTGTCAGAATCATAGGTAATATATGTTGTAATATGCCTGGTATAGAATCAGCTCTCAACAAATGATTGGTGGTGTTTTTATTATTATCGGTAACCATATATTCCTTTTCCTTTGCCCTATTTTATAGGGCTAGAGCATCACTACAAGAAATATGACTTGTGTGGACGTGGTTCCATAGTGTAGCGGTTAGCACATCTGCTTTACGTGCAGAAGATCCTGGGTTCACGCCCCAGTGGAGTCATAGTCCATGGTCTATGGCCATGCCACCCTGAACAAGTCCGATGTCTGATCTCGGAAGCTAAGCAGGATCAGGCCTGGTTAGTACTTGGATGGGCTACCAGGTTCTGTAGGCATAAATAATAATAATAATAATATGACTCGTGAAAAGTACTTTGCACTAGTTAGATAGAAACTGTATATAGTAATGCCATTAGAGAAAGTTTGAAATCAATTCCACCATCTTTTGTATTTGTATTTTTGCTCATGGATTATTTGTCCTCAAGTCTTAGGTGTTTTTTTTTCTACATCTTTTTGATTTTACCTCTTTTCTGTATTATTTTATTATTTCCCTAAAACCAAGCTCTCATTGCCTCCTGCTCTACTGGTGTTCCTGCCTCCAGACTCTTCTAGACCCTGGTTCTCAAAGAGTGGTTCATGGAGCAGCAGCATCACCATCGAGCCTCACAGCTTGCTAGAAATGCAGCATATCAAGTCTCACTCAGACCTGCTGAATCATGGGGTATATTTCCATCATGTTGTTGGTGTATGGCTAACTCATTTTGTTACCACTCTTGCTCAGAGTCCGTGCTTGGCCAGTGTGTGTGTTTTCTGTCTACAGAATATTTCCTGATTTCCATTGCTCTCATCACCTCTTTCGCAAGAGATGGTTGAGATGGTAAGCATGGGCTGTGTAAAGGCAACTACAGTAGGAGTATAGTGACTCACTCCAAGTCATCATCCAATACCTTATCTTGGCAATAGAATGTCTGAAATGGTCTCTGTACTTTCATACATTCCCCTCATGGATCTTCTTCATACCAAACCAAAAAGTCTAAAATTATTTATTGGATCCTATCACATTCCCTCCATACAGTGGTTTTCATGGTATCTATAAACATTTGAAAGGCCTTTTTGTGGCCTGCAAAACTCTGTTAGATATGCCATGTTTTTTTTTCCTTTATCTCTCACCCCTAACCTCTTCACTCAATAAGCTATAGATACACTGGCTTTCCTTTAGTCCTGTGCACAAGCCAAGTTTGTTAGCACATGACTTTCCTTTGATTCTGTATATGGCTGGCTTGGAGTGATTATCCAAGGCTCAGTACAAATGTCATCTCAGAGATGTCTTCCTTAATCTCTGGCTAAAGTAGCACATCTTTCCCTCCCCATCACTTTTTCCCATTATTTTGTTTTATATTCTGCATAGTATTTATGGTTCTCTGAAAGCATGGTTAGTATGTCTTTGTTTTCTTTATGTACATTGAGAACTGTTTTGCTGAGAGATATCTTACAATAATAATGATGACTTGCTGGGTGCTTACTTATACTAGGCACTATACATAGTAATGTCTAATGGATCAGTTCATTTGGACGATTTCATTCTCTTTAATGAATTATTTATTTGTATCTTTGTCATCTTCTTGTCAGAAGATGTCAGCTCCCTAAAGGTAGGGACAATGTCTAGTTGTTGCCACTGTATCCCCAGAATGTAGAAGCTTGCCTGGAGTAGGAGAGGTGCTCCCTCAGGAAATGGTTGCATAGGGAATGAATGGATCCTCGATGATTATCATTTGAGAACAGGTCTACAGAGAAGGAAAGAACAAAGAGTCTCCCTCACCATCTATTTCAGACATGTTCCAGGAGAACGTAACCTTAAATTCATCTTTATCTTTAGTCTTAGGGAGAGAGCAAGCTTTGGAATCTAATTAAGGATTTACTATAGTGACCTTGGGTCCAGATGCAGAACCTGACAATCTGAGAGATAAGTTACTGAGTGGCACCTTGATGCAAATAAGTCTTTTCAAAAGCCTTAAGTGTGGCATTTGATGTGACTGAAAATACAAGGCCTTCCGCTTTTACGTTCTCTTGCGCACATTGTCGATGTGCACATGTGAACCTTTTATTATTATGGACTTAGCTGGCAGTAACCATGGTGAGTAGACCTATCACACAGCAATTTTTCTGAGTCAGTTTAAAATGCTGACAATTAAATATACCGTACTCTTTTAAGCAATCCATCAGTCTCTCTTGTTGTCATGGTGACCGGGGTATATTTAGAAATGTGACAAGTACACTGAGTTCAATTGCACTTTTGCCAAAACATAGTTTTGCAGCTAAAATTGAATTTCCTGATTGAAGATCCAAGTGCTGTTAAGGGGGCATGATCGTTTCTATACATTATTCTGGAAGCAAAACTTACATCATTCTATTAAATCAGAGTACAATTCATATCAGGATAGTAAGATATTGACACTTGATGTGTTTTACTTAGAGTTGATGAAATAACGTAAAAGTGGCATCATGTTTTTTTCTTTGAAAATGAAATTGAGCCTCACCAATATAACAAGTTTAATGGTTAATTCTTTTATATGTTTATAGAGAAATTGTAGGTAAGTATGTGTGCATCTATTCCTCCAGATCATATTATGTTTAATCTAAAGAAATTTACCAAAGACCTCCTCTCTCCAATATAAGAGATCTGACCTTGGATTGACAAGTGTCCTTATTTTAACTCAAACTCATTCCTTCTGGGTTTTAAATCAAGTGGAGTAAGAAGGTAAAATGAACATGACTGCCAAAACACAAGAAAAGGAAAAGTCTTCTCTCTTATCTAATCAGAAACGTGGTTTGAATCTTCACTTCCCTGTGGTACTTTGTCTTTTCACCACAGTGCTGAGAATGATGTTGAGTATGGACTGCTTGTCTCTTTCACCACAGAAAGTTTAGGGACTTATGCAGCGACTCAGGTATTATTACAACTCAGCTTTCATTCTTGGCCAAAGACAGAGTCTCTGCTCTTGAGGTGAGGGTCGGGTACTACTGGATACTTTTGCTTCTCTGTTTTCAAGGAGCTGAATGCTTCAGCATCTGGGACAGATTTTGAGACCTTGATAATGTGGTTAAACTGTTTCTTTTATCTGTATTGCAAACAATGGTAACAGACATTCTAGTTATAATAACAATGAGTAAGAGTTACTGAGTTTTTATTATATGCTAGGTGCTGTGTATAGTAAGCTTTTTAATGGATCATTTCACCACAGCTACACAATAATCTTATGAAGTAGATCCTATGGTCATTCTCATTTTATATTAACAAAACTAGCTTACAGAGATTGTGTATCTTGACCAGGACTATACCTTGATTAGTAGTAGAGTTTGGATTCTGATCCAGGTGCTCTAAGAATCAGTGCATGCCTCATAGAAGGCACACAATGAATATTTGTTGACTAGCCAAAGGCCTAATCTATGGAGAAGTCAGTCAGATGCTTCATTGTTTCGAAATGCTCACTGAAGTGCAGCTACATGAAGGTAAACAGGTAGCAGGATCTCAAAGTAGAGCAGAGCCATTCTGTTTCTTCTCTAGTGGTTTAGAACCAAAGGATATTAGTTCTAGCCAGGAAGGGAACATACATAAATCCCACCTAGTCCAGTGGTTTGGTCTCAGGACCTCCTTACACTCTTAAACATGAGTTTTAGTTCACATGAGTTACAGCTAATGATGTTCATCTAGAAATTAAAACAGAAATAAAAAAGACATTTTTAAATGTAAAATATTTATATGAAAATAGTACATTTTCCAAAACAAAGCAAAAAAGAAAAAAAGAAAAAAACAGTGAGAAAAGTGGCAACTGGATTCTCATTGTTAATTTGTTGAATTATGTGTTTTGATTAAGATTTATGAAGGAAATCCAGAAAAAAGATTTCCAGAAAGAATTGGTAAAAGAAGGAAAAATAAGATACTTGTGGATTTTTTTCTTTGATACAACACCAAAACTTGACAAGTGATAGTTTTCTAAAGTTTAGTTACAATGTGAAATCTGAGATCAATAAACTTTTTTATAGTCTGTTATTTTAAAATTCACTGGTCTAATTATCAATGTGAAGGGATCACCACCTATGATTTTGTAACATCATGCATTGGTTATAATTCTCCAAATTATGCGAATCTTTCCAAATGTTGATGTGTTTAATTCTATAACATAAAAAAAGTCACATTTAGTGATATTACTACTAATTTCATCAATAACATATTTTAGTAGGAAGATGTCAAGTACATAATACTAGATACAAGATTTTTAAAATTTTAATTTTCACTTTAAAACTTGGATTTTGTCATTGGCACCAAAGACTGTTAGCTATTTTTCTTCAAATGATAGGCTCTTTTGGTTTATTTTTGAGAAAATATCCAGGAAAATCTAAGTCTGAATGACTGTAGTTTGTCACTCATTCTTTTAAATAGAAATGCTGTTCCATGCAAAGAGCTGATAGTTCAGCTTTTAGTTCAAACAGTCATACAAATGCATTCTTAGAGACAGCTATTGCATTTTGGAAATCAGCAGAAGTGCTTCATACATACTTACTATTTCATTACATAGAATACTAAAAATATGTGTACTCAAGGACTTAAATTCAATAAAATTAATAATTTTTAATGCATTAAGAACAGTCTCAGTGATATTCTTTTTTCTCCCTTTTACTGCGGGTACCTGGTGGTGAAAAGTATGACTTTTCAATGTCATTGCCTTGACACATGTTAAAACTCTAGCCATAGTTGCTAACTATTGCTTTTGCACTTTTGATGCAAATGTCAACATGTTGAAAAAGGCTCATCACATCTTGGTAGTATTATAAACTTGCAGCCCTTTAAAAGGTCTTTCATTTTATAGGAAAGGAGATCTGGAAGAGACTTACCCAAGAAAACAGCACTAGTTAGTGGTAGAGCTGGGACAAAACCTAGTTATTACTGCATTCCTCTTTTGTCTTTTTTTCCTTTTGGTTTCCTATTTTAGTTTTAGGAATTTCAAGGTAGATGTTTCTGAACTTTTTTTTGCAAATATGGTGATACCAACTATATTTAAACTTACTAATCAAGTGTTCTGTATTTTTTGTATATTAAACCCTTCGCATATTTTCTCTACTGTGCGTTCATCACTGTACCTCTGCTTTTCAATAGTAACCACTGCTGCCTCTTTAATCAGAACATGCTTTGTCTTAGCCAAGGCAGAGAAGTTGAAGGAGCAGTTAACCGCTTGTTCATATTTTGCTTTAGAATTCCAGTTTTGTGGGGAAGAAGAATCAGCGAGTTTGGGTTGAAGCAGTGCCTTTCTTCACCTAGACTAGTTAAAAGTCACAGGAAGGAAAATTGTGCGCACAACCATTATCTTTCATATCACAAGTTGTCTTACTAGACAACTGCCCTCCCCCAATTCTTTATTAAAGCTCCCTTCTCTCTCTGTCTATCTCTCTGTCTCCTTTTCTATGGGAGAGAAGGAGATTGTTCAATAAAAATGACTCCTAACTTTGCTTTTGTTTATGTTAGTATTTTATGTGATCTATTTTCTTTTATAAATATTGGTCAGACTGTTAAATTGTAATGAAGAATGCTGAGAAAGTTAATAGAACTGGACCCAGATATTATGTTTTCTCTTTAATACCTCTCTCCTATTTTAGAGTAGCTATTTGTGGAGTTAGGTCTTGAGAGAGGTTGCAATGTACGTAAAACTGGCAAACCTCGAGAGTAGGCTTACAGACTCTCAAATGTGTTTTTGTCTTATTTTCAAATAAGTTGGGTGTTCTTTTGCAAGATCTCTCTTTTTTTATTCTATTTTTCATTAAACATTTGATTGCTTTTTCTCACTTGTGAGCTTTTTGAGTTAAACTCTGTTTTCTAACAGTTTTCTGATTCTTTTTCCGTGTCCGTCTTGGTTACCCAAAAGTGGGATCGGATTTTCCCTTTGGTCACCTCTGTGCATTAACTCTTCCCTAAACCTAGGCCTTTGGTAACTTTTTTCTGCAAATCTGTTTCTTGCCATTAGTTACCTGCCAACCATTTTGTATTTTTAAATTTATTTCTTAGACTTCTAGTTATGATTTTTCCTTGCTGTTCATTAGAAATACAAATTGCCTAGCAGCAATTCTCTTTTAACTCTTTGAAGTGTGTTTTCTGCCTTCTTGTCTAAACTTCTGGAGCATGCGGACTGTCTTGTGCTTGGTGCATCGTAGGTGCTCCATGGATGTACTGAATAAACGTTATGTTTATCCAGGGGTTTCTTCTTCAAAGGGCTTTCTTCAAATTTTTGTCTAGAGATCTGAGCTGTTGTTTATCTCTCAATATTGAGCAGCTAAAGCTCCAAAACACACAACTGCAATGGTCCATGTTTTAATGCAGACTCCCACTACCAGGATGTCATACATGCCTTCCCTGACAGATGGCCATTTAGCCTGTACTTGAACATTTCCAATTCTTTGTGAGGCAATTTGTTCTATTACTGGACAGCTTCAAGTTTAAAATCTTTGCATTGCTCTGAAGTTAGAGTTTCTATCATCTCAATCCTAATAGTTCTAGCATTGCATATTTTGTAAAACTATAATATGGCTTATACATGACACATCTTCAGATACTTGAAGGTAACTTTATTTCCTTCCCTATCTACTTTTTCTTGATACCTAAACATCCTAGGACTTAAAAAGGTTTATATTTTTTATGCCTTCCCTATTTCCACATCACTCTCTAGATTGCCGTCATGCCATTTAACTCTAAAGTTTTTATTCTAGCCCACTTATTTTCTCTTAGATACTGGGAACAGTATGAGTTTGTGGGTCTTAAAAGCTGTGTTATAAATACTAGCATCAAAACTTGCTAGGTGTGTGACCTCGATCAGATTTATTTTTCTAAGTCTTGTTTTACTCAGATGCAAAATGGGTATAATAACTTCTAAGAATATTTTTAAGGATTAAAGAATATAAAATGCTTAGCTCAATTACAGAAGTGTAGTGTTTAATTAATATTACTTTGATTTTGACTAACTCTTTATTCTTTGATCTATCCAATGGTTTTCCTTTTTTACACATACGATTTGGTTTTTAGAATTCATTATTTCATTTTCTCCTCCCTCTCTTTCTCTCTTTCTCCCTCTTAGAGTTTTATTCATACCTATAATCTTTAAAATAATCCTACTATTTTTTCTAGTTTGTTTTTCCTTTTATTTTGTAATTTTGTATCTATAATTTTACATGGTTTTCTTGATAAATAATATTTTTCTCTACATAAATTTTTTCAACTTCTGCCTGCATTTCTATTCATAAGTTCAGCTTTTATTATTCTTTCTGTAAAAAACATTTTTTTTTCTTTAATGGGTTAAGGATGACTGGGCCATTGCAGGTTACTTAACTCCTCATTGGACCTCTCAATACTCAGTAGCTTTTAGAATCATTTAATTGAACAATATATTTTTAAAATTAACTCTTTAATTAATTTCAATCCAACTGACATTTACCAAGCACTTCTAACATGACATGCATTGAGTTAAATGCTATAGGAATTACACAGAATGCTTTTTTCATTCATTTATGCATCCATTCAATAAACATTTTCTTGAGTCCCTACTAAGGACAGATTCTGGATTTGGGATTTAGATGAAAGAAACTGAGTTTGACAAGGTTTCTCTTCTCAAGACACACAAATAAAAGTGACAAGACAGTGTGGTAATTTTAGTAGATTTAGATATGAAAACAGGCATTAAGGTAGTCTTTAGAAAGGTTGCTTCAACAAACCTTTCTGGGTCAGGAAAAGCTTCACAGCAGAGGAGATGCTTAAAGGTTAAGTAGAGGCTCAGAGTCTACTGGAAAAATAAGACCTATATTAGGATTTGTTTATATTTGGTTGTAAAGGCATTTTTGTGAAAACCAACTTCTAAGTTTCATGTATTCCACTAGACTCCCCCTCCTCCCATCCCTAATTACATGTATGCAGCATTTTTTATTATTCTGTTCAGTTTAGGGGCCTTAGAACCAGTAGAAGAACTGAAAATAGGTGTGATATTATAGACTTGCTTTTGGGACCTAATTATTGCATGAATCCATATATTTATAAGCCAAAGTAGGAATAATAACATATATACATAAACATAATCTCATAGTGGTAGGACACATTAGGAAGTCTTTCTCTTTCATTTACTTCATATAAACAGTTTAGTGCCTGAGCATCTTAAGCACTGTTTCTGGTAGATACTAGCACAAGAATTATCACTGAATAATTATGTATGGAGAATTTGCAAAGAATTTTTTCTCTTTTTATTCTGAAGTAATCATGCTTTTTTCCCCCTGATTTTATTTATAACACAAAATCAGGTCTGCACATAACCAGGTATCTAGGAGAGTTCCTTTACCATTCTTTGCGTCAGCTTTGTCACTTGTTAAATGGGAATCTTGCTACTATTACTAGCAATAACACCAATTTTACCTCACTGTATTGAAGTGAAGAGTAAAATAAATAATCTTTGTGAGAACATAATGCATATAACTGGTCTCAGATACAGACACATAATGTACCTTTTGAGTGACCAGATTGTCAGCTACTTAAGTAAACATGAGTTTAGCTTAATTATTTTTCACCTGTTTCTCCAAATTTTCTGAGGTAGCTTCATGTTTTACTCTCTTCTGTTTACCCCAGAGTGATTGCTGGGAAGTGCTATATGTTCAATAAGCACTTATTGATTGATTTTTTTTTTTTAAAAAATACTAGTGATATTTTTGCTTAGGATTTCTAAAACCTCTCATTTAATTTCTAGATTATAAGTTCCTTTGATAGAACCCTTATAAATATCACATGAAGAAGTTGAGCATTAACTTTAGGCCAAAGCAATTTACTTTTCAAAAATCTGATTAATTTGAACACAATCAGCCAGGATGTCAGAAGATCTCAGTGCCTCTGATAGATGCTGACAGGTGAGGAAATTAAAATCAGGGAGGGAAGCAATTAAATACTGGCAAACATTACTTTAATGAGACAACCAAATCATTCATAAGCCATGGAATATGTTGTATTCTTGATAAGTATCTTAGGGTGGCAGGTGAGAGAGCGCATTTAAAAATGTTCTTCATATGAAGTTTGATGATGGCAATGGAGGACGTTCCACGTTTGTCATTTAATGCCTTTGGCTTAATCTAATATTTCAACTGCTTTTGGGAACAGATGCTCTAATAATCATGCTTGAGATTATGACATTATTTAATTTAAGCAGATCTAAGTATTAACTATTCTTTTCACCACTATCTTCACCCCCATGTAAAACTTACCAAAATACACAGAGTCCAGACAAAATAATTATTGGCCTTTTCACAGTGGTTTAGGGATAACCATGATCAAGACCTGTGAAGAGAAACAGAAAAATGTATATTTCATAGAACTTCTAATTTATAATATTTGGGTATTATAATGGTAAAAGCAGGAACCCAAGTCCTCAATTGTAATACAGATGTTTTCAAGACAACAGCCCCTATTCAGAAAGAACATCTGGGACAACAGGGCTAAAAATTTACCCATTTATGCGATTAGTGAGAGTTTTAACAAGTTCTATCGTATTTGCCATTTGTGTTATAGCACTTGTAAAAAGGTAATATGAGGCATCTTTACATGGGTCTTAGCAAGTGGTTAGAATTTTTGTTCATAATGTTAGAATCATCACCCTAGAATAACATTGCTTAAAAATTGTCCTAGGGTACAATGGTCGATTAAAAAGATACCATGGTTTGTGAAAGCTTCTTGAAACAGGTCTTTTTGCTTTTTCATTTCTCATGTCCTTCTATTCTTTTATGCTCCCCCCCTTATTTTCCATCATTTTCTTTTTCCATTCTCTCTCTCTCTCTCTCTCTCTCTCTCTCTCTCTCTCTCTCTCTCTCTCTCTTTTTTTTCCTGGCTTCATTTGTTTCCATATGTTTTCTCCAAAATAAGTCAAAATAATTAATTCTATATTAGTCCTAGCTAGGTTTAGTGAGTCTTGCTTTTGCATAGATTTTAATTAATAGGCTGACGTTTTGTAAGTTAGAGTTGATTATACAGGTTTCTTTATTTTTGGTTGTAATTGCTTCTGGAGATGAGAACATTTTTCTTGGGAGAGGATGGGTGGTTTGACAAAGGATGCAGACCTGTCAGGTTCTGGGTCAGCAGTCATAAAATACACAGTGGCAGCCAAGGATAACTGACTTCATACCAAGAAGCTAGAGTGGGCTTTGTCAGTTGTCCCAGATGTCTTTATAGGTCTAGTGGAGAACTTCATTGCATTAGGAAATGCTCAGGAGTTACTGAGGACACATGGTACTCTAATCATGTGAAGATGGCTGGTGAACTTCTTAGCTTGGAAAGCTTCGGCTTTTCTAGTGCTTAAGATGAGACTTACTGATGCAAGTCCCTTTGTGAAAATTTGATGGTGCTAACTTCTGTTGTTTCTGTGGCTTGTGTTTTGAGAGCTTACACAAGGATGTTGCATCTCTGAACTTCATTGAGGAGAGCTGAGAAAGTGTTCATGGTAAACCTGCATCAAACATGGTGGCACTGCATCAAGTCAGTAATGTGTCACTTTTTGGTTAGGCTACAGATGTGAAGTCTTTTCTCCTTTTACTTGTGAGTGAAGTAAGACTCAAGGCTAAATGTGCTTTGGAGCCTTGACAGTTGACTTTTGTGTGATATATAGTCATTTTTCCTTTCCCTCCAACTAGAGTACTCTCAAATGGGCGACTACATTATGTCCTTACTGGTTTTAGTGTCAAGATAGAAGGTTAAATTTTTACCTGTTCCATATTAATCATGTGATCTTTGAAGTTTGGTTTCCTTATTGATAAAATTAGGGTAAAAAGGTCTCATTGGGGTTATTATGAGGATGTTTCGAGATAAAATGCTCATACAATATTTTTCACACTATAAAGATTTTGGTGGCATGTGAAAAGAATTTCTTATAGGGTATCCTATTAACCATATTCTATTCTTAATCTGATTTGAGTCCTGTATGAAAATGGGATATATTACTAAAACTTCCCAGAGGTCTTGTACTTCTAAATCAGTCTATCCATTATATTAAAATAAATTCCATTGTTGCAGCCCTGTTGGAAACTCCATCTCTCTGAATCTAAGGCACAATATAGGCACATACTTTAAAAGGACTTGAGATAAACTTGCATGTCTTTCATTTAAGCAGTATGTCTTGCTTTTTGGTGTTGAGGATACATTTGATTTTTAAATTTTGAGTCTTTGCATTTTGGAACAAAAATTCTTTGTGCTGTTGTTAGGGAAGCCATGTGAGATTGGCATAGATAAATATTGTGATATTTTAAAACTAAGGGTGCAAAATACCCAATCCAGAGGTATTTTCTAGCATTGCATGCTTGTAACATCATTCTTTGATCATATAAACATGGGCTCATAGGAAAAATTTTTTACCATTTTATATATCACCACTGTTCATATCTATAGATAGGATATAATGGAGGAAAATCAAAATAAGTTTAACTGATCTTTGGCTATGAAGTAGATATTATAATCTTAATTTACACGTGAGAAAATTGATACTCAGAGTTTAATTAACTTGCCTAAGGCCTTTGGTAAGAGGAAGACAAGTCTGACTGGCTCTAAAGCCCACATGTGTGTCTTACTTCTTTTTGTTAGTCAAATAGCTAGTTTTATTTTATTATTCCCTCTTCCACCAAGCCTAGCTGTTTGTGTTTTTCAAACCTAATATTCTAGGAGAGACCACTGGATCAGAGGGTTCAAACTTGTACCCTGCCGTGTACTGTACCGTGCAGTCTTAGGCAAGTTACCTGCTTTTTCTAAACTTTAGTTTTCATATCTGTTAAATGAGGACAATAATACCCATTTCACATTGCATTTGTGAAGTCAATTGTGAGAAAAATGTTAGTTCACTTCCCATCTTCCCTATTCCTTTGCGAGCTTCTGTTTCCTTACCTATGGAGTGAGTAGAATAATGTCTTCTTGCTTCTTCACCAGGTTAGTGTGAAGTGAAGCAAGATAATGAATGTGAAAATGTTTTGCATATATAGATATATAGATATGAGTGTTTATGATTATTTATAAATAAATATACCTTAGTATCTAAGAGTAATTTTTACCTATTTCATTTACAGACCCTAGCATTGCAGTTTACTGAACCTGGTGTCCACTGACCATTCTAAGAGCTATTATCTGAGGTAAGAGAAGTTTGTCTTCATATTTATGAAATTCTAATGGGCATCTTAGTCAATAATTTTTAAGGTAGATTTTACTTCCAACAGAAGAAACACAAAGGAAGGTATTTTGTGAGCACCAAAGCCTGAAAAATGGCCAAGAGAGGGAATTGCTCTCTTTTTAATGTCTTCTTAATTTAATTTTTCCTTTCAATTCTTAGCTCTTAGGGTTGAACCAAAAGTGCAAAAATATGAGCCACAGGAAAGATTCAGATTTAACTAATATTTAAGTGTCCATATTGTGCCATATACTAGAATGTTCTTATTGATTGTCTTCTTGTATCTTAGCTAGCATGTGGCAGGAGGGTTGTCTCTCTAGTTTCCTGGTCCTTGAGTGCATTTTCACGACACTGATGTCAGAGTTACCTGGCTCTGAAGGGGCCAAACATTATCAGTCTGTTTCGTCAATATCTCTTAGTTGCTCAAAAACATCTCAAAAAGACATAATCTAAGGCTACAACCTAAGAATAAGAAAATGAGTTAGTATTTTGAAACTCAGGACCCACAATAATCTGCATTTCACTCTCCTGGGGGATCATTGTGGAAGAGATCAGCCTTTTGCAGAAGAATGCATTCTTCTCCAGTTTGTCAAAAAACTGGAGGTCAGAAAAAAAATAGAAGGAAGCATGATAGTTGTAAAATTTGCAAAATGTGAGTTTTCTGTTACAGCTAACCAGCTGATGACTGCATTTCCCAGTTAGCTCTGCTATGTAATATGTCATCTTTTAGAAGTTTTAGGAAGAAAGAAGTAAAGTAGAAAATACGGTGTTCCCATAGAATAACTGTGGAAGATTTGATATCAACATAAACATAATGCAAACATTTGTTCTGCTGAATATTTTAATAATTCCTTTGGTATGTTATTTTCACGATCTTGAATTTGTAAACATGACTTTAGTTATACAGACCTTTGAAAGAATTGAAGTTCATTGGAAGTGCCCCATATTTGTAGGAGTTAGAAATTTAGAATTAAATGGAAATTATGGTGTTGCATTAATACAGTTTTCAAAGTTAATATTCACCATACACACTGAATAAAAACACGTCATGTGCAAAAAAGGTGGGTGATGTATGGACTGCGAAACTCCTCTATAATTAGATCAGATACAGCAGCCACCAGTAGTGGTTAGATTTTATTCTCATGTCTACAAAAGAGAAGGTTACAGGAAAATTAGTGGCTAAAAATACAGGAATGGCTCCTGCCTGTCATTTGGTCCTTCTCTAGTTCATAAAATGCCCCTGCAAAAGACTTTTTTCTATTGTATTTTATGATTTTCATAGATAAACATATCAGAAAAGAATGTACTGTAGACATGTAGTTTCACAGTTTTTGATAGCTCTGTTAAGCAGAGATCTAACTTGTTCATTTAGAAACTGCTATTATTATATTAATTTTTTCCAAATGCTAATGTTAAATATTAATAGAATAAACTTTGAGAAATGGTTAACTATGCCCCCAACCCCCACCGAAACCCATCTTGAAACTACAAAGAAGAGTTTAAGCAAGGCTTGAAAATTCATTAAAAAATTGCTTTTGAGAAGGAGGGATTTCTTATCTATCTAACTCTATCTAGATCGATCTATCTATCTACCTACCTACCTACCTACCTACCTACCTACCTACCTACCTATCTATTTAATCTATCATTACCTGTCTGTCTGTCTGTCTGTCATCTATCTATCCTCTATTTTGGAGGTGGGGGCTGGTGGAGAGGGAAGGATAAAAACTTCTCAAATAACCTTTGGAAAGTAGAGAGGTAAATATTCTGGGGACATGCTGTAGAATTTAAAATAATCTTGCAATAATTGGTATCAGTGGCAGTAATGAAGAAAGAATAACAGTTTAAATAAATAATTAGACTTGACAGTAGATGTGTCAACAGGTACCCACATAATGAGTGTAATCATTGTTTTTCTCTGTTCTCAGTGTTGATCCACTGACTGTGGTGTATACCCTGACCCATTTCCAAACCAAATCTATTTAAAGCTGTACTTCATGGAATCTGAAATGGTATACCCTGTTTACTATTTAGAGCTGATACCCAATGTTCTTTAATAGGCAAGATCTGTACTTGAACAAGAACAGGCTCTGGCCTCCTGTAGACCGTTGATTATTCCTGTTTTCCACAGGGTGAGGGTGATTCATCTGTAAGGATGAATAACGCCCAATTAATTCTCATGGACTTGTCTCTATTACTAGAGTGAATTGTTTATTAAAATTAGATGGAAGCAGCCTTAACCTGCCTTAAATCAAATTAATTAGTTATTGTTTTCCGAGGTGGAGGTAGTAGTTATAAATTAAATTATTTTTTTAGTTACCTGGATAAAATATCATTATTTTGGGGAGGTAAGCAGTATGTTTTATATTATGGTATGTGAACCAGAAGTGAGAATATAATTCTAATCTCGGTTCTCACTCTGTCACCTTGGGCAAATCACTTTTCTTCTCCAGGATCCATTTCATCATCTGTCGACAGACGGAGCTGATCAGTTAACCAGCTGATCATGGCATTACTTCTAGTCAAATCTCCTATTACCTATGATTTTATTTTTTAGCCAGTCCTTTCTCCTTCCTGCTGCCTCCTTTCCCAAATCATGGCAAAGTCCTATGACTCTATGACAGAGCCTATGTAAAAAGCTATTCTTTTTAGCTTTTGATTCTCTTATATACCGGAAGAGCGGTTAATGATTTGAATTATACATACACTATGATTGGGCATTTATGCATTTGTCAATCCCTACGTTCACCAATATTCAGTTTCTGATTAGAAAGGAAAAAAAAATCTGTCTTTCCCCCATGTTTCTCTACTCCATTATTTGGGTCTTAATTTTAGAGTATCTGGTGAACTTATTCACTGTTAACATCAGTGGGTTCCTTTTCTTTTCTGTTGTTTGACTTTTCCAGGTTAAGTCATTGACCTGTAAGAAAAGGTTAGAATGTCACAACCAGAGGAAACTTTAAGAATCAATCTAGCCAAATTCTCTCATTTCAAAGATGGAGATTTTTGGGGTCAGGAAGGGAATCCAGTTTGTCTAAGGTATTATTAGTTGCAGATCTTGGACTAGAATTCTTTTGACTCCATAGTTGTATCTCTGCTTTAAGAGAGAAATCTTTCTATCAACTGCCATTTCTCAACCCAGTATTTAAAGGACCATTGTCTTTCAGGTAAAACCAGTGTTAGCACAGGGATGTGAGATGCCCTTAAAACATAAACAGACTCTAGGCATCTTCATTAATCCTGTGGGACCGTGGAATATAGGATTCTGGCAGGTTTCTGCTCTGTGTTGACTAGGAGAATGTGGATTCCTTTGCAGTCCTTTCTGTAAGAGATTCCTTGACCCTGACATCATCACCACTGTTTGCTCCACCTGCCTCCTGCCCTTTTCTGATCTAATGAATGATAGGAAGCTGAGGATGAGCTCCTCGCTGGCTGTTTACCATGCATAGCAGGAACATTAATAAAAAGATGACAGATGAAGGATTAATAAGCAAGAGAACTGGAGAGTAATGGCCAACACCATGAAATCTGGTTCCAGCTCTGCAATTCCCAGTTGCTGTGCTACACAAGATTAATAACATCTCTCACTGTTTTAGACCTTCTCTCTGCCTTGTTGTTGTGGGACTGGGCTGGGACTGAGAAGCAGCTGGAATGATGTTTGCCAAAACCAAAACCCATGTTTTCAAGATGTTTCCAGGTCCGGAGAAGAGAGTAGTAATTATTAATTAGTTAGTGAATAACTTGGAGGTCACTGGATCTAAACACTTATTTTGGTCCTCCTAATATTGAGATACGAGTGTGGAAGTTTTTTTTACTAAATACAGGGTTCAAATTCTGGCTCTAATTATTTTGCTATGGCTTTGGTGAAGGAATAATCTATCTTTGAATCTCGGTTTCTCTATCTGTGAGATGGGAGAAGGAGGAGAGTACAATAGCTGAGGGGCAAAGCTTTTACCCGCCCTGATTTTCATGAGTCTTTCATTTGCCCCAGGTCCCATAGCAAGTTTTCAGCCAAAGCTGGTCTTGAATTCAAACCCCTTTTCTCTGGTTTGGAAGGTATTCTGATAACTTCCACTGCCCATACTTTTTACAAACCATGTTTGCGTCTCTCAGCCTTGTTTTATTAAACAAACTTTTTTTTCCTCTTGGTTCTTTTCTGTCAAGAAACTTGCCTAACACCATTGTCCTTAGTTTGTGTGTATATATGTGTGTATGTGTGTGTGTTCAGTAATAGGGGAGTGAATTATAAGATACTTGGAAGCTCATATTTGTATAGAATAGTGTCTGTAATTTCAAAAGTTCTGTAGACCTTTTGAAGACTATACGTATGTTCTAAGTTAAGCAGAAGAAGATTTTCAATGTAGGAAGTCAAAGGTGACATTTGGGTAACAAACATTTCTTGTCGTTTCGGGATTTTTCCACCACAGTTCACCTGTTGTTCTACTCTGGGTGTCACCATATTTATGAGCATGATTCTGGACTTTTATATGTCTCAAACTGTTGAGATTAATTATTGAAACTTCTATTCTGATTGCCTTATTTGTTCATTCATCCACTCACTTAATCAAATTACTTCTAACATAGAATCTGTTAAATGCTAGCCATTTTAATACAGTATTTCATTTAATCTCATAAAACAGAAAGCTTCCCCCCCCCGCCCCCATTTTTTATATGCAGCAACTGAGATCAGAGAGGTTGAGTAATTTGCTCTAAGTCATAAAGCTCATAAGTAGCACAGTCTGGATATAAATCTAGATCTGCTCCAAAATAGGTGAGTACCTCCAGAGATAATACTGAATATGAATAGGAACAATGAAATAATTCTATAAGCCTTAGAAATCAATTATACTTACTTACTTACTTAATTAATTAATTAAATGCTTATCTGGCACTTTAAAGCAGAATAAGAAATTTTGGATGATTGTGCAAAATGCATTATAAATAACCAATATTATTTCTTTTTTTAAAAAAACTTCTATCAGGTTAGTAGCCTCAATTTTTTTATTTTTGTAAGTCAGATGAGGAGGAGACAAAGAGTGTTTAGGGTTATAGTACCCTGATCATATTGTGAGTTATTAACTGAATTGGAATTTCAATACTTTGGGGAACCCATTTGTTGTTTTCTCCCTGTTATATCGAGCGTGGGATTTTTAATAGAGATTGACTTCTGACCATGCATAGATCAGCACAAATGCAGATGTGAGCAGCTAGAATTTGGATCGTGCCAAGATGTAATGACTGCCATATGTGTGAAGCCAATACTCAGTGCTTAGTGACTCACTGTGAGTATACATGGGAGCCATGAGAGTGAAAGCTGGTGTCAGAGATGGAAGAAGTCTCAGAGACTGTCAGGAGCAAAGCCTTCACCTTACAGGTAGGAAAACCGAGGTGAAACAAGAACCAGATGTCCACAGTACTCCACAGTAATATCTACTCTGATTTTCTATCTTTCATCGGCTTATACTCACACTGACAGGCAGATAGGCCTGAATTGGGAAAATGTCATATTAGCTGAGTGACCTTGGATGCATTACTTGATTTCTTTGAGTCTTGGTTTTGTTGTCTGTAAAACGGAGATTGTACTTGACTGACAAAACTGTTGTGATAAGTGATATGTCCTTGTGCTGTTCAATGAACGCGCAGAAACATTGTTGATATAATTAATAACCCTTATCATAGCCCAATGAAACAGGCACAGTTCTGTTTTTACAGAGTCTATTTTCTAACTTCATCCTAGTTTTTGGGTCTTTGCTTCTCAAAGTTTAGTCTGAAGACCAGGAATATCAACATCTTCTGGGAACTTGTTAGAAATGCAGACCTCAGGCACACTTTAGACTTCCTGAATCAGAATCTGCATTTTAACAAGATCCCCAAGTAATTCATATACTCATTAGAGTTTGAAAAGCATTGTTTTAGGCCTGAGACCAATTTCAAGGCTATAGGCTGTGGCTTGCTGACAATGACTGGCACACTGCCAGCATTCTGGGCATGCCTTACCCATGCCTTGAGAGAGCAGGAGGAAACTCTGTGAAGTTGCTCCCTGTGAATAATAGAAGGCTAGGTTGAAGGCATCCAGCAGGCTTTATCTTTTCAACGCCCTGCATTTCCTCAGAAGTGCTATTCACCAGGGGTCAAATTGGGAGTGAGTCCCAAGTCTTTTTGCTCCAGAGTCCATGTTCTTTTCATTAAACAATGATGTCTCAGTCAAGAGGAATGCTGGGCTGTGTGCATGATAACTCTTCATTCCCCATAGTGTGAATATTTCCACACTGGCTGTTTTACTCTATTACTCAATTCCTAGAGGGAAAGAATTAAAAAAAAAAAAAATTAAAAGCTTGAGTTGAAAGCCAGGATCCTGCAGCTTAATCAGTTATTTTCGTTTTTTAATGAGAGTGACTATTGTGAAATAAGTAATTATTAATTACTGAAAACTAATGAAATATTTTAGTTTCCTTGCTAAAAAAGCATATGGAAGCTAAAAGAAAACATATGGGCGTTTTTCGGGAAGCATATTGGTGAATGGACAAATTACAGTGGTGCCAATACGCGTTTGCTGTCTGGCTGGGGCCATCACGGCGTGTGCTGGCATTTGAATCCTTGTGTGTTTAAAGGGATTTTAAAAAAAATCCCATCTGATGTGTTTCTTGGGTTGCCTCTGGAGTTACACAGCTTTACCTCATAAATCTTTCTGCCATGCTTTCACTCTGATATTACTAGTTGAGTGTCCCTAGTATAAAACCTTTGCTATAAGTGCCTGCCGTGGTCTTCTTTCCAGGTGTCCCTCATCCTTCGCAGTAGACTGAATAGGTCTGCCCAGCTGATGGCTGTGTGTTGAGAGTCTGCCCACTTGAGTTTACCATAGTGGAAAAAGCAGTATCTTTTTAGACTGCAGAATTTGATCTCCTTGCTCCAGTGGGCCAGCCATTGACTGTCTGCACTGCAGACCTCTTCTTTGTAAAATTGGAATGATAATACCAGTGTTCCTTAGCTCATAGGCTCTGCAGTTTATCCTATTTGTAGTCCATGCCCTTTGGTCCTTGTCTCTTTTTCTTTATGTCCCTTCTCTGTTGCTACATATTTAGTTGGTCTGGTAAATAGCTTGATGGATTCGGAGGTAGTCAAAACTATTTTGGCTGCTGTAGGGACTGCACACACCTAGGCTTGTGATGATCAGAGGCAGCATGATGTTTAAGAAGGTACTTGGCTGAAGGTAAAAAAAAAAATGATGTTCCAGACCAACCTGACTTAATAAGCATTTACTTAGCACCTACCAAGCAAAGTGGCTTGCTAAGAAATTGAAGGAGGGAGCTGGCAGGTCTGTGAGGTGACTTTGATGTAGGTCCAGCCAAGAGTCAGTGTGATATGTGAGCTCAGTAATTATATTTTTTCAGTAAGAGAATTTGGGGGACTCCACCTAGAGGTTTATTATAGAGCCAGGGACTGGAGTTGGCTTTGGAAGTTGATTAAATGGACTTTGATGGGATATTACAGGGACTTGACAATAAATCTCTAGCAGGCAATAATTAGCTTGAGGCAAGACCCAGAAGCAGGTGAATACCAGCCATGTCCAGAGAACCGAGCATAGATGACAGAAATGTGTAGTTGAGAGAAATCACTTATTTTCTGGTGGGCTTTAGTCCCCTTAGCTGCAAAATGTGAACGTCAGACAATTTGGTTCTCAAGAAGCTTCAAGAACTACAACTGGAATTCTATAAGATCTCCTTTTTGACAGCCAGATAAGTAATTTAGCTAAAGCCTGGCAGCTGATAGTGGCAATGGAATAGGGCCTAGAACTCAGTGTCCTGTTCCCTATTTCAGTACTCTTTCTATTCTCCCACATATATGATGATGGGTGGCTGGGTGACCATTATTAATGTATGAAACACAATTTTAAAATGATCTAAGACATAAACCAGATAAGATATTTAACCATCTTAGCTCCTGATGCTCTTCCACTGGAGAGGGCCAGCTCTGATAATATGCCACCTTCCTCCGTTTTGCCTGTGTGGACCCTGCTTTCCTGCTTGTAGGACCAGCATGTATCCCGCCTCCCAGGGATACTTTTTCTTTCCACCCCTTGGCTCTGAAGTGTAGTCTTAGCATTGGATTTTGTTTTATAAATAAGCCTTATTATTTTATTTTGCCATCTCTCCATATTTGGTCTAACCCTCTCTCCACCTGCTTCCTGCACACACATATTATAAGAGCTCTGAATCTAAGGACTCTTCTCTGCTTTTTGGAATTTTCTTTAGCTGCTGGCACAGTGCCCTAGACATTATGCTCAATAAAGAAGTACACGAGTGTGTTCTTCAACAGTTTTCCCCTCTGCTTGTTTGTTTTTAAGATGGATGTGAGATTTACAGGCTGAATTTCAGAGCAAGAAAGGAACTTAAAAAGTATCTGTCTAGTTAACTCTTCTCCCAGAGAAGAAATTACTGACTCTACTTTTCTTTCCCAGTTAGCAGTAGGTCTGAGAATGGTGCCCCATCTGACCAAGCAGTGCAGAGAAGGTAGGAGCCTGAGCTCCTGCTCGCCACTCAGGATGCCTTGGCTGGCCTGGGTTCCTCTTTCCTACGAAGACCATTGGGAGATAAGGGTGGTACATGTGGTGCTGCTGCTGTAGGAAATAGATGGAAACAAGCAGACGATTATTGGATGTCTACTATGTGACAGGGGCTTTCACATAGATTAGCTTGGTCAATCATCATAAGCTAGAATTCTCATTCCTATATGAGGGATCCAGGTTGCAAATGGGACATTTAGCAAAAGCGCTTTCTTATATAATCTTTGAAGAGCTTTCTGTAGTGGGTAGGTGCTTGCCTCCTGAAATGTGGGCATAAGACTCTGCAGAGTACATATGTGATGATTCTGAGGGTGACTGATTGTGAAGACAAGTGAAAGCAAACAGGTTGTGATCAAACTTGAGGTGGGAGTCTGTGTGTTGACCCGAGTATAAGAGAGCACTTGGCTCCCTTACTTTCTCCACACATCCAGTTCTGCATCTTTGGAGAGCTGGGATGAGTGTCTCACACTTGAGTGTTTGTAGTATTGGCTTGTATTTGCTCTTATTGCATCTTACTCCCTCCTCCCCCTAGTCTCCACCACTGAGTATATTTTTCTCTCCCCTGTTCATCTTCTCCCCCTCCTTTTTTTCTCCTGAGTTAACCCTGGGTGGCCTAAAGTCCTGAAGGCTTTCAGATGGCAGAGTCCTCTGTACTGGACTGTGAAAATGCTGGCAGAGAAGACGATACACAAATCTGTTAAATACACAGTAAAAATAGCTTATAATCTATGAAACTCAGTATTAAGCAAGTTGATATTAACAAGGTTTGAGTGCTGTTCTGAAATGTGGCAGCTGCACACGCATATTGGCTGCTTTTCCTCCCTACCTCTGGCAGCTTGCGAGCAGTGTTGCCATGACACTCCTTGGGCTCTGTTTAGATCAGCTATTTTCTGAAGGAGTCCCTGACCTTCTCCACAATAGAAACTGTTGATGTGGTCATGTCAGTGCATCTTCAGGAGCAGTGTGACTGGTTAGCCCCCAGTTGTCACTAGGAAACTGTTGGAAACTGTAGGTCAGGACACATACATCGAACATTTAAGAACAATAGGGGCTTATAATCTTGTTTGATGGGTGAGGATATTGAGGCTCATTGAGTGGAATTTACTTGCTCAAGGTTACAGAGTGAAGTAGGGTTAAGGGTGGGACAGGAACCCAGGTCTCCTGGTACACAGTCCTCTCATGTTCCAGTTGTACTACACTTACTCTTGCCTGAGGGCTCTTTTCAGTACAGAAGACTGTGGATTGAAGTGAGTCAGGCCTGGGGACATTGCTGTCCCTAGGGATGAGCAGAGGAAAGAGAGGTAGAGGAGTGGAAGAGAGGGAGAGGAGTGGAATGCAGAGTAAGGAATGAGGAAATGTGGGTGAGTTATAGATAGTGTGTGTGGAGGGGTGATAGATTCCCAGAGTAAATGCCAAGGTGTCAGTTAGCTGTGCCCATCTGCAGAGATTCTTTCCTGTCGGAGTCCATGTTCTCTATTGCTCTGAGCCCTTTCCTGACATTATGTAAGACCTATCATTAAACTACCATCCGAGCCATTGTCAGCACCAACTTTTTTTTTTTTTTTGTACTTTATAGTGTTGAGTGTTCTTCAGGTAGTTCATATGTGAAATGCTGTCTCTTCCACAAGTTTACAGGGTCCTAGGGCAAAAATTGTGACATAGATGCATCTTCCTCACTTCCTTTGTCCTCTCTCCTTCCCTCCCTGTCGTCTTTCAATTATGGCACCTAGCATAAATCTAAATCACAGATGATGAGCACTGAGTAAATTTTTGTTGGTTGAACTGAGTTGAATTAAGGTGACCTTTTAAAATTTTTATTAATTGACAGTAAAAATTGGCAAATTATGATTTAGGAGAACAATGTTCTTGCCGGTTTGGATTCTATAAGATTTCTTGTACATTCATAGTTAATTTTCATAAAACCCAGTATGCTATCCTCATTTTACAATGAAGAAACAAAAGTCAAGTGAGCTGCTTAAATGCATTTCAAGTAATAAATAGCGGAG
This sequence comes from Macroglossus sobrinus, assembly GCA_004027375.1. NCBI lineage: Eukaryota > Metazoa > Chordata > Mammalia > Chiroptera > Pteropodidae > Macroglossus > Macroglossus sobrinus. The sequence goes on from PVKZ01002136.1 coordinate 71,609, forward strand.
ATTGATTTGCATCTGGGTCTTCTCTCTTCAAATATTGTCAGGTTACTTCTCTTCTTCACTACTTATGTTCTGTAGACAGAACAATGAGAGAGAGATTCAGCCTTCTGTTGAGGAGGATAAGGTTATAACCTACCCCCTTAAAACTTTGGAAAAATAATTATGAGGACTCAGGTTCAAACAGTGACTCATTATAATGCTTTAGACAACACTTTAACTGATTTTTTTTTTTCATTAAGCCACGGGAAAAGCAGTGCAATATTCTTTAATTTGCTTAGTTTGAAATAAACTTTGAAAGTTCATAAGACTCTTAACTTTTAATAAATTTGGATGCATCCAATATATGGGGAAAAAAGGGCTTCTGTCCTAAATGAATTGACCAATCCAGCTAATAACAAAATCAGACCACTTTTTTTTATGGTTTAAAAAGAAGGATGTGAGAATTTTTTAATGTTACAGTTAAGCTTGGGTTTTAGTTGATACTGATGTTTTGTAGGTTTTCCTCAATATTTGCCATATTCATTACATGAATATCTATTATGCTTTTCTAAGTTTTATATGATTTGGATGAGTTTGATAACATTTCTGCATCCTTTCTGAAAAAAAACATAAATGTGGAACAGTTTTTTTTTTTTTAACTTATTTGCTCAGGAAGAATATTGCTGCCTAATTTAAATTTTAGTACACAGTCAAAGCTTATTTGTAGAGAGTATAATATCTTGATATATATAGATCTTGCATTTCCTTTTTGTATCTAACTTTCCAGGTGTTTAAGGAGGAGGATGAGTTGAATAATAATGTTATAATGCCCAGAGAGGAAACACATAAGACAAATATGCTTGTGGGTCTATTTTTGGGGGGAGAGAGAGAGAGAGAGAGGGAAAGAGAGAGAGAGAGAGAGAGAGAGAGAGAGAGAGAGAGAGACAGAGAGAGACAGAGAGAGACAGAGACAGAGAGAGAGAGAGAAAGAGAAATTAGTTTTTAGTCTTTTTATAAAGCTGTATTTTGAAAGTACATAATAACTTTGAAATTATTAAAGGAAACATTGAAATAGAAACTTGGATGTTCATGGGATGGATATTTTATCTTTTGTTTTAGAGTTGTAGGTAATGTGAAAAGTTAGAACATGGTATTGTTTGGTATTAGACAAGAATCAAATATATTTTCTCTGGGAAGAAAATTTGTCTTGGGAATCTGAGTGTTCTTGCAAGCTTTCCAAATTTCTACAGTCCCCACTGATGTTCATATTTTGTTTAATTCAGTCGAATAATTTTACTCTGAACAATAGCTTAGAGAACATGCTATTTACTATAAGAAATGCAAATACACACTAAAGGCAGGAGAAATGATTCATGTATGTTTGTGACTGTGTTTTGGGGAACTCAGGTGCAATAAATTGAAACAACTTTTATAACATCCTTTGCTTGGAGTTGACAGGTTATTAAGAATCTTGTTAGAAGTCATGCTTTTACTTTTGAAATCTCTCTGCTTCATAGATTTTCTGTGGAATGAAGAAACATTGTCCATCTGCCTACTTGTAAGAGAAATGGGTAGTTTAGAAGTGCAATAGTCTATTTACATACTGGCCTACACTGTCACTGTAGGAAAAAGTTTCATATATTCTAAAATGTTTCAGACCTAGGAAAAATACACATGTAATATATAGAGTGCATATATATGTACATATATATGATCTGTTCCTTGTCACAATATTTTACCCAATGTACTATTTACAGTAATAAATCAAAATGTCAGTTTTAAAAATATGAAGTGTCATAGTGTTCCCACGTTGCAGGAAAGTTTGATGTGACAGTTTGTTAATCATATGACTATTATATCAAATGTGTCTCACAATGTTTTTTGCTCAATGCTCTTTCTTGTAAGCTCTTCACACTTTTTTAGTGAATTCCTAGTTCAAGTTACTAACCCAGGGAACACATTTAGGTTACGTGTCTCCCACACCTCACACAAATGCTGCTGTGTTTTTCTGTACTTAGTACTGAATGGATTTCACATCATTTTCGAGTGGTTTGATTTTGTGCCTGACACATTTATGTATAGTAGCTGAAAGAAAAATTTCTCTTATGTATTTTGTTGTTTTCACTACAGAAATATCACATGAATCTTTAACATATAGAATAGATGTTTTGTGTTTCTCCAAGTTGGGGTTCCCAAGGTTTAATTTAGATGTCCTTATTTGCTATTGCATACTTCTTAACTTGGCACATTGATTATACCAACTTCTTTATCCTACTAAAAGGGCAGAATCATGGAACATAAATATTTTATATTTTGACAAAGGCAGTGTGGTTTCTTGCAGGACAATATTATGGCTGTGCTACTTACCGTCTCCAAATCCGTGAACCATACTTGATCTTTGGTCCTCAGTTTCCTCTGAAGAATCATCAAGATTGAAATTAGATTAGATCACTGAATTTTTAAACTTGTACTTTAAGGAGCTGCAGGGTTCTCGGTGGATGTATGGCCTTGGATGTGGGGTGTGGGCCAAGCAGTGAGGATGCTGGGCCCTTCTACATGAGCAGCCTTCACTTTCAGATTTGTTTTAATTTAGTTTTATATATTATTTTATTTAAGTATAAGACCAACTTGCTTGAGAAACCAACTTTCCTGCTTAAGTCACCACTCTACTAAATGTTCTAGAGCCAGCATTCTCTGAGTATGGCTCATTTCCTGAGAGTTTATAGTGGGCAACCACATCAACAGATCTTGGTTGCTCTGGCCTCAGGTTCTTCCTGTGAGTGCATGAGGCCTCCATGGAGGTCTTTTCAGTGGCAAAGTATTCTCCATACTGAGGTTTAAGGGAAAGGCTACCGAGATCACATCTATGTTTGATTTTTATCCTGGCATCTTTTTAGTCTTAGTAAACTACTTTCCAATTTAGCAGATTTCAAGTCAGCAAAGACAATTATTTAGAAAAAATATAGATACAGGAAAGTATAACAGTTTTGACAGGTACTTCATCTGCTTTTGGTCAAGGATATGAATGCTATTCTTTACGCGAGAGAGTTTTAGCTAGTTTTGCAAGGAGAATGGACCCCTACCACTTGAAAGTTTAATTAATCTATCACTTTCTCCTACCTTCCACCTTATACACACATAACCATTACCACCTTGATCCACTGTTCAGAGCATATCCCTATGTATATCCTCCAGAATGATGGGGCAGGAAAATAAAAAATGAATTATAAATCAAGGCAGAGACTGTAAGAATGAGCAATGGTGAAAGAAGATGAATTAGTAACACTACAGAAAAGCCTTCAAGTATGAACTCTATAAAATCAAACTGGAGAAAATATTTTTCATAGATTAAAAAAATAACATGTCTTAAAGATGGGAGAGAGGATTAATGTCTATTTTGGTAGATGCAGAAGCATCATTTTCAAAAATTTTCAGGAATCAAATTATGGGATTAGTTTGATTTAACTTTTTTAATAGCTGAAATTCTGAAGGGAGAGAATGGTCAAGTCTGCAGTTTTGTGTATGACACTTTCTTATCGTGAAATGCCCCTCTGGTAACAAATCTCATAAAAACGCTGTGAGTTCAGAAGCAGCTGCTGAATGCCAAGACAGAATGCTCTTTTATTGAGTCACATATGAACCACTGGGGATGATGTACCTGTGTTTATTGGGGTTGGGGGAAGGATGACCAAAAATACATATATAGGAAAAATAGAAGAAAACCCGGAGCGATTCCTGGCTTGTTCCCTGAAGAAGTTGGTGAGGTGAGGCAACACGTTCTAAACAAATGTTGAACTGTAGAAATAGTTTTAAATCAGACAGGAAGCATTCTGTATATAGTGTTGGTCCAAGTAGGATGGTATAATAGATTGTTGGGTTGGAGGGATTGATATGAAGACAAACCAAAACAAAAACCAACACTTTGCTGTCTTATTTGTTTAGGTATTTTATTTTTACACTGACTTTCTTCTGCCTCATTTTTCTCTTTGCTAGTATGTCAGGACCTTGAGTTCAGAGCCATGTGTGTCTTCTCTGTTTTCTAGTTGCCCAGGGTCACACGGCTCATTTATGAACTCGATAAATATTTTCTAAATGGATGAGTGATAGCATTACTGAGGGAAGAAATGTGACATAAATTTGGAAAATTCAGAACTGGCTACTTCTAAACTCCCTGGGACTTTTACTAAATGCTTAATGAGTTAGGATTTATTCTGCACACTTTTCATCATTAACTCTCTTAGTCTTCTAAGAAAAATACTGTTATTACCATTATTTTACCCATGGAAAATTGAGATTTAGAGACTTTGTACAACTTTCTCAAAGTCACTTGGTTCATAAAAGGTAAAGCCAGGACTTGAACTCAGGTAGTCTAACTCCAGCCACCGCTCTTTTAATTACTAAGCTACATTGTCTTCATGCAGTGAATATATTCCTGCCTGATTTACCTCCCAGCATATCATGAGGCTGAAACAAGATGATAGGTGTGAAAGGGGTAAACCAACTGTTGAAGGTGAGACAGCACACAGCTAACTATAAAGTAAAAAGTAGAAACTTGCTGAGAAAGTTCAGAGAAGGAGAAAAAATAATCATTTCCAACTGGGGTGGAGGGTAGGAGATTAAAGAAGGCTTCTTGGGGGAAGTGACATTTAAATTGGCCTTGATGAGTAGAATATTGGTAGGGGTTGATGCTTTCTAAGCAAAAGGAATGACCCATGGATAGAGGTACCAATGTGCAGGGTGGTGAAAAAGAAAGTACTAGTTCATTGAGTGCTGATTAGTTTAGCATCCTTTCCAAAACAGTATGCATTGAGGAATAAGGAGGGAAAGAGGCTGGCCTGGAAAGTAGGGTAGTGAATGGGAAGATGAAAAAATTTACCAAAAAAAAACACATCACAATCTTTCTGGGAATTGACTCTATGCAAACAAATGGTCCCTGTCTTACCTAAATCATGCTTTGACTCATCATTTTTTTAATTCATGGTCCTTAAGTACTAGTCTAAGGATACAACAGTGATCACATAGCCTGAAAAGTGGTGGATGCTCTGGAGCCCTCTTAGATATTGAGAAAGTACATTAGCGTGCTAAATTTTTCAGGAAGTCCTGTGGGATAGAAATCAACTTGCTTTCATCTGACTCTGAAACTTTGTTTTTTTTCCTTTGAGCAACACTAGTCAACACATCCTAGAAGTCATACTTCAGTAGACCTCCAACTGGCTGGACTGATTTGTGCCCGCTTTCCAGCAGACCATTTAAGAGTGGAACTAGGTCCATTCTCAGGGCAACTAAAAGCTGCATTCTGAAAGAAGAAGTTAGAGCACTTGCCTGTGGAAATTGTTATGTGTCATTTAGAAAGAAAGCTGTGCTTAAGATAAACTTGAGAACCTTCAGCCCCACTGAAAAAGTAAGAATGAGAAGCAGAAAGTGAAGGAGACTTAGGTCTAGAAATGGAATGTGTCTAAGTGTGATAGTTACCAACCACAGGAACCCCTCTAGCAGGCTGCCCTGTGAGCATGTTATGAGAAGACCTGTTAAAGTTGGCAGCTTACCAGCTAGCCTCAGAGAGGGCTCAATGGCCTGTTTCGTCCTTTCACCTGGCATTGGCCTGAATGGAAAAGAAAGCAATGGATTGTATTGAGTGTCTACTCCATGTTGGACACTATGTTAGAAGCCATTGCTTAATCACCTCAGTAGTCTGACCATGTCAGGATTATTAATCTCTTTTTTTATAGACGAAAAGCTGCCTCCCAGGGTGCTGCTCTGTTACAGTGGTGGTCATGTTTTACCTCTCCGATTTGTACCATTTTGAACCGGGTTGCACAGCAGATGAGCTGCAGGCAAGTGAGCGAAGCTTTATCTGTATTTGCAGCCGCTCCCCAGCGCTAGCATCACTACCTCAGCTCCACCTCAGATCATCAGGCTTTAGATTCTCAAAGGAACTCCGGTCCCTGGTACCAAAAAAGGTTGGGGACCGCTGCTCTAGGTTGTAACAGAGATTCTCCCCTGAAGAACCTCTGAACCCTGTGTGACCTCTAGTCTTGAATTGCATGTTGATGTTGTTCTGTATGTCTATATGCTTTCTCTCATTAAGATTCAAAACTTGGGTCTAGGTGATTCTGGAGTCCATGTGCCATCTGCATTCTCTATAGTAACTTTTTAGACTTAGTCCTTGAACAGGGTACCTCCGCTCCAGCCCATTGTTTTAGACCTTCTTTGCTGACATATTTTAAGTTTTCTGGATTCTGGGTCTCCTTGTTTCTAATGTCATTTCCCACCTCCTAGAACATAACTACTATCATATTGTTCTTTGGCCAGCTCTTTTTTTAACTTTCAAACAACACTTTTGAACTTCATGCATTGGAATCACCAGGGGAATCCCACCCTCAGAAATTATGGTTCAGTAGGTCTGAGAACATAGTGTGGGAGAATTTGTACTTCTAACAAACTCCTAGATGATTCTGAAACTGTCAGTTTGTGGGCTCGTTTTGATGAGTACAATTTAAAGTACAGTTCAAGACCCCTGTTTTCCAGGAAACTGAACTATCTTAACCCAGAATTCTCCCTCCTACCCTCCATCTCTTCCTTTTTTCTTTTCTTCTTTTTTCTTTTCTCTTTTCTTTTCTTTTTTTTCTTTTTCTTCTCTCCTCTCCTCTCCTCCCCTCCTTTCCCCTCCCTTTCTCTTCACTTCTCCTTTTCTCTCTTTTCCCTCTCTTTTCTATTCTCATGGAACCTGTCTGATACCCTATATAAATTAGGTAACTTTTCATTCATGTGAAAATATCAAGGGCTACATTGTCAAATACTTGTGCCTGGTTAAACATTTTAGGTGAGAGACAACTTTCTGTAAATGAACACACGTCTGGATGGAGAATCTTGAATCTTGAGTTTACCATCCTTCCAGAACCTCATATAAACTGTGTGTTTTGGGGAAAATCACATTTTGAGTTGAATTTTCTCATCTCTAAAATAATTATTCAATTTCCTTTTGCTGCAGAAGCTTATGGAAGAGATTAAACAGTGGCTATATAAAGTACTATACAAATGTAATGATGTTCATAGTACATTATTTTTTATTTTGTTTTTTTACTTTTTGTATAGTTGATTCATTCATTTTATTATTAATGATGAGGCATAAAGAAAAAGCTGTTGGTTTTCAATGTGATGTGGAGTGGAGGGTGGGGCTGAAGGATTGCCGAAATTTCAGGAAAGCTCGTTTAGGTTCCTGGAAATGATTTTCACAACAACAGTTGTGAGCCTGTGCTCATTTTGGAAAAGCAACGTTGTACTTATATTGTATTTTTTTCTCCATGTAGACCATGATAGTGATTATAAAAATTGTGTTTATATTCTGTTCCACTCATTAAACCTGAGGAGAAGAATGAAATATTAATAGTAGTTATTTACAGGATTTTGTAGGGTGTTTGCTAGTGGGGAAATTTATAAATCCTTAAAATTTTGTTTCTTATAACAAGACTATCAACTAAAGGAAATACCCTCTTCTAGGTTTTCTTAAGAAAATACATCTATTTTTCTTAACTATCTACTATGCAAAGTCTAGCTCTGGCACTGAGGAATAAAAATAGGGTTAAATGTAATTTTTTTCTTCAATGGAATTTGTAATTCAGTGCGAGACACAAATACATAAATAACTGGTTGTTTTGCACAGCAAAACTACCTAGGTGATGAAAGTAAGGTACAGCAAGCATGCTGTGGGAATCAGAGGGAGGTTTCAGTGGGTGTGCAAATGAGGCTGGCGGGTCCCTGAAAGAGGTGGTATTTTGACATATAGTTAAGAACTGAAAGGATTTTAGCAAATGAACTTTAGATAGGAACATACCAGTTGAAGAAACAGCATGTTAGTACTCCAGGCATTGCCTATAGTGTTTTCTAGTTGAAATTATGGGAAAAATACTCATACACAGAAATATGAGCATATCTCCTTTGAAGATCCCCTGCTGATATTCTGGTCCATTTGACTATTCTTATTTTAGTTCCTTCAGTACATTTGGCCCCTTTACAGGATAGTTTTTTTTTTTTTTTTTGCTACTTCCTTTTTTGAGTTTTCTTTCCTGGTTATTAGCTTCACTCTTCTGCAAAGTGGGGTCACCCTCACTGTCACATTCCTTTAAACCTCCTCTTTCTCCTGTCCCCAGATATTTAAAACCCTCATCTGCCTTATACTCCTCTGTTCTTGTTTTGATTTGCAGTATTAACAATAGCTTCTTTTTTTTTTTATTTCCATGAGTTGATTGGAGCAACATGTTTTCAATATTCAGACACTGGTTTTCTCTTTTCCAGGCTCTAGATCATCAAGCCCACCATACCAACTGTAGTCCATACTTATATGCTTATAGTACCTATTGTGGCTGAGAAGAGATAGGTCACAGTGAAAGAAAACAGGTTGTTAAAATCTGCTGGAATGAAACATCAGGTACCAGGCTTGTCTGAGAATGCAATGTAAAATTTACATTCTGTGGCAGGCGTGTTAGAAGCTTTTGATGTTCAAAGCCTTACGTTTTGTACTTATAATAATGTAATATAAGTTCATATCAACTGAATCCAGGCAATTTCGCCATCCACTACATTATTAATTCCAGATGGGAAACTTCATTAGGACTCAAAAATTGTTTGAGGCCCAACTGTTTCTTAAATTATTATTACAATTATTATCTATTTATTTATTTTATAACTGACGGGAAGGGGAATTTAACAACTGTGTGATTAGCAGGGCATGAAATTAAAAATGTTTTGTACAGAGTCAAGAGGTTGTTTACTACATAATTCCTCAACTGAAAATTAAGTATCATTAAGATTGGCCACAAGATGCTCTCTTTCACCATTTAAGTTCGATTTTTCACATCCAGTTCTTTGCTAAAAAGGCCTTTAACCTTTTCTGGAAGGAAAATGCTGGCCAAATCATCACGAAGCATTTCTAATGTTAACAGCCAAGGTAACAACCACATTTCTGTCACTCACAAAATAACAGTGCAACTGGAAGTTCAGCCTCACTGCTCTGAGCAAAGAATAAGTTCCAGTTTGCGGAAGTCAGGTGAACTAGAAAAGTCTGCAGCTTTAGTCTTCCTCTTTGAAACTCGAGAAGTTGCATCATTCCATGAATGCAGGTGCAGACGTCTAGAATGTGAATGTGTGTCACATTCTTTTACTTGTGTGATGTCACTTTTTGGGTCCTTTTGCAAATGCCCTCCTTCGAGTAGGTTTTAGATAGTACACATGTCCTTCTTCTTCTTTTTTTTTTTTAAGTGATTTATTGTTCTCTGTGTAAAGATCTTTATTACACATTTCACGTGGACTTGTTTACCTTCAAGCCCGGAATCTTAAACTATTCCTGTCTTCTTGTCTTTATAATAAGAGTTTTTCCTGTTTGATAGTTATTGATATACATGTATGAGTTTCTTAGATAGATTTTATCTTTATATTAATTGGATTCAGCCAGACCCAGTCACTGCCCTTAAGGGATTTTTTTTTTTTTTTTTTGGTGGGGGGAGAATGGATTTGGTGACAGTGAATAGACTAGAGATATTTCCAATAAAAGTTAATATATTTAAGTAGTATCTCTAAATACTTGGAGCTATAGTTAAGAGGTTAGTGGTCATTAGAGGAGAGACATTAGTTTGGTTTGGATTGGAGGCAAATATGGAGAAAATGAAGGAAATCTTCCTGGAAGAGTTTGGGTTTGATCTGGAACCTGAATTCTGGGTAGAATTTGACCTTGTAGAATTCTAGGAGAAAAAGACTTCCCAGGCTAAGTGAAGAGTGTCTCCTGCACTTGATTTTTTCACATTTCCCTCGTACTGCTCTCTGGCCATCATCCAGGCCCTTTGGAGAGCTGTTATTGCAGGTGGGGCCTCAGTTGGAGATCTAGGGTGTATGTGAGCAAGGCTTTCATAGTCTTCAGGTTTATTTGTAAAAAATGGGCAGAGGAGCCAACCCTCTGGTGCAATCTAATAAGTGTATTGTAAAGGATGTTTGTTTTTATGTGATGGTATGAGAGAGGAAGAATAAGAGAGAAAAAGGCAGTAAATGTTGGATGTTTATAGAGGGATTATAATGAAGCCTATTGAGTGCTCTTTATTTTTTCTCTCAAATCACTTTAGGGGTGACATAAATGCTTTATTATTATCATTATCAAAGTGTCACTTTATCTTGTCTTTTTCTTAGGAGCTAGTATTAAAATCACTTTTGTACTCTGTCCTTAAAGGTGAATCTGGGTGAGTTTAGGCAAGAATATATTTCCTGGAATACATTATATACTGGCAGTAGACCTGGGTGTTTTAATACCTTTCCTGTAGAAGAGGGTCATTATAAGTCAGAATGCTACTGGCAACTCTGTGGGGTTTTGTTGAGTACATTTCAACACTGTGGCTGCCCCACCTTAGTTCTCTGCTATGTCAAGGGGTTTTTAAATTGACTGTCACTTTTAGCAAGTGACCTGATGAGGCACTGTAATGTGTATGTTGCTGGCCAAACGTTATGTTGCCTGTCTGCAAAGTAACAAGACTGAAGTTTTAGCCAGTATTCTGAACATGAACTTGCAAATAGTAGAGTTATCCAAGCAAACCCTTTGTGGGGTGCCATTTTGGCAAAGGGAACACTTGCTTTAAGTTGCTGCCTTTGCTTAAAACGTCCTTGGAATTGCCTTTAGAGATAGTGATGAGCCACTCCCAAAAGTCAGAATTATGGGTTATGAGACCGTGAAATCCACTTACCTCATTCTGAATGTGAGAAAACTGAGTCCTGGGACAAATAGATGTGGGCAGCAGTCTTTCCCTTGGATAGAGGCAGCATCCATTCTCAATTACCCTGACAGCTTTCTGCCCAACGTCTTCTCATTGTCTCTCTGCCTTAAAGAAAATTGATTTTGAGTCAAACCTATGAATAGCTGAAAAGAAAAAGAGAGAGAAAGACAGAGAGGGGGTTTAAAAGTTCCACCTAGTACTGCCGAATATTAGAGAGTGTATCTGTAGTATAGGGAAAACGCAGCCCTCCTGGGATGGGGCTTCTTCTGTATTACAAAAAAAGTTTCAAGAAAGAGAAATTACTTTGTCAAAGTTTTCAGTTGATTTTTGTTGTATTTGTTATAAAGTCTGGTGTAGATAAAAATAGAGTTTAACATGCAAGTTCCTAATTGGATAGTAGAGCTTACTTTTCAGGGGTGGGGATGCTGTCATAGATAAAGCTATCTCCTTGTTATAATAATTCATTGTCATTTTCATAGCAGCTTTTTCTAAAGTGTGCACCATAGAATACTAGTTCTACAAATGGTCAAATTAGTTTGGGAATCAGTTGCTGTTATAACAACCTGTTTTTAAGGTTCTCCGTGAATATGGAGATAGCAAGATTAACTTTGAGAAATCCTATAGGTGAAAACAATAACCACAACATTTCTTTTTGTTATGTTAAATTTAGGTTTTGTCAAATTTATTTTATAATGAAACCATTTTGTGGACGATTTCCCAGTCTTGTGTTCTGTGGAACATTCTTTGGATAGCATTACTTTATTGTTAAAATTCTTAAGGTTCACATCTGTCAGCTTATAATAATCTTATATGAAATATAAAGTTATTAGGCTAAACTATAGACCTCCATCTGCCCTCTCTTCTACATTGGAGAAATTGAAGGTTTATTTCAGGATCAAACACTTTTCAAATGAAATGTTGTTGGGAGGGGAAAAAAAAAGACATACACACATTTTAGAGCCTAATAATTGTAGAAAGAAGACAGTGTTATACTAGCCAATTTTCTGAATTAGGGCTTTAACTGAGAGAGTCGTTCCTGAAAATAGCTTGTTTTTAAGCAAAACTTTGTTGGCTTTTGGTGGTAGACTTTTTCACCATAGAAACCATGAATATGGGTGATTTTAAACTGTGGTATGTTTCTTGCATTCAAAACCAGGGCTTGTGGAGGAAACAAACACTTTCTTTAACTTTTCTGAAATAGTTGGCTTGACCATCATGACAATTTTCTCTGAGTTTTTTTTTTTTTGCCGGGTGGCGGGGGCAGGGCAAGATATTAGCTTTTTCTTTTAAGCAGGAAGGGTCCTTGTTTATCTCGTCCAAGCCCACACTTGACAGATGAGAAAATGGAGGCCCAGAAAGCTTTCCAAATCTCTCTACCAGTGACAAAACCAGAAAACTAAAATCAACATCTCTCGCTTATCTGTTCAGTACTTTTTTTATTGTATACTCTGTAAAAAAGAAAGAAGTTAACTACTTCTCTTGATTATAGTTGGTAGGTAGATAGATACATGCATGCATGCATTCATAGATGGTAGATGAAAGCACATAATTAAAAACTCCTTTGCCCTCAAGGTAAGAAGACCCTCCATGGGCCCTTCGCTATCTCCTTTTCAGAAGAATTTTACTCATCTCAGGCCAGTTCTTTGTTATTGTTCACTTGAGAAATGATTTACTTTAATGGAAGAGGTATGTGTGAAAGAGGAGGTCACGCCCCGCATTTATCTCTCTGTCTTATTTCAGGTTGAGAGATTCACTATAGCAAGGCAGCAATTACAATTTTCAACATAAGAAGAACTGGCACATCACCAAGAGCTTGAGGGATATGGCTTAGTTATTCATCACTGTGTGGTTATTACTCTTTTTTACCCTCCCTCTTTCTTGCAGCTTCATCCTTTCTCCTCTTTCTCCATTGCCCGTGTCTTCAGCAGTCTGTCCCTCTCCATGGACTGTAAGGAACACTCAGATCCAAGGAAGATATTCCTTCTGTTAGATTTAGCCTAGCTTTAACAGATGCAAAATAAAATTCTTATGCCTCTGAGTTTCTTCCTTTACAGAGAAGGATTTGACAAGTTACAGATCAGGGGAAATTCCCTATTCAAAAGACACTACAAAATCTGTAGTCTCTTGCTACCTATATCTGTGGTGTAGTGTCACGTGAAAGGAAGTACAGTAATCTCAGTAATGGGAAATATAAGTTCTGAACTGCACTTCTCTGCCAATTAGCTGTAGAATCCTGGGAAAACTAAGGGACTTCACGGGGTCCTATTTGACTCAGTTTCTTCATTTGCGTTTGCAGAATCAAGATCCTGGAGTTGTCGTGTTGTGAAAATGAGATGATTGATATGAAAAGGGTTTATAAACTACAAAGCACCCTCTACATATGTGGCAAGCATTATAATATCAATAATCTTAGCAAATGCATTCACACCACTACTTTTGGGCCAGGTACCATTTTAAGAACTGTACATCTATTAGCTCACTTAATTCTGATAGCAGCTCCATGTGTTAGTGAATAGCACTGGTCATCATGGATCACCAGGCCTGGCTGCTGTCCTGGATTAGCCGGTGATTTACTCTATAGTCCCTTCCCTTCCCTGAGCCTGAGTGGTACTCTTTATAAAAGAAACACTGGACTCCAGTTGAATGTAAGGGCCTTGCTGTTCTGGCATTTGTGAAGGGCAATATTTGGCCTGTGAGGCTTAGTCACTTGAGTATTAATCAGAGCTCACATTTAAACTGAAGGCTATTAGGACACATAAGCACAGAGAGTTCATATAACTTTCCCAAGGTTGCATAGCTAGTGAGTCGTGGAGCCAGGCAGGATTCAAACCCTGCTTAGTGCTCTAAAATGATGGCGGTTAGATTTGGACAACTCTCCAGAGATCCCAGGTGTGTCACGTTGTTAGACTCCCATCTAATCAGCATCTTGATTTTCATTTAGCTCTTTAGGTTTTGGTGGTGGTTGTCATTTAATACCCCAATTAGATTCTTTGCATCTTGATTGCAGGTTTTCAGTACTGGAATGTGTATTTCCAATGTCTTAAGCAGGGTTTGGCATGTGGTACTAGTGTCCCCATGTATATGCCTGGTTTGTTTTCTGCCCAAACTTTAGATTCCGTGAATGCCTCAGGAGGCCTGTCATTGGATCTACCAAAACTTTTTGGCGGAATTACCTTTTTACATCAAAAACCCCTTAAGGAGGCTGCCATGGTGCAATTCTGGACAAGTCTCCACTGGGAAGACATGTTTCAATTCGCAACCCTTTTGTTTTCTGCATGGCACTTTCACTCCAACTTAATTCTACTAGAGCCTTTGGCCTGTTTTAGCTTGGTTTTTGGCTTTGCCATTATTTTATTTTTCAACAGGCCTAGTTTTCCTGGATTCTGCTTGGAGGTAACACAAAGTTTGTAGCTCAGTTTCAGCTGGGAAAGAGTCACACCCATTGAACTTGGGTGAAAATTGACTTTTGGAGCCCAAGGAAATTGACATAAATCTTAGACCATGGACATCTTTCATCTCTGACTCTGCCTTTCTTCTTTGTGTGGTGCTGTTCCAAGATCTCTTATTGGGACCAGCTTTCCTGGAGGGTTGCCTTTAACTCCTAATCCACTCGGCATGTGTATTTACCATTAATGCACCATGAATAGCCTCTCCAGTTCTCATAATTAATTTACTATGGAGTTCATTTATTCATTCATCTACAAAAAAAATTATTTGATATAACCTATCAGACACAGCCATGTACAAGTGATACCAAAGTGAATTAGACACAATCGCTGCTTTCAAATATTTAATACTGTAAGTGGGGTGGCAGAAGAACTCATTAATTCAATCAACAACTAGTTCTTGAGTGCCCATCAGGGCCAGGTATCAGACCCTTAATTAGAACTATAGAAACCAGGCAGATACAAACCCTCTCATCACAGGACTTCTGGTCCAGGAGTGACAACCACCATATTCATAGTTTAACAGATAATTATGTAATTATGGTTATGATAGGTCCACAAAGGAAAAGTACAGGATGTTGTGGGAATAGTAAACCATTTTTTTTTCTGGCCTAGTTTATGGGGCAAGATATGTTTTCTCAAAGAAGGGGAGTTAGCGAGTTGAAGATAGGCACAGGAGAGTGGGTCTGGACATAAACTCCTCTGAGGTCGCAAATGATCAGTGCTCAGCTCAAGTATTGGGGAAACTGAGAGAGAAATTTCCAAAATTGGATCGATGATACAACATCTTTCAGTTTGTTTTCTTGCTGTCCCATCTGTAAGTGGTGGACTTTCGTAGGATCATGACCTCTTTTAGTGATTGTAAATTAACTTAAGAAAAAACTGTTTTTACTTACTATCTGCATGTGTTAAAATAATTCACTATATTTCATAGGCACATCCACAGTTCTTGAATCCAATCAGTAAGAAAAACACGTTTCATGTCATTGTTAAGTAAAATAAACAACTGGTAAAGAAAAACCCAAATATGAATGCCTTGAGCGTTTTGCTGAAATCCGGGAATGTTTTGTTGTAAGGAATGGTTTCAGATGTATTTTTTTTTCCTGTTCTGCATGTATTTGTATATTTACTGAGGGTACCTCCATGGAATACATATTTTACTGGACTGTTGGAGGTGAGAAGGAGAAGGGTACACAAGCGGAGCTGCTGCTTACTCCATTCGGATTATGTCCTGCTTGAAGGCAGGAGAGCAAGTAGGATTAAAATTCTGTTCTCCCTCCACTTGCCAAGCCAAGACCAAGTGGATTTTTCTTATGTGCACAAAAGAATGTAATAACAGTTAGCAGAGGCTCGTTAATGGAAATGTCTGACAATAGGTTTCTTTTTCTCTGAAAGCACTTATAGTTTAGTAGGGGAGGCGGATACGGGAATAGCTAAACAATTATGTTGCCAGCCAGAACGAAATATGTTAACCATAGGTTCAAAAAACATTTGAAGGGGCTTGATTAAAGGATTTTAATTCTGACAGAGTGGGGAGAATAAATTTATATAGCATTTAAAGAAGCTAGTTGGATGGGTAAGTTTTTTAAAAATAATAGTTGTACTGAGATATAATTTATGTATCATATAGTTAACTCTTTTAAAGTATAAAGTTCAGTGGGTTTTATTATGTTCACAGTGTTGCACAACCATCACTAAAATCAATTTGGGAACATTTTTATCACCTCGGAAAGAAACCCATACTCATTGGCAGTCTTTCCTCATTTCCCCTAAACCTCTTTCACCTACCCATAGCAGCCACTAAACTATTTTCTGCTCTTTAGATTTTCCTATTCTGGACATTTTGTATAAATGGAATCAAACACTATGTTCTCCTTTGTGACTTTCACTTATCATAATATTTTCCAGTTTCATCCATGCGGTAGAATGATGTGTAGTTTTTTGTTTACTGGAGGATAGAAGGAAGTTCACTCCAGAATGGTGCATTATATTGAGCTAAGAGAATGACTTTCATAAAAAATTATGGGCTATGGTTTTAGGTTGAAAGTAGAATATTGGATCTGCAGAGTAGGGCCTTTGGGGGATTCTATGGGAAATGTAGTTGCAAATATAATTTGATAGCAGATTATGAATATTAGGAATAAACTTGAACTTTTTTGATTATACAGATGCTTTTAAAAGGGGAGTAATATAACCTGATGTGTATAATTTGGATAAAAATGATAATTAAAACGGTAAGGTTACCTTGCTCGCTATTAGAGAGCCAGATGTGAAATCAAGAACACCTAATTTCTAAGTACTATTTCCTCATATTCCATGGCCTCTTACTTTTTATGTTTGTTAGCTTGAGTAAGTAAAAAAGAGCACAGGTGACTTTTTTCATTGTAATTATTTTTAAACTATTAGAAATGTGAAAAATAAATCTTTATAGGTTATCATTAAAAATTTTATGATTTAGGCACTTGAGATGAGGCAGCCTTTTCATAGTAAAGCCTATTTAGATGTTTTATTGCAGCATAAAGAAATAGGACATTTTTCATCCCGTATGGTTGCCTCTTTAGGACCCTGTAATGTGCTGTTTTCAATACTGAGTCTATATTAGTTCATGCTGCCATAACAAAATACCATAGACTGAGTGACTTAAACAACAAAAAAATTTTTCTCATAGTTTTGGAGGCTAGAAATCTGAAATCAGGGTTCCGGTATTGTCAAGATCTGGTGAGATCTCTTTTTTTGGCTTGTAGAAAGTCACCATCTCATCATGTACTCAACATAGTGAGGGGAAAGAGAGCAAGCTCTCTGATGTCTTTTCCTATAAGTACACTAATTTCTCATCAGGTCCCTACCCTCATGAACTCATCAAAACCTAATTACCTCCCCAACACCACATTTCCAAATATCATCACATTAGAGGTCCGGTTTCAGAGTATAAATTTTAGGGGGACACGATTTAATTAATAGTAGAGTCTTATTTGTTTTGATTTACTTTGGACTCATGGCCTTAGATGTGTTTCTTATATTCATTTAACAGATTCTTGGCAGTCAAATGGAAGTCGTAAGTATCCCAGTGTAGTGGCCTATGTTTGCTTCTCTTACACTCTAGAGGTATCACTTATTTCTTGTTTTGGAGCTGCTCATGTCACAGTCTTTTGCAAGAGGAGGAATTTTAGAGGTTATCTGGTTCCAGGGCTGTTAAATTAAGGGTTAGTGGTCCATGAGCTTCCTGAAATGGTTTGCATAATTCCCTTCCCACCACTGGCCCCATGAAATTCCCATGTGGTTTGTATCCCTCCAAAGAGGAAGACTTACTTATATAATGATATTGATCTCCTTACTTACTTTATTCATTCTTTACAACTGATTTCAGTGATTTGGAAACTGAGTACTATGGTAGATAAGTCAACTTACCCAAGATCACAGAGCTAGTAAGTGACAGAACCTAGATTCAGACCCTGCAGTCTGATGCCAGAGACTGTGCTCCTCACAATTATGTCTTCTTAACTGCATGCCCTTTGCATTACTTTGTTCTGCCAATTTTAGACTCTGGACTTGAGTGATATTCTTTTAATAAATGGATAGTAGAGACCCAGAGAGAAGTGAAACATTTCCAAGATGGTGCTGTTATTAAAGACACATAGCTGTCAACATGTGACTGTAACAAAAACAATCCAGTCAGATCATGAGACTTTAACACATATTTTAAAATTAAATTATATAATGCTCCTTTTTGACCATTGGTTCTGCCACTGACCTTCCTTGTCCTTCCCTCTCTTCTTATTTCCTTTTTCTCTTTCCTCTTCCGCTGTCTTTTCCTCTCTCCTGTTCTTGGCTTCCTCCAATAAGCATTACTGAGCACATACCTCATTCAGAGATAAAATGGAATTATTAGTAATGGAGTATTTAATGTTCCTAAAATGGTTTATGGTCAGGGATCTTGTGAATTATTCTGCTCTTTTGTGGTCAACACCTCTTTATCCTAGAAGGTTCTTAATGGAGCTGCCACAAGTGAAACAATCTTGAGGAAAGGCAAATTACCTGAAGCCAGTGCTTTACCCCTCTACAACATAAGTTCCCTGATTTCCGATTTTGGGGGCTGGATGGTGCCATTTATTTGAACAGGCAATACTAAAGGAAGTTCATTTTTATGTGGGAATGGAATAGAATGAGAATTATTTTAGCTTTTCATATTTGAGAGTTTTGCAATAGAATAACTAAATGTTCAAGGCTGGAGTTTAGAAGAAAGGTCAGGACTAGAGTTGGGAACTGTCAAAATATAATGAATGCATAGAAATAGATGAGATGGCTCAAGGAACTTTCAAAAGGAGTGAAAAAAGCCCTTATTTCTCCTTTTCTTTTAGAGTATGGTACCTATTTCAAGTTCCATTCTCCCAGATAGCCCTTAATAATCCATACTAACCTAGGTCATGTTCACTAGTAACTCCTGTAAATTCCCTTTTGTCATTCAATTGTGTATTTATCCTGGTCACTTACTAAAGCTGGAAGCGAGGTGGCACAATACACTGGAAGTTATGTTTACTTAGAAATTAGCAAATCTCTTCTGTGAGTTTACGCTTTATTATTTGCTATTTATGTGATTGATTGATGGACTGATTTTCTCTCAACATCAAAGTCCAGGTCTATAAATTGAAGTTAATAATATTGTCTGTTCTGTCTAACAGAGTTGGCATTCGCTTTTTGACTATGATAATGGATGTGAAACCTCTTTACAAAGACTCTGAATAAATTACATTTTTCCACATTTACATAGAGTAATTATGTTGTTTGTTTTATGTAAATGGCTATAAATTCAGAAGACCTAGAATATATATGTCTTTGAATTTATAATCATTTTTTCTCTTCTAGTTTCTCAGTACCTAAAACAACGAATGCTATGTGTATTAAATGTTCATATGCATGATTATAATTAGTGTTATTTCTTTTTTTCTTTTGCTTCTTTTGAGGGGGGATTTTTGTTGTTATCATTGTATCATTTTTTAAAAAGAGTTTTTCTTAGAAGTTAGTGAGATGTTAACTTCTTAACCCATTTCCTGTTTGCCCTGAGAATACTCTCTGGTGGCACTTGCAGCTGCCGCATTTACCCCGAAATTAGTCACAAATTACAGTCCTAACCTTACCCCCAAATATGCCATGAAATAGCTTGCTTTTATTATTATTTTCGCATCACTCTAGTATATCAATAGTCTTTAGAAACAAATGATATTCTATTTATAGCATTCTATTTTTAGTAGTGGTATTTCCATTTACAAAATATAGGAATTCTCATTGCTGAAAGTGCCATCTTAGAAAATGTAGCATTCCTATGCATGTTGTTAAATTAATGCTGGCAGCGAGCTGCACCTTTTTTCTAAACCGGAAAAGGGTTAAAGAGTTTCTTCTTTGACTTTCCTGGTCTCTTCTCATGTGTTTTACAACATTTTTTTTTTTTTTTTTTTTTTGCCCATGAGCCATCCCCCTGCCATCTAAGAGCCTCCTCATACTCTTTCTGTTTTCTAGCAATTATGATGTTAGTGTTTCTACTGACACTTAAAACTCTGTTGGGACATAGGATTCAATTGCCTCATCGAACACTAAGGCCCAGAGAGGGCCAATGTATATTTGGTTCAAGTACGTGTGGGTGCTGGTTTATGAATAATACTCATTCTGTGCTTTCCACTGAGCCTTACTGGTATTTAACTTCTTTTCGCCACTTAGAATTTTGGTATTTTTGTTTGTTTGTTTTTAGCTTTTAGGATGAAATCACTGACTTTGGTCACATGTTAAAATTTTATGAGGATTCTATTTTTAAATCTAATTCCATTCTATTCTGGCTCAAATTGCACTGTCTTTGTCACATTTATTCCTAGCCAATAATCAGGGATGACAGGAGACAGAAAATATTTTGCCATGTATTAGTGGAAAATTTAGTATGTTTGTTTTATCATGTTGAATGTAGACAGTATGGACACATAGAATCCATTTTAATTGATTGGTAAATATTATTCTCAATTTTCTCTACTTTCTCTGCATCTCCCCAACATGATTTCCTACAAATAGGTATGCATTTTGTTTAATAAAATGTATTTTCTTTACCAGGCACTGTGTAAAATGCTTTATGTCTTGAAACTGTGATTCATGAATAGTTCTTGCCCTCAAGGAGCTTTACATCTGGTAGAAGAGATAGACGTGTTCACAGGATGGTTCTAATAGTCATTGGGTTAAGAAACTTTCAACATTAAAGGCACAAAAGTCTGTATTAGGAGCATGTGAGAAGAAAAGATTAAACTTGAGGGAGAGTTCTCAGGAAGTTGGCAGTATACTCATCTTTCATTGTATATCAACTCCCAAATTCCTTTTCTCTGTCTAAGGTGATTTTTCTTTTGTACTAAAAATTTTACCTGGCTTCTACCTTATCCCAACTCCCAGTATGCTTTTTTTCAGAAGGTGAACAAAAAAAAAAGGGTATGAGGGATGATTGATGATTGATGATCTCAATGTTTAGAAAACCATGGAAATTAGGGAGAAAGGCCTATGGCATATCAGGATACAGGAAACTATCTCACCAATCACCAAGGTGGCTGCTCAGACTCTTGGAAAAATGTGCCTTCAGTAGACAATGTTTAAATCATGGTGTGTGTACACACTCACATGTGCACACACACAGTCTCTTTGCCCTATTAACCATTTATTTGTGATGACTATCTTTTACTTGATGATTTCTTTTACCTTGTTCTTTTCTAAATATTACCTCCACTGGGAACTAATTAGAATTCCTTAGAATTCAAAGAACATTGGAATACATGTGGGCTCCAAATGTTATCTTTAGGCATTATAAAATAATAGAAACTAATTACAATTATCCGTTTTGTATATAGATATCTAAACAACTCTTTGCCAAATGTGTAGTCAGGCTGCGGTGAGAAAAGTCAAGGAAATAGTTCTCATTAGCTTTGAATTTTGAAAGAATTTTCTCCCCTAGAGTAATAACACAGCACGTGGAGACTTTGTAGGTTCTAAAGTGAACATGCAGAGCCAAAGTTTCCCTTTATATTATATTAATACTTAACCTAGCACTAAAACTGCATCATGACTTTATGAGGAAATGACTGTTTCTACAAAAGGCAATCTTTTGTAGAAAATACATACTTTGATGCCCTCTACTCTTTTAAATAACCATATTTAGAAAATAAATTCAATTCAAACTCCAGCACATCAAAGCATTTTGTAGGATTTTTATAGCTGTCACTTTCTTAGAGCGGTAATTGAATATTGCTATTTTCATGTACTTATTTATGATATATAAAAATGTTAAAACGACCTCAGAGTTGGTTTGCTCTTATAAAAATAACAACATACAAGGCTGTGGAGAAAAAAGAGTACTTCCTCTCAAGTCTGTAGACATGGATTCTAGTCCCCATGCTGCCTTGGACTTGATCTGTAGAGCTTTGAAAAATCTTAGATCTGGAAGGCACCTAAAACTAGTCCCCACTTTTTAAAAAAATTGTATAAATAATATTGCAACATTGTGTCAAGCTCAGAACTTTTAGTAGAAAAAATGTCATCCCAAATTTCACCACCTTGGTACAGGGGCTATCTATTATTTTTGTGTAGTATTCCCTTCTGATCTTTAGCTATTAGCATAAATTACCATGTATCATTTGGCATCATATATTAAGCATTTTTTATATTACTGCATATTCTTGAACAATTACAATTTTAATATCTGTTTACTATTTCATTTAGTGGTTATACCATATCTTAATTATTTAATTGTTTTTATATATTGCTCTGATTAACATTTTTATGCATAAATGTAACTTAGTCCATCAAAAATCTTGACTATGATGTTGGAGGGTTGAGATAAAAGGATGAGAGTTTGATGTTTTCTGGTTATTCAAATCCACTGACGACTTGTATTCCAACAGGGATGTTTCTCTAGCTCTGCAGCAGGAATGTGTGAGTCAGTAAGTCAGCAACTCCTAATTATGCCAGTGTTCAGTGTTAGATACATTTTTTTTTTTTTTGGTGTTAGCATTTCTTTGATTACTATAGGGTTAAACATGTCTCCTCACGTCTAATTTCCAGTTATATTTTGTATATGGCATTTGAAAATAAATCCTTTGCAATCTTTGGGAAGCTATTCACAGCAGGACGAAGAGTAAATATTTTAATGAGAATTGTGCATGGCTTGTATAAATAGGTTCTAGAACTTTTTGAGTCATATAAAGGACCCGTCAAATAAATTAAAAGACATACTTTATTCCTAAATGGAAATATAAAGGTCGTTAAGTATTTATTTTCCCCTACGTTTCATGTAATCTCAGGACATCTCCCAAGATGATTGTTCTTGAATCTTAAAAACAACAAGAAATCTAAAATTGTCTTGGTAAAAAACAGGCAAAATAGCTAGGAGAAATTTGAAAAACAAGAGTAATGAGGAACAGGGACCAGCTGGCCAAATGCTAAAGTACATTATAAAGCAACCCTAACTGAAATGGTGAAGTGTTGGTGATGGAATGGATGGAGACCATTGCAGTAACATAACCCACCCAGAAACAGAGCAACTGCCTTGGAATTGAATACACAATAAAGAGTGAATACACCTCTAAACATTCTGAAAAGGAAGGATTGTTCTAATGGTATTGGGATAATTGGTAGGCAGAACTGGTGTTAGTAAAATTTTTTTGTAAAGGGCCAGATATTAAATATTTTAGGCCTTGGAGGTCAGATGGTCTCTGTCACTACCACTTGACTACACCATTGTAGCACCAAAGTAGGCGTAGACAAGTTATACATCTAATAAATAAAGAGAGAACATGTTTGTTTATGGGAAGAAACATAATATTGTTTCAATTTCCCCACACATCAATTTCCAAAGTGAACTTTTTGAATCTTTTAACTTTTTGTCAAACTGTGTGTGACAAGTGATACCTCATTGCTGTTTTAATTTGCATTTCCATGACTATTGTTAAAGTTGTGTACATGCATCCCATTTATTTATTTGTTTGTTTGTTTGTTTATTTAATAGTTGTTTGCCACTGAGCTCTCCTCTTTATTGAATTGCTGGTAGTGTTAGTTTATTTCACTTATTTCATCTCTTTGTTACCTGATGTCTCAAGGTCTTGGAAACCTCTGTAATAACTCCAACCCCATTCAGACCAACAGGGCACCATTTTGTTCCATGAATTATAACTCTTCCTGTGACTTTGTGCCTGTGGGGCTGGGACTTAATTTTCAGCTTAGATCTTATCTGTGTCCTAACCTGGCTGCTTGCCAGTAGACTGAAGATAGAGGACCACTTTGCCTCTCTCAGTCTTGAGTGGTTTTGCCTCTGATGACCTACTACTTAGACTTCCTCCACTTCCTTAAGGTTAGTTGTTGCCTGAATATTACCAGAGCATGCCAACGCTCTTTGGGTCCTGGAATCCAGATATAGGCATGATCTGCCTTTGCATTTCTGTTCATCCAGGTGAACAAACCTAGAGCTGGCCTCACTTTCTCCAATTTCACTCCTTCAAAGAACTGTCAGTATTATGTTTCACTGCTGAGTTATGATAGTTGTGTCTATTTTCCAAGAAATATTGCTGAGAAAGTGGTGAAGTTGCTTGCACAGAGCCACACAGAAAGTCTTAGAGAACACACACTATGAGATTATTATAACCATGGAGGTGAAAATGTTTTTTTCTTCTTCCAAGGTCTCTGTCTTAGCCACCTTCACAAAGATTACTTATGCCCCTCCCTGTAGTCTTTCCATTGTTGCATATGCTACAGGAACTGAGACAATTATGACAGAGCTGAGCTGGTTTCTCTTCTCTTTTGGACATATTGTTTGTCACAATTCTGATCACCATTTCTTCCTCTCGATTATAAAATTGTAAAATCACCACTATATTTATATTTCCTCTTGCTGCCTGGCTTGCGAAGTACCATTCATAGCTTTCCCTTGAAAGTCCTTTACTAATAATATTCTACAAATATATACATACACCTATACATGTATATATCATCGACCACCTTTGGAGCTGGTATCAGAACTGCCATTAGATGTAGGACCTGTGTCTCTTGATATTTTTCTTTCTGTCCATGAAACTGCTTCTCTTTTATAAGTTTCAGGGATTTTTTTGCCTGAGACATGAAGAAATTAGTGATTTTTCTTGAGAGATCTAGCATTAATGCATTTACCTAATACTTTTTTTACTCTTTTATTTTTCTGAGTACTTCCAGAGAAGACAGTACATTCCCTTCTTCTTTAGACAGTGAGGCAGACATTTTCAAAGAAGATAAAGGCCCTCAAGAAACTGTGTTTGTTCCCTGTTTTCTCAACAACCACTACAACCATGAGGTTTGATTTTCATCCCTGAGGCTGTTCAGCTGTAAGCTGCTACAGGGCATAACGTTTGGGTTCACAGATTCCTGTTCCTATTTTAACTATATAAGGTTTGTGTGTTATGTGACCTTTGGGTTCTGACATTCAGATTTAAGGAACTTGAAATTTAGGAAGTTTTGTTAGGACTTGAATCCAAGTAAATTTCTCATGAGTACAAAGACTCATAGAGTTGTGGAATGTTAAAGTTTAAAGGGACTTTTATCCCTCTAGCTCCCTTGATTAGAAAACATGGCCAGTTAGTGATAGAGCCGAGGCTAGAATGCCGAGTTGAGATTAGGCTTTCCACAGGCTTGCTCCCTATCATGTAGTATTTCCTCTGTTGTAGCATGCCTCTTCCCACCAGACTTGGGGCTCTATGGGGTTTCCTCTGTGCATGGCTCTGATGATCAGAGCATTTTGCATAGGCATTCAGGATTTGCTTGTACAATGATTTGACTTACATCTTTTTCATGATATGGCAAATTAAATTTTAAGGATGCTGAAGAACAGGTCTTTAACAAAAGGTTAAAATATACCATCACCAAAAGAAAAATATCTTGCTGAGGAGTGTTTAGTCAGAGTTTACGAAGGGAAACAAACCCTGACTAGATAGTTTCAAGAGAAGGGATTTAATACATGGTGTTGGTTACTTAAAAAAATTTGCGAAGATTATATAGAGCAGACTTAAGACTGAACTTTCAGTATTGAATCTCAGAACCTCACAAAGTTACTGCATTTCCACAATCAGGTCAGTGGTGAATTAAGAGGCTACCATGGAACTGCTGAGTTCAAGAATACAGCACTATACTTGTGAATCAGATAAAAAGAAGCCATGATTGGGAAGGTGGTATCTGCAGCCTGAGACATGTAGTTCAGCTACTTCCATTGCTGCAGCTACTTCTTGACAACCACAGTGCTGAAGACTGAATGTGGGAGAGTGGATGCAGAACAACTCCTGGTTTCTGTGGCCATGCTTTCATCAGAAACCAAACCAAAGTGGCAGGAGCATGGCCTCTTTCTTACTTTTGTCTTCCAAATTTCAAGCCAGTACATCTATTTGGGCAGAATCCGTTTTGCAAGACAGCCTCTATAGAGTGGCAAGTTTGAGTGCCAATTCACCATATCCAATGTAGTAAAGGTTATGGTTTTCTCATTTTGGGTGTGTCTTCAATAAGGCTCTGCATGTTGTAGGTAGTTAATTGAAGGTGGATTTACGATTATGTTCTATTAGATTTCTGTTTGTCAGTGTAATTAATTACATAACAGAAGGGAATGCAACAGCTTTACTTTAGGGAATCTCTAAGGGGAATTCTTATTTATCAGAAAAAATGCCATAAGGAGGGAAGATCCTGAGCTGGGAGAGTATTCTAACTGTTTTGGTTTCAAACATCTTGGAAAGTACTACAAGGAAACATGCAGTATTATGATATAACAGTGCTTACCATATCTCGGGGGAGTTCCGTCTCTGGCAAAGGCTATTAACTTTCCATCTTGTATGTTTTCCTCCCCCCCACCACCCCTATGAGATATACATTTAGAATTTCTAATGGAAATCAATATAAAATAGTTTATTTAAAATAAATTAAATAGACATATAAGTTATGGGTCTACAATGAATTATTTTGACTTCATCTTCCTTAACTTTCAGGTAACCCCTATTTGGAAACATAGATTAATTATTAGCAAATACCCTAGTGAATAAAGTTGGACACCTTTTATTTCTGTTTCTTGTTTACTCTTTTATTTTCTGTTCCAAATTAAGAACCAGGCAAACCCATCATTCTTCTACTTGAAACCAAGTAGATATGATAAAATCACTAGTGATATTGATACGGGTAAGGGACAGGAGTGGTCAGGTGGTAAAGACATAATTAAGTAAATAATCTGATTTTCTTAGAAAAGGTGATATTTCTTGCTTCAAGAGAAAGAAGCTGAGTGATTAGAATGGTTGGTACTAGCTTCTGCTAGATTTTTGCTGTTACCTCACATTCTTCTACAGAAACATTCTGGTACCTTCATCCCTTCTTGCTTTGAAGAGCATGTATCTGGAGTAGGGAAGCCCCCAAAATCTCCTCTATGTCTCACTGCTAATTCTTCTGCCCTCATGGCAATGCAGTGATAGTGAGAGGCCTTTGGACAGATGTAGCCTTTGGGAGAGGACCCAACCATATTCAGGGTATTCTTGGATTCAGTGACCAAAACCTCATTATCACAGTGTTACAAGTAAAGTGACCATATAAATTATTACCTAAACTGGGCCACTTTGTGAGTGAAAAGGGGCACTGTTAATAAATACAACAAAACTGCAGGCATAACTTGAATGTATTACCCTAATTATAAGGAACTGTGGCGAATGGTGTTTGAAATGTGAATTAACATGATTTAGAAGCAGAACTTAACTCTTCATATCCTCAAATCTTTAGGTTACTTTCTCTTTTATATAATAATCACTTGATTAACACTGATGATGGCCGGACTCTGTATTAGGAATTAGGAAAATAAAGGAACACACCATCTTTGTTCTTTATTTACTTAAAATCACTGTTACAATATTTTAGAGCAGCAGGTTTTTGACCTGCTTCATAACATAGCCATTGTAGGAGGGCAAGAGAAGTATAATCAGCCCTTCATATCCATTGGTTCTGCATCTGCAGTCAGTCACCTGTGGATTGAAAATAATAAAATGTTATGTTGTTGTTGATGTGTACTACGTAGATAAGCCTACAATGGTTGCGTCTTTACTGAACATGTACAGATTTTTTGAGGGGGGCATTATTTATTCTCTAAACAATGCAGTATACATGTATTTACATAACATTTATATTTCATTAGGTGTTATAAGTAATCTAGAGATGATTTAAAGTATACAAGAGGATGTGCATAGGTTGTGTGCAAACTGTGTCTTTTTATATAAGGGACCTGAGCATTCGTGGAATTTGGTATCAGAGGAGGATCCTGGAACCAATTCCCCTAGGGACAACTGTGCTGAATTTTATACCTCTCCCACAAGTAAAATGTATTCTGCCAAAGGATGAAGATGTAAATAAAGTCCAAAGAACTATTTTATCAATTCGTGTATTTTATTCTTGGGATTTTCTTAAAGATTTGGCACGAAGAAACAATTTTTTGCTAAAGAAAAGTTTGAAACCTTCTGGTTTAAGATTTAAAATTTTACATTATTGTTCTAAAGCTGTAAGACCAGTCAGAAAAAGGAAGAATAGGACTTGTAAACTTGGAACACATTAAAAATAAAATGAGTAGGAAACTAAAAAAAATGATTTTATATACATGGAAGGCTGCTATACACAAAAGGGCTTGTGATTCCAGAGGGCCAAAGTAAGACAGATAGATGGTTCTTGTGGGAATATGGGTTTCAACTACACATAACTTTCTAGCAGTTACAACTTTTCTGCCACGGAAGGGGCTACCCTGTGAGGTAATGAGCTCCCCTGCTCAGTGGGTATGTACAGATGGTGGGTGGTTAAGTTTCAACTTAAGGTTCTCATTAAGAGAAATATCTTCATTAACAATCATGCTTCGTGGGTATTAAACTTCTCTATTGGTGAATGTTGTATTCTTGAGTACTACCTTAAAAATGTCTACAGTAAGAAAGTGTGTGTGTGTGTGGGGGGGGCACATGCGTGTGTGAGTGTTTGTTTTCCCAAGAATATTAGTCAGTTCAGTACATTTTCACACATTTGTGTTGTCTTTCTCTGCACGGTGGTCAATAATTGATAAAATGCAGAAGGCGTAACACCCATACTCCTATCGAGAGAAATTTAAAAGGGAATAACATTCACTTATGTCATTCTGAAACTGATCCGAAACAGCCTGGCTTGTTTTCAGTCAGATGCCATTGGTCAATGCATCTACAGTTTTTGTCTCTGTTTCAAAATCTTGAAATAAAAGTAGAACAACTTCCAGCATGACTTAAGAAAAAGGTCACCAGTTGAAAATGGTTTCAATTGTTTTGCTAGTAAATGTGAAATTGCAAAACTAGCTTCTCTTACATAATTTAAATTTATAACGCATTCTAATGAGAAGCCTATCTGTTTTTCATACCATTTTAAATACTGAGAAATTTCTTCGAGCTCTCGGATTAATGTTAAAAAAAAAAAGAAGTTTTATTTCAGAGCATGTAATACATGGAGTTGAATTTCTTTGTTTTATAGAACTGTATCTCTTGGTCCTTGAAGGTTGAGAATGTGTGTCTCTCCTTCCTCCTTTTTTATTTTTCTAATATCTGGAAAAATATATACTTTAGCACTATCATTGCACTTTAACCTTAGGATAAAGTAGATTTTGGTTTTATCAGAAATTGGAAACTTTATAATATTATTACATAAAGTCAATAACATGTAGTTCAAATTATAGTGTCCAACCTATATGCAAAGGCCTTAAGCTATTTTACAACTAGTTTTGTGACAATAGGATATAAACAGCAGAGTTGACAGGTGACAGTTTTATGAAAATGTAATGCTCTGTTTTACTATGATTACTATTAGCAGATTATGTGGCCCGAATAAACCTTTCTTCACAGAGTTTCATGTAGTATTGTCAGATGTAAATCTGACCCAAGATTTGTCAATAGTAGACTCATATTCATTGATGACAAAATTAAATATTTCATCTTTTGCAAGTTATATTTAAAATAGAATGATTTTTCTATTATTCTGCTTACTTTTATTGGAGTACCAAAGTGAATTTGTAATAAAGGAAAATACAAACAAAATTATTAAAAATTAAAATTAATTAAACTCTTCTCAAGTGCCAGTACAATTCTATCGCCGTCTAATGAGCACAACAGACTCGCAAATATATAACTAAAACACAATGTTTCTGTGTTTAAATACAAGTTTGAACAAGTTGTCGAGGGAATGCAGACAAGCGAGCAGTAATTAACTTGCGGACCTACCCACTTACTGGTGGGTTTGGAACGAGAAGATTCCAGATATCACCAAAGAGATTGCCAGGCCTCATTAAAAATTATATTGGTGATTTTTCCCATTAACTTATTCATCTTAGGGGAAGGGCAATATACAAACCAGGAGTTTAAAACCCTTATGAATCAATTATTCAGAATCTTTATAAATCCAGATTCCTTTTTTTTAAATAGGTGCACTGAGCTCAAAGGCTCCAGGTATTGTTTGACCCCTTCTCTCAGTCTTGTATAGGAAAAGTCTGTTGCTAGAAGCAGAAACTTAGAAGAAACTTCCTTCAGAGCACATTTTTTGAAAGCACAGCACACTCCACAGATTACCCTTACCATTTTAGAGCATAAAATTTTGCTGCATGAGGGGATTTTGGAGACAGTCTTCTTAAATGCTATTATTTTAGAGCTGGAGAAATTGAGGTCCAGAGAGGGTAAACATTTTCCCTCTTACTTAGTCAAGGAGAAGCAACATTACTATTAAATGTGATCTACAGTACAAGGTTGGGGTCACATGACCTCTGTGCTAATTTTTATTGGCATGGGTGCTGACTCTTTTGGAAGAGAAATTTACTTCTTGTTCATTTCAATGACTCTTACTCACTCTTGTTAATTGTCATCCAACAATCAGTAGAATGTTTAGTGAAGCTTTACAACTGCAAACACATTTTGAAAGAACAACTAAGTTTGAATCCAACCCCTGATATGTACTAGCTGCTGTGTTAACTTGGATAAGCCACTTTATTTTCTCTAAATCTTGGTTTTTGAACATTCAAATTGGAAGAAGCAAATTAGTTTTTAGAATTTCTCCCAGTTGGGTTTCTTAATGAACACTCAGCCATTAAATAGCCTGTTCTGGCTGTTGGCTTTCATGTCTGTTTTTTTTTTTTTTTTTTCATGATTGATGGGAGTTGTGAGCACAAAGAGCAGTTAGTTAGTAATTGATTTGGTTCCATTCTGTCTTTTACTTGCTCCTGAGAGTCCTGGTCTTCCAGTGATGCTGTTTCCCTTCCAGGGCTGATTGCTGCCTTTTCAAGTGACATTCTGAATCTGAGTGAAAGTATGGTGCAGAGATATGTCTATATTCTACTTCACTTTTTTATCAGAGACTACTATTTAATTGTCTGGACTGATGCTTCTCACCCTTCCTGTTTCTTAGTTTTCTTGGGATCTTCAAATACAATTAGCAGCCAATAGTATTACCAGCATTAAAGATCATGCCTTTAATGTTAACTTGTGTTCATATTAAGTTTGTGAAAGGCAGGTTGGCGTTTAATGTGTTGATTCTTACCCTACCTCCCTTTACTCTACACTCCCTGGTTAGCAGCACTCCTAGGAGTTAAGATAGTTTTGTAAGAAACCTCAGCTCACTCAACTTGCAGACTCGTAGGAGGAATCATGGAGCATGGGAATTGGAAGGAAAGGTAGCAGACCTTTAGTTTACAGATCAGGAGAGATATTGAGGTTCAAGGAGATATAATGACTAAAATCATACAGCCAATTAGTGGCTGAGCTAGAAATTGCACCCAAGTCCCCTGTATCTAAGTCCAAGGCTTTTTCCAGTATTTCCAACTGTCTCTCAGATAGTCTATATAAAGGTTTGGCATTTCTGTAGAGTTGTTCTCTAGTCACCCCTTCTGAGTAATGCCAGCTGTCCATGCAGAGAGTGGGGCACTTAGCCAGTGCTGGGCCAAAGCTGCATATAAAGAGAAATTGAGTGAATACATTGACATTTTCAGCCCATGGCAGATAATACTTTGCCCTTCTGGCTCTCATCTGACCCCATGCTTTAGTGGAAGCGTGATTACATTTGCTGTTCAACTAACAATTGTGTGTAATTTTCAGCCTGCCTTATTCTTTAACGTTATCTTCCCACACTTCCATCACATGCCACAGCATATTCACTTTGTAATTACGCTGGTAGGGACTTCCCTACTTCTTTTGGAAAGGGTATGTCTAAAGTACTTATTTACTTGTGCATAATATATCTTGACTGATACCTTGGTAATCTCTGAGATCAATCTAAAACTTCCTCCCACAGTGGGGGCGGGGGTGATTGAAGAGTTAGGGAAACAGGTGACCAAAAAAGAAGAAGATTTTCTCACTGATGAGGTAGGATAATTATAGATGGCTTGGAATCTCCATGGATGACTTGTTAGTTTTTAGCTGGCTTTACAGATCTTCTATAGAATCATAAGTGTTTGTGAGTAGAGATGTCATTAGTTCTCATCTAATCCCATCACCTCATTTTCAGAGGAGAAAACTGTTCCCAGAGAGAGCAAACATTGTACTCTGAGCTCACAGTATACTTAAGACTGGAAGCTGAGTTCTGAATTCAGAGGATCAGGTATCCTCCAGCTGAATACAAAGCTGTAGCAAAGGATGTATAGCTGTGGCCAACACAAGCAAGCACATTATGCTTTTTTGATAGATGGTTTAAGGGGTCAGGTTTGAAATTCTAGGAAGGTAATGACTTTGAAATAAGGAGGAAAGTTAGTGAAAAACCTTCAAAATGACAGGAAAGTATTATTTAAATCTTAATTCCTTCTTTAAACGATAAAACTTGCTAAGGGATGTGAATCCTAAATTTTAATCTGCCATCAACTACTTCTGATGTTTAAGTCACATAGCACCTGAGTCTCTCACTACCACTAAAATCGTGATATTAATACCTGTTTCTTCCTTTAGTATCATTTACTTATTTGGCAAACATTGACCAAGAGTCAGGTCTAAGGTTAATTGCCAAGGGAGATTTAGAGACTAATACAATGTGATTTAAAGATTACTATAAATGCTCAGAATCAACTATTCTCAACCCTTGAATCAGAATGTATGCATAAAGATCCCCAGGTGAAATTGGTATGCAGTCTTGAAAACCACTACTTCAAGCTAATAGCATTTAGTGTTAGATGATACCATGTAATGGTTGGTTTTAAAATTTTGATGATATATGTAAATATTTAAAGAAGAGTACAATATTGATTTTAGGAAAGAAGACAAAGTTGAACAAACATTACTTAGTTCTATTTATATGGATGATAGCAATGACATTCACATGACATCTTTAAAGAGGCTTAGTAGCTTTGTTAGTATTTAATGTCACTTTACCTGTGGCCCTAAGTTTTCTCGTTCATTGAGGAAGGGCCTTGGTTATACCATGTGGCCTTTTGTAGTCTTTTGCATTCTGTGTGCCTTGATTTGTGTGGTCAGACTATTGGCTTCATTGGTTTGTGATCCTGTGGCTCATGATTGTTAGATTTTATGGCAGGTAGGATCTAGAAGCAAGGAATGGGGATAAGAGCAAAATCTTCTGTCTCTAAGTAATGGCTATCTTTGGATCGTGTTGTTTTCTTTATTCCTTCAAATAGAAGAGTGTGCCATGGTGAAGGCCATGGATTTGAGGTTGAAGACCTATGCCTAAATTTCATCTTTGGCATTTGAGCACATTATTTAATTCTTAAAGCCTTATTTTCCAGATCTGATAAATGTGGATAATGATAACCCTACCTCATATGATAGCTAAGATGATTATGTGGCATTAGGAAATTGCTAGGATATAGTAAGTTCTCAATAAACACTTGCTGTTTATTGTTAGTCTGTGGCTTTCTTATACCTGCTGAAAAACTAGGGGTAGAAGACAGAAGAGCAGCAGAGGTGGTAATAACTGAAACTTCTCAGGTTCTTCTTAATTGCTTTGCATTTGACTATGATTCCTGAAAGACCAGTGCTTAAGTCACCTCAGCTCTCAAACTCCCTTCAGCAGTAGGCATCTTGCTTACAGGAAGGCCATTTCTCTTGTTTTCCTCTCTTCTCATAGTGTTTGTGTATTTTCAGAGCCTTTGTGGAGCTCTTGCCTTTCACTTCTTACTTTCATGATGATTATAAGCTTACAGTGAAACCAATCTAGAACCAGAGGAAGTAAGAACAGGGTAAATTTTCGTCCAGCAAAACCAGCGCTCACCACTGCTGCTTTTTGTTTACATTGGGTGTCTCTCTGAGAAGTTGAGAAACCCCATCTGACATGTTCTCGTTCATTTGTTCACTAAACTTATGAGGTTTCCTTAAACCCATTTATCAAAATGAAGGGCTGTAATTAAGATTTCAGAGAAGAAAAGACACGTTAGAATATTAGAGTTGATTGGGACTCTACAGACATTCATTTTGCAAATGAGTGTCCTCTCTCGTTAAAGGTCACACTGGCAAACCCGAGACTAGAACTGGGGCCATAGGGGCTCTATGTCTGTACTATCATTGCCTTCCTTGTCTGTACTATGTATTGTCTTCCTTGGCTCCATTCTGCATGGATTAATTTTCTTACATGGGATTTTCACCCTTATTAGATTGCTGTTCAATGATGTGAGTTTTAGCTTCTTATTTTCCTATATAAGACCTTTAATACGCAAGCCCATTTTATTTTCCAATCTCTTTTTTCCTCCAGTATTCTTTCTGAGTCTCTCATTTTAGTACAAGTGGTTTAGTGCTGCCTGTGTCTCACAACATTTCTTCCCGAGCTCACAACACGATGTTTCCACGCATTATTCTTGTAGCTCCATTTATCTTTTAGAGCCATGCAGCTTCCACAGTTCTCGTTCAGGACTATTCCTGCCAAGCCTGTGCTAGCTCCTGTGATGTGTCCCAGGTTTTTATTTTATTTTATTTTATTTTATTTTATTTTATTTTATTTTATTTTATTTTATTTTATTTTATTTTATTTATCTTTTTTGGGTATGCTTCATGTTTTCTATTTCTCTTTTCACATACATAAATATATCTCACTCAGGTAGCCTTTAAGCTTCTTGAGTACAAGATGAGAATCTGATTCATCTGAACACAGGATGAGAATCTGATTCATCTGGAGCTCCAGCCAGACAAATAAATTTATTCATTCATTAATTCAACAGACATTTTATTGAGTACTTATCATATATTAAGCCCTGGGCTTGAAGAATAATAATTACTTTTCCTCTCAAAGATTCAAGAGTTTAGTTTGGGAAACAGGCAGGTGGAGAAGCAGAGTGGTGTGTGATGAGTGTTCTGACAACAGTATTTCAGGTGCTGTGTACATGTAGGAAAAGGGTATATAACTTGAACTAGAGGATAGAGAACATGAACTGTGTGTCTTTAAAGACTAGCAGGAAGAGAATCTCAGGGGTCTAAATGATACACCATAATGAGACATCATTTTCAACTGAGAATTAGCTTGGTTGAAAGAGAACAGAGATAAAACCCAAAGATCCAGCAGAATTACTGGCAGAATGTAAATGCTGACAAATGACCTCAAAAGAAGCATAAAACTGCTACAATTATAACAGAATTATTGGAAATATGATTAAGATCTATTATTGAAGAAAGTATTATATCTAGATGTTACATTGAATTCTGATGAACCTTTAAATATCACATAATTCCAAATTTCATCATTAAACTAGTACAAAGAGTAGAATAGGATGCAGAACCCTCATATTAAAACCTAATAATGATGAGTAAAAGAGTAGAGAAAAAAATACACTGTGGAATGATCTTACTTATGATTACATGCACAAAAATTCTATAGAAAATAGCATATTCATTAGTATATCAAAACACTACAGCTGTGACTGAGTAGCATTTTTTTCCAGAAGTACAAAGTTGGTTCAATAACTGGAAATCTAACAACATGATTCATTACATCACTAAATTAAGTGAGGGCAAAAGAGATAATTGTATTAGTGGATGTTTAAGAGGGAGAGAGAGATTCTAGAAAGGGATCAGTAATCAATGCGATAAGTACCCATCACTCATCCATTCATAATGCATAACATATTATTTTTCTAAGGCTTACTAGACAGGCACTGTGCTGGTACAGTGCGACCACTCAGGAGCTTCCAGCTTATTGAAGCAGAGAAGCAGGTGAATAAATAGCTTTTGTGTGGACTGTTGTAATGAGGAAACAAGGACTGGAAGAGCCTAGAATTAAGCTACTCATTTTGGGTCAAGGGCTTAGTTAGGGAAATGTTTATAGCATCAGAGATACTTGAGCTGGTCAAAATTAAAAAAAAAAAAGGCCCAGTAGAAAGTGAATGGAAGAAATGGAAGAAATGGCAATTTAGATGGTGGGCACAGATGAACAAGGGTTCAGGATCATGAAAATTCATTATGAATCCTGGGAATGGTGTCACTGGGCTACTGTTGACACACAGAAAAATGATACAAGAAGATCCTA
Organism: Macroglossus sobrinus; assembly: GCA_004027375.1. Taxonomy (NCBI): domain Eukaryota; kingdom Metazoa; phylum Chordata; class Mammalia; order Chiroptera; family Pteropodidae; genus Macroglossus; species Macroglossus sobrinus. The sequence continues at coordinate 107,280 of PVKZ01002136.1, forward strand.
TGAAGATCATCTGCAAACAGATACTCGGCTATACCCAGGCATGCTGAGGGGGTGGAAATGGAGGCACCTCTGTGGGGAGGGCAGTGTTGAGGTGATAGATGGTGCTGGCAGAACAGAGAGGGCGATAGAGTCAATGATTTGCAGATAGATGCCTAAATTTCCATTTTTCATACTTTCTCAGAAGAATTCCACAGTCAATTGGCAATGTGAGATTGCTCTAGAGAAGTGCCTCTTTGCTGTAGAAATCACTGCATCCTTTTTTAACCCATTTTTTAGAATTTCTATTTTGGAATAACTTTAGATTTACAGAGAAGTTGCAAGGAAATATTAACCCATTTTTTAAAAAATGCACAGATAAAATTTATATTATAAATGTGCATAGCGCATTAAAATGTTCAAATCTTTATTTTATCTTACTTGTTCCCTACTTACTCAACGTTAGTCGTGTTGAAAGCAGAATAAGCACTTTTATCCCCTGTTAGTAAAAAACTGAGAATCAATTAAAAAAATAAATAAACAAAACCAAAATTAGTATTTATAAACTTTGAGATATGGGCTTGGTTTTGGTATTAACTAATTAAAAAAAAATCTTTTTAGATGACTCTAAATGTGCAGCTAGGCTTAAGAGCCATGAATAAACCAAACATTCGTGGCTGTATTGGTTTTGTACTAGGCCTTGTAATGGTCATTTAGGGATGTGCAAAATATACTCTGTGCCCTTTCAGGGAACTCACAATTAGTAAATGTGATTGTACACAGCATATGCACGAAGTGCAAAGAAAGAAGAGGAAAAGAAAAGCCCTGCTATCAGACTGGGAAGTCAGTGTCATCATTGGCTTTAGTAACAAAAGTCTTCTGATTCTCAATTTAGATTCCTCTTATTAATCATGTTGTTCTCTTTTGTTAAGAAAACTGTACCTTCAACAGTTTTACTCTTCTCACTTTGAATAGCCTTTTACAGAATGAAAAAAAAATTAATATTGTTATCTCAATGTTGCCATAAAAATTCTGAGAAGGAGTTGAGGAGGAAAGAGCTTTTATCTTAATTTTGAGAGAGTGCAGGCACCTGAGGCATCTGATGGAGACTGGGGTGGGGTGGTGGCACTCAAGGTCATGTCTCTTATGCTGTGTGACCTGACAGTAACACCCAGGCAACACTGTGCTCCACTTCTTCCCTTCACCCATCAATCCCCTGCCATGCCACGTGCTGAAGCCTTTATTTTTTCCTGTATTTCTAGTGCTCTTTGTCTTTACAGACATCTGGAGGTAATCATGTAGCCCTCTCAATTAATTCAGTTCGATTAATAAATTACTGGGTGGATTTAGGGCTGGAGTGGGTACAGGGTGCCTTCCGGGCCTCCCTGTGCTAGAGAGCTCTTGCAATTAGGCTTGGAGAGCTCTCCTGAGCAGCAGTAGCTGAGGCTCAGCCCCGGCCTGAATGGTGCCTGCAGGAGTGATTGGTTCACTCTGACACACAAGACATCATTTTTCTCTCCTCACATAGTGTGTGTTAATCTGATTAGAATAGCACCTGGGCTGGGTTGGTATGTCCCCCGCTAGTTAGGTTTTTCATAAAGGTCCAGTATGATATCAGCACAGCATAGCTGCTGATGGGTCATTTCTTTGTCATGTCAGTATTGAATATTCTAGCCCCTGGCCACTAAGTACCAATAACTATCCGAGGCATAGTGACAGTGTTCTCCTCCCTCCAATTTCCAAGTGCTCCTTGGTGAGGAGCAGAACTGTTTCTGCCAGAGGGACCATTTTAAAGTATCTTGCCTTATACTATTATGCTCCTGTTTGAAGAAAAAACTGGGTGATTCCTTAATGCTAAATAAATTTAACTCTTCAAGCTTGCATGCAAAGCTGTCTAGTGTTCTGGTTCCATCCTACATTTTAGTTCTTTTGCTAGTTACTTTTACTTATTCTCTACTCCAGCCATACTAGTTGGAAGTGCTATGTACTTTTTTGTCCAAATAACTTTGCTAACATTGTTCAGGCCCAACCTCTACTCAGCACTCAAAGTTCCATGTGAAGGTCACCTCATCAATGATGACTTCTTAGTTCTGCTAGCAAGAAGTGATCTTATCTTTTTCTGCATGCCAGAAACACTTTTTTATACCTCTTTTAGGTAACATATCACTTAATTAGGTAACAATACAACATTTAGGTAATGTATCATCATTTTATTGGTGTGATAATTACTTTAATAGATTATTAATACAATTGAAGCTTTTCCCAACCTTAATGGTATTCTCCTACCATAGAAACTCCTTCAGGTTAGAGATCATTTTTTATTTATATCGATTTCCTGAAGAGTGATAGGCACTAGCATAGATAACTTGCAGGAGAGAGATATTCAAGTTTGGTTATGGGAGTATTCAGTTTTTTCTCTTTTTTTCCTCCTCCTCCCTTCTTTTACTTTTTTTTCCCTTCATCCTTCATCCTTCGTCCATCTTCTCTCTTCTCAGAGGGCTTTTTCAAGATTTTGTTAAGTGTGGATTAAGATAGAATAATAATGAAGTGAGCTATGTTGCCTCCACTTTCATGCTTCCTGTCTTTCTTTTAAATTCCAGATTCCAACAATGTCTCACCCATCTTGGCTACCACCCAAAAGTACTGGTGAACCCCTTGGCCATGTGCCTGCACGTATGGAGACCACCCATTCCTTTGGGACGCCCAGCATTTCAGTGTCCACACAGCAGCCACCCAAGAAGTTTGCACCAGTTGTTGCTCCAAAGCCCAAATACAATCCATACAAGCAACCTGGAGGTGAAGGTATGTGTGAGGATTTCAAAGCTGGGTGCCCAAAGTTGGAGAGTTCAATATAATAAAAATGATTTAAGGCATGGTGTTATGTCAGAAAAAAGTAGCTCAAGAATTTGTAGTGTCATTATCATATTTCATAAACTATCAAAGGATACAGAATACCTAGAAACCATTTAAACTAACCCTTTCTTTCGGGACAAAGAGATTGAGACCTCTTAAGGGTTATATGGCTATGGTAATGGTAACACAGTGAATTAGAGCTAGAGCCACAACTACAACCCTGGCCTCTATTTATAGCTCACTGTCCTTCTTCTGCATTATTTTCCACCCCTAGCCTACTGTCTTATAGAGCTATATGTCTACCATCCAGTGGACTCTGCCTCTTGTCATTGGACAAGTGTCTCAAAATGCTGGCAAGCAGTAGTCTGATGGGAAACGCGTACTAAGTGAACCTAATAAGGCACCTGGAATTGTTTTGCTTTCTCTGGATATTTTTCCTTTCCTAAGTTGCTATAGGATAAGGTTGTCTGGAGAACTTTGTGAGATCTGCATTTGTTGATATTCACAGACAATTTGAATGAAGCCTAATTTTAGGGGTTTTAATAACAGTACATTCAATTTATTTCAAGTGGAGTTTGAAGATCTACAGCAGCTCAGCCTCTCAGGTACATATGTATTTGCACATTTACACACTAAACCCCACAGGCAGTTTAAAGAGTGCCATACTCAGGTTGAAGTGGTTCTATACTTTTACCAATAATTGTCAGCAGTTCATCCAAACCCATGGAACAATAACATAACTAACAAACAGAAGAACGTAAGACTTCTGGGATCTGAGAGAGAAGAGGCAGTAAAAGGAGAGTCATCCTCCCTTTCTTATCCTCCGCCCACGCCCCCACTCCCCACATGCACACACACATGCATTTTTTTTTTAATTACCTTATTTTCTCCAGGATGTTTCTAATTCTTTCTTCAATAACATTAGTATTTTTGTTTCAGCAATTTTCCACGGAACTGTTTCATACTCTGTGATATAGTTCATCCTTTCTCTTTTCCTTCTAATCTCTCTGCCCCCAGTAAATTCTTTTCTAGTCTATTAGTATTTTAAGACTGAAGTCAGAAGCCTAGCCCCAATGTTTAGCTACATAAGATGGCTGGATGCTTAGGCAGGTGGTAGGGAGGTCAAGCACCAGCATGCACACCTGAGCTGTGGCTGTGGATCTTTCAGCATCCTTTTTCTGGAAAGGGCCACAGCAAGACCATCAGAGAGCTGCTGTGGAAAAACAATAAATGACGCTCTTGGTGCTTTACCAATCTCTGTGGCAGTGCCTAAAGTTATGTTGGCCTTGAAGGAGACTGTACCTTTGCAGTTAATCAGGACTTTGTGGAACTGGTGTTCTTTGGCTCATCATTCTTTAGTCATTGCAGGACTCAGGAATGGGATCTGGAAGAAAATCCCTCTTTACAAGGACAAGAGAAGCCATATGTTGGCTTCCTCATTTGTTTTCTCAGTGTTTCCCCTGGTCTGCTTACTAGGCTGGTGGTTATTCCATCTCCTAACTTTTGGGGAAGCTAAAATGGACTTTCCTCTAATATGGAGGGAATAAAAACATTGTCCCTTATGGAGTAGGAGGCAAATGTTTGAGGAAGTCTTAGTAGGTATGACAATGGATGTATGCTCAAGGGTCAGGGTAAGGTTAGGTCGTTTATTAAGTTGACGAATAAATTGCATGTAGGAGAAGGAGGAGAGAAGTAGGCTCCTTCACTCTGATGTCTATGAATTATGGTGGCTTGGCCTTGCTAACTCTCCTTGCCTTGATATGCCCTGCCTGCTTCACTGTACTTACCATGTAAAGTTCATTCACTGACCTTGTTCTCTAGGGACACTGCTGTAATCTCTGATACCCTGCAGCTTTTGCTCAACTCCTTGTGCTATCCTACATGCTTTTGTTCTATATTCAAAAACTTACTTATATCAACTTCTCCAAAATATCTAGGTATGACCTAGATTAGAAGTAATCACTCCACATACATCTTATTCTGTTATTTTTCTACTTTTGTTATTTTTCCTGCTCTTATTTTGTCATGCAGTGAACATGTAGTCTGTATGGGGCACCGTGCTTTTTCATTATAATTTTATTGCCTTCTCATACAACCCTATGAAGTTTCCACATAAAGAAATGTAAGCTTAGAGAAGAGAGGTGACATTCTCTATGGTTTCATGGCTACTAAATTTCTGAAATGAGTCTGTTGTCTTTACCCAGTATGCTATACCGCTTGTCCTATTCATGGCATATGTGGCACTCAAGTTCCATATGATGGAGATACTTCCTACTTCCTTAAAAGAATGTAAGCTTTGTTTCCCCATTTAAGCAACAAGACATGGTTTCTCACTCGTCCTTATGTTCCTCTTGGCTCTTATTATGGTTCTGTGTTTTTAGTAGGAATGATTGTGTATGGTCAAATGTATGTCTGTATGTTCTTCTGTATATATATATTTGGATGGGTGGCGGATGGCTGGATGGGTGAATGCAGCACTTAGTAATTTTTTTTTTACAATAAACAGTTTGAAATATGGCATCCTTATTTGAAGCAACTCAGTCTCATTTAATTTCTGAAGTCAAGATTCTTTCTTGCAATTCTGCCAATCTCTCTCTTTTTTAATATAACCTTTTTTGAATATACGAAGGAAAAGAAATTTTCCTTGCATATATACATTTTAAAGACAAATATGAGAAAAGGTTTATGGATATTCAGACTTTTTTTATGTAGAGCTACATGGCTTCGTCTGCTATATAATATAACGAGATATTTGTTAGAAGTATAAGTTTTCCTTTACTTTATATTTAATTTAAATGTTAGTGCATTCTCTGTTACTCTAAACATTTTTATAATTCATGTTATTTTTGTTTAAATTTTTATACATTTTTAAAGTTTATATCCTTTTTTAAAATTTTTTGTTCTATGCCATTAGTGAAATCTCAAGATAGCAGGTAATGTAGTTTTTATTTACAGGGTGAATTGATGATGCCAGGATCTTGTGCCTCAGCTCACGCTATTCTTTGCCTTTAGTATACACTCTCCTGAATTTCTATCCCATAAAATCTTTTCATTTATAGCTTAATTCAGAGCCTGACCTCCAAGAACCTCAACCAAAAAGACAGAAAGTTAGAACTAATAGAAGTCTCACAGTCCAACTTTTTCTTGTGTAAAATGTGAAAGCTGCAGTGCAGAAAGTATAAATTTTTTTTTACACTTTCAGATATTTGCACAGCCTGCTCAGGGCTGCGTTGGCACCAGACCTCAGGTTCCCTCTGAGTCTAGATTTATCTAGGACCTTGTATGATATTCTAATGAGAACTCTTTTCCATCTCACCATACCTCTTTAGTCTCCTACCATTACTACAAAGTGTCTTCTAATAGATTTACTTACTTATGAGCCTATTTCCTTCAGCAATCTCGGAACTTTCAGAAGTGGGGCTGCCTATCTCATGCCTTTACTCCCAATAGCTCCCAGCATGGTACCTGACAGTTAGCAGGTACTCAATAAAGTTTGAAATAATAGTTAAACATAGCAGTAGCAATATAAACCTGTTTATCCAGGCACAATTTCTAGCTTCTCTGCTATTTACTAAGCCTCATGGTTCTGCAGCTCACCCTACGTGTTAGAGTTACTTTAATCCTCCTATGGCCATCCCCTAAGCTTTTTAGTTTCTTACACCACTGCTACCTTGAAGTTACCGATTACATTTCTTACCTTGGTATCATGTCTGTTATCTCTGGGGTTTGTTCTCTCATTTTTTAATTCTGACTGTGAAAGTGAAAAAGTACCCACATGTTTTCTACATCAACTTATATATATGTGGTGCCATATGCTATAATTTTCTTTTATAAAGTGTTCTGCTAATAATCTTTTTGTAAAGAACTTTGGCACACTTAAAAGGAATGACTTCCCAAAGTTTCCCAAGAAGTTTAGGCTGAGCTGGGACTAGAACTCAACTTTCTTAAGTGTGCTCATTTTATTGCATCTCCGTTGTTTCACATTGGAAGAGGCAAGATTGGGGCTTGGTTCCTAGGAATTAATAAATCCTGGATTATTGATACTTAGAGAGCTAGGCATTAGTGATGTGAGGTCATGAAATCTGGTTAGGTGGGACATATTTGTTTTCTCAAAATTGATAGCTAAGATGTGAGAGAAATGGATAGCCACCTATGGCAATCTGTTTAAAGAAAGTAATTTAGAATAGATTTTTCCTACTATTTTTATGTTGAGCATACAGGCCAATTTAGCACTGCTTCTTTTAAAGTTAGCAAAACTTTTTATTTTTTTATCACTGGTAGAAAATGTATGAGGACTGATTGTGAACCCTAAACGTTATATCTAAATAGTTAGACTTTCAGTGTACTCTCCTGCCTCTGGTGTCCTATAGTCTCTATTCTATGCCATGAAAGGTGTACTGTGACTTTTGAGGTACAGATGGAAAAGACGCCTCTTTATGTAGTCTTGACAGTTCTGTTAAGTTGCCAGCAATCACAGAAGAGCAATTGCACCTTCTGAGATGTTTGTTTTAATTATGTATACTCTGTCAGGAGCTCAGTCGCAAAGTCACTGAAACATCAGGAACTCTAATGAGACTGAGGCTTGGCCAGCATGCCCCTTTTCTGGTTCAGGATAAACATCTTGAGCCTCATCTTATTACTGTACTGTACAATATGTGAGTTTTAATTTTCAGAGCCTCAAGATGGGGAAAAGGACAAGCTGTTCATTCACTAAAGGGTCAGATATTAATTGTATTAATTTGATATTTACCTTGCATTCTTTGGGTGATACCAGAACTTACCAAATATTCATAGGCTTTATTGATCCCCAGAAAAGTCAAGATTCAGCACCAACTTGGTGGCCAGGGCATTCATATTCAAGCCTCAGTTTCATCTCCTGACCTTGGGCACGACACTTTTCTACTCCACATAGCCCTCATTTATATGATTAACTGGCAATTTAAGGATCAACTATAACTATTTTATAAGCCATAAAATGCAACTCTAAGCAATTACTTTTGTGTAGTTATTTAACAGTCATTTACTTAAAGAAGATTTTATGCCAGGTGTTTTTCTAGGGCTGAAGCAAAGGTAAGGAGCAAAACAGATATTAACCTATGCTCTAATGGATTGTACTTCGTGCTATAATAAATATAATTGTTTTTACTAATAATAAGTAATATTGTTACAATTATAAAATAGTGTATATTTAATAAATGTGTTTCTCAATTTATACATACTATTAATAATTATTTTACATTATAATACTAGTACTGTAAGTCTAACAAATGTATAGTAATATAATTATCACAAATAAAAGTATTCATTAATACTGATAAATAGTGATATCAGTATAACACTGGTAAATGCTGATAAAAACTAATAACAGTGATAGGAATTACAATACATGAATATCAGGCAAACTGTAAAATTCTAGAACCAGGTTGAGTCTTAAAAATTATCTAATACAACGCCCTCATTTCTTAGATGAGGATAGTTAATTCACTAATACATTTCTGGTGGCATAGGGCCTTTGTCCTTGGAATGCTGTGAATATCAATTCACAGCTCTTGAATGAGAGGTCAGGTGGCTTGTTCAGTGTTACAGAACAGCAAGTGGTAAAACTGAGCCTTGATCCTGGTTGCCAGAGTTCTATGTCACCAATATGTTTTGAGTAACTTATTTAGAAGCTACAAAGATAGAATTAATATATGTGGACACAGTGTATGAGAGATTTTTTTAAAATAAGTTTATGTATTATTGACAGAATGATTCATTTAGTAACCTGTCAGTGTAATTTACTGCTAAAGTGAATTCCTTAATATGGTGGTGGATTCCTCATCTTTGTCTGACTTCGAAAACTATGAATAATGCTGTGTTGTGTGGTGAAGTGCTCTGTAGTCTTCTTTATTTTTGAATTATATAAATGTACAATATGATTGTTATTTCATATTCTAAAGCTTATTTTCTATTTTGAGAATAAAAATACAGAACCACGATAAGAATATCAAAAATAAAAATTAGAATTTTTATACACCTATTAGAATATAAAAAATAAAAATTCATATCATATGCTAATGAGGATGTGGAGAAACTAAATCCCTCGTACGCTGATGCTGGGAATGTGTAAAATGGTATAACCACCCTGGAAAATTCTGGCAGTTCTTATCAGAGTAAATGTGTGTTTATCAAAATAAACTGATTCAGCAGTTGTACCCTGGGGCATTTTATCCAGAGCCATAAAAAATTATGTTCACACATAAACCTGTACATGGATGTTCATAGCAACATTTTTCATAATGGCAAAATACTGGGAAAAAAACTAAAATGTCCTTCAATGGGTAACTGTTTAAACAACTGTGGTAAATTCATGTAACAGAATGATACTATTCATCAATAAAAAAGGGTGGACTGTTGATGCATGCAACAGCCTGGGTTGACTTCAAGGATGTTATGCTTAAGGAAAAAAATAAAAAGTCAATTTGAAATGTTGCATGTACTGTATGATTCTATTTTTAAGACATTCTTGATATGGCAAAACTAGAGATGGAGAACAGATTAGCGGTTGCTAGAGGGCAGGAGTAGGGATGGAGTGGAAGAGGGAGTAGGTGTTCACACCTAGAAAAAGCAACAGGGAGTCTTTTAATGGTGTTGGAACAGTTCCCTATCTTGGTTGTGATGGTGGCTACATGAATCTATACATGATATAAAATTTCATAGAACTATTTACACACAAAAATAAATGTAGGTTTAAAAAATTGTGGAAACTGAATAAGGGTTAGTTAACAGTAATATAACAATGTCAATTTCCTGGATTTGATATTGTATTATATCTATATGAGATACTGCTTTGGAAGAAGTTGGGTGAGCTGTTCATGGGATATTTTATACTACTTTTGCAATTTTCTTTGAGTCTATATTTCAAAATAAAAAGTGAAATAGTAAGATAAATGTATACATGTAGATTTCTTAATGATTTCTTCTCCTAAAGGTGCCATCTTGCATACATGCTAAATTGAAGATTGCTGTTACAATGTATGGCTTAAACAAGTGATTTTTCAAAGCTGACCAGTCATCAGAAAAATTTAGAAAACATTTTAAAACAAGAAAATAACAGTCTCTAGGGCTCATGTCTGTCCTACAGAATCAAAATCACAAGGCTTGAGCCCCAGGAATCTGCGCTGAAAAAGAAAACGCAAAAATGAAATAGAACAAAGCTCCCTAGATAATTCTGATTGATGTTCAACCAAAGTTTGGGAATCATTTGTTTATTTCAGCAACTCTAGGATCCAGTGTGTCAATGCCCTTTGAACCTTCTTCAGGTCCTGTGGTGCACACTCTCTCTTTAATGACAGTGGTTTTTGAAGTCTTACACATCTTTTATCATACATTGTAGAGATTCAGGGGCTCAAATCATCTTTCATGTTGCTATGCTTTTCCCTCTGTGCTTTCATCATAAATACCAGTTTTCTGCATATGTTTTTCCAAGGAATTTTAATTAAGACCCCCAAACAAGTTGTTGTAAATTTTTTAAAAAAAGATTCTTCTAGAATGCCTCAACAGTGCCCAATTTTCTATATTATAGAGCATTTGCTATAATGTAATGTTGGATAGTGATGTCTGAACTCTTGGCTGATTTTAGGTCATGACAAGCCTATGTAAATTATGTATAAATGGATTCATTGTGGATATTATAAAAATAAATCTGACACCTGAGCCATTGGGCAAATATACCATATAAAGAAATTATACCCTGAAACAATGATTGACCCTAGAAGCTGTAAAGAAAAAAAAAAGTAATGGTATTATATTTTTATCATCCTTCTTTAAATTTTCTGTGGTCAGAAACTGAACAGCTGAGCACTACATCAGGGGCAGGTACCTGGGATGTGACACTTTGAGCCTCCTAGCACTTTGACCTTCCAGTATTCTTTATTATTTATTTTTTATGTCATTCTATATGTTGCTGTTTTCAAATAAAATAGATGCTCTGCTAGTCAAGATAGATATACAGTAGCCAACATAACCCATAAAGGTACATTCTGTAAATTAAGTGCCATAAAAGAAAATGATGTGTTGTAGGAGGAATTGGGAATAGCTTCACAGAGGAGGGGACATCTGAGCTGACTCTTGGAGAATGAGTTAGTTGTTAGCCAGGCAGAAAAGGATGATTTATAGAGTGACACACCAAGTAAAAGAAAGAGCATGTGTAAAAACAGAGAAAAAAGGTATCTGCTCTGACCCTTGTAATTTTGACAGCTCTTTGCTGATGTCCTTAGGCAGTACAGCTGGACCCCTTCGAGTAGCTTTGCAGTTTGAGCAGAGTAACTTCACTGTGAATAGACTCAAGCATGTAGTATGTGCTGAAACATAACTTTAGGAATAGCTCCAGGAAGTTGGGTAGCTACGGGGAGAAGCACCAGAAATAAGAGCATTCCAGTCTTAACATATATGCCATGGGCAGGAGAAGCACCTTCCTGGTGGTCCTGACAAGAAGAATTATGCCATTTCTCACTGTTTCTATTATGCTTGAGAATGAAATGTTTCTGTATTACAGACACTGAGACAAAAAAGGGAAAAAAGCAATTCTCCCTCTTAATTCTCCCAAAACTAGGCAAAGCAGCCTTTTTACCTAATCAAACTCACATCCTTAAGAATGTGAGATGTGAGCCAACTAGAAATTTTTTTGTTTTGTTCTGTGTTCTTACTTTTTTCCACTTTGGGGTGATCCTGAGAAAACAGGAAGCAATGAAAGAAGGACTTTATTATGAAATATTCATATAACTTGCAATTTTAAAGATGTGTGTGTGTGTGTGTGTGTGTGTGTGTGTGTGTGTGTGTGAATAGATTTTGAAGCACTTTCCCAAATAATGTCAATTTTAGTTACCACAATATCCTGTAACATTATTATGGTTCCTACATTATTATGGTTCTTAGAGATAAATGAAAAAATCTGAGATTCAGAGGGCCCATAGTGAGGCATATAAATGTAGAAGCTACATTTGACCCAATTTTACTTTTTTTCCTCATGTAAAGTATTGTTAATTCAGAATAACCACTGTATCATAGTCATTGATTATTACTATTACTAAAACAATTTCTCTGGCAGAATATTGTCGTAAGGATGTGAAAAACTTTTTAGTGGGTATATTAGTCTATTTCATCGGAAGCCCACTCTACATTACTGTTAACCCAATCTTTTCAGGGATGCTATGAAAGGTAGATATCCTCAGCCTTTAGTCTGCAGAGACTATGATGTAAAGTGAAACAACCAACCCGGTGCAAAGCTGGGATTTGAACCCTCAACTCCTAACTCTCAGTCTAGTGTTTTTCCTCTCACTACACTGCATCTTGTGTTAACACTATTATTCTTTATTATAAGAAGAAAAAGTTTTCACTGTTATTTTCCTCAATCATTACCATTCACAACTGTTTGAAAATTGAATTCATCCTAGTAATATTGAAAATTACTTGGAATCACCTGTAAATGGGTGTGTATGGGATGATGTTCTAAAATACAGAGCAGCCTAAGTAATCTCTAGAAGACATTACAAAGAAGATATTACTTCAGAAAGTTATTGGAATAACCATTTGAAATATTCAATAATTCAGGTGAATTATGCCATCTTGCTTAAACATGTCAGATGTCATTGGTAGTTTTATTGTCATTAAAATGAAATTAAAATGACATTTAAATTTTCTGATACATTTTGTTATTGACCTGCTTATCTGTGTTATAATGACTTGGCTTTATTACGTGCTTCCTTAGTAAAAACTGTTTACAGGCAAAAAAAATCTTCAAATTATATGATGTGTATTGAGAAATATCACTGTTTGAGGTGACCTTGAAATATCATACATGCCCACCCAATGTGGACCCTGGTAGATGGATTTTACTTTTTCATATTTCATCATCTGCATTTAGTTCAGTTTCTCTACTGGGTCCAATTTAGATGCATGTCATGCCCTTTTTTTTTTTTTGAACAGGGCTCTGTAATAGATAGGACAAGAGTAAAAACACATCATAGTACTTAAGCAGTTTATATTTTAATTAGAAACTCCACATGTATAAACAGCTAGTTAACGAACAGTATAAAGCTCTAAATTCTGTTCGTGAAGTGGCTCCATGGTTAATTTCTCAGAGGACTCAGAGAAAGAGTTTATGTGGGGCTGGAACATGGTTGGAAGCCTCAGGGGAGGCAGCAGTTAAGCACATAGACTCTAGCATTGGATAAATCTGGGTTCATGTTTGATTTTGCCGGTTATTCTCTAGGAATTTGGACTAACTAGGTGAAATAGCTATTTAGCTCTCTCAATTTGTTCTTATGTTAAAATAGAGATATATATATATCTCAAAGAGTTATTTTCAAAATTAAGTGAATACATTGACATAGTATCTGGCAGAAAATAATGACTAAATCAATGGAAGTTGCCATTTTTATTGCTGCTCATTATTAAAGTTAAAACGTGAATATTAGCTCAAGAAGTAAAAATCTGTAGTTTTTTCATCCATAGATTTTAAATCATAATTACCTAAACATAAGTTATTTGGAGTTATAGCCATTTTGCTAGCCATTTTTGAAAAGAACCAAGTTTCATCCTTTTTTGTTCTATAATAATATTTTGTTAATTGACATTTTAGGAATGACTTGTCTTAAGTTTGTTCATGATGGAATTATGTGTTATGTCCTTCTTGAATTTGCATAGCACCGTTCTTAGAGACTGCACATTAACATCTATATTTACAGTCTTTCTCTAAGAAGGTGCATTTTTATTATTGGACTGTTATTACAAATAATAATGTAAGTGAACATTATATAAAGTGAACTGTATAAACTAATGATTTGTATTAATTTAAAAACCTTTTGTTTTTTAAAATATCTAATAAGGCAGATAGATTTTAGAGATGTTACTAATTATACCATTGCAGAAAAATAATTTATTAATTTAGTATTTTATCTTGGGTCCCATTCATCTCTGGGATTCAAACTTGGGATTTAGCCAGTCTCGCACAATTGCATTTAAACATAGTTCGTATGCATGTCTTTTTCAAGGAAAAGGGTCTGTATGTCATCAAACCCTCAAAAAGATCTTTAACTCACTTATTAGGAAAGATAACATTTCTTGCCTAAGAGGTCACTAGTCTCCCAAACCACTTATACTAATGCTGCTTCAATAAAAGCCAGGTTTCCATTTTCTTCTCATCAAATTTGGGAGGAAGTGTCTGAAGTGAGCACTGAGTATTTGGTGGTGGTGGGGTTCTGAAAGTATATTTAAAACAGTGTGTGTACAAAATATAACATATATTGTATATAGACGATTATATATCATGACGTGGTTCGATACATCTTCATACACATTTGTACATCTCCTCTGGCCAGTGAATATGCAAGGTGAGGCTTGGAGATGGATAAGGTATGTGTCATTTCCTCTTAGAATGAGGCCACTTTGAGATCTCATCCCCATTTGATGGTTGAGCAGATGGAGTGTCAATGATGAGGCTGCTTGTACCAGCCCTGTCAGTAGAAAGTAGTCAAGAGGAGATTCTCGAGTTCTTCATACTGCACCATGCTTCCTGTTGCTTAGCATATAACTATTCTCCCTACATTTTAAAACTTATTTCTCTTATATGTGAATTTAAAATGTTATATTTGTTCTGTTTCCATTATTGCAGTTTTGAATGATGATTCATCAGTGCAGTGGCCTATTTTAGTGAACCACAATAGCTTGGGTAGAAAGAAAAAAAGATTCAACATACTCAGGAATGGAAAGCAGCCATCTTTTTATAGCTAAAATTGCAAACATCTGGCAGTTACTCTATTCTACCTCCCTTCAAAAAAGAAGAATCGTCCCTTCAACTGGAGCCTGCTGCTGTGTTTAATCAAGGCAGCTATGCAAGCCTCAAGGAGCAATAGGTTTTGATTCAAGGAGGCCATTGCCTAACCCAGTTGGCCAGAGTCTTTTTGGAAAGTACACCATTTAATGCTCCCCATATGCTACTGTGTTATATAATAATACTCATGGTAATGTGGCAATTAATGGCTATAGAAAATCCCCTTTTGCTTTTCTGCCCTGGCTTATTTGTGGTGGCTCTTATGGCAGCTTTTAAAATTTGAAAGTTAACTGTTCGGGTCAAGTTTGTCTCTCTACATCCTCTGAAGCTTTTGTGCTCCTGAACAGAAGGTTGAGCCACATCAATAACACCAACAATTACCGACTTGATTTTGCTATTAACTGGTTTAGTAAATTGTTAAAGGAACAAATCAGTTTCTTTTCAAAGCCATACCATGATCTTGTAGTTAACAAGCAGTCCACTGTGGTTATGATCCCTTAGTACCCCACCCTTGTTTCTTATTGTGATAACTGTTTGTGAAAGTAGTTCTTCCCTCACTGGCAAAAGTCAATTCTGATGGCAGAGGAAGTGAGAATGGCTGGTGGTTTGTAATAAGGGCTGAGAGTCAGAACTTCTGCATTTTTCTCTTGGGGCCAGTGCCAGCTTTCACTGTGGCCTTGACCAATGCATTTACCTTTCTATTCCCCATTTACCTTTCTCTTCCTCTAGAGCATTGAAGGGCAGAGGTGGACTTTTTCTTTCCCAGATTCTGCCAACCTTATAGCCACAGTTCCCTTTGCTGTAAGTCCTGTTGGTGAATAATCATCAGTAATTGTGAAGGAATAAAACAGATTTAGTAGAAAGAAAAAAAGTTTCAGTGGCATGGTGATTTTCAAAAACAACCTCAAGTACTAAAAATAGACTGTTTTCTAGTGTTAGCATATTTTGGTGCTTGGAAATCATAGACATTTAATGGCGGCCTTGGCTTATTTTATAGCCTTTTTTTTTGGTAGAAGTGAGTTCAATACCAAAGCCACAGTTTTTCTCTTGATATAATAATTCTGCTAAGCTGTCTCTCCTGCTGGTCTTCCAAAAATCACAATGAATTTTATAAACATGACACTAAATGAAGCTTTGGAAGAGGTGAGATGGTAAGGAGGGAGTTTTCTGGTTTAAAAAAAGAAAAAGAAAAGAAAACAAGGAAAGAAAAATAATAAGAACTCTTAAAACCTTAAATGCTTATCACATTCAATACAGCTATTTTATGCAGACCTAGGTAGAATAATGTTTTTAGGAACTTCAAAATGTGTGTTCCCCCTTTTTCTCTACATCCAATGCATTATTGACAGCTCTGGCCTTACTCCTTTATGAGTACATCTTAGAATTTGGGCTTGTTTATTACAGGCAGTGTTCTAGCTCATTTGCTTATTTCCTTGATGTCCTGCTAAAGTGGAAAAGGTGATACCAACGTCCTTTACCATATTTTATTTTTATTTTCATTTTATTTCGGGGCTAAAAACTTTCTAGAGTACAGCCAGTGCTATATTGCAGGAGATCTTTAAATGTTGCTCAGTGGTTCTCTACCTTCACTACTCAATAAGAATCACCTGGTAGCTTCAAATGACATCAAGACATGGGCTTCACCCTCAGATAATCTAATGTAATTGGTTTGGGAGAGGCACTTTTTTTTTTTTTTTAAAACACTTCCCAAGTTGTGGAAGGAAATACTGAGGTAGACCAATCTCCCACCTCATAGTAGAATTTATACCATCTCTCACAAGATATCTGTCAGGCTTTTCTTGAATATTTCTAGTGCAGGAAACTGAAACTGCCTTTTCTGTCTTTAGGAAGCTCTGAATTTTTTTGGGGGGGGGGAAATTCATTTTTATTTTGATTTGAAATCTGCCTTCATAAAATGTGGGCACATCTCTTAGTCTTACAAATTTATACTCTCTAGCCATGGAGTTTAGTTAGTAATTAAAGTTATAAGCACCTGACTTCCAATAAAGGAAAAAAATAAAACACAACTAAAAACTATAACAGTCTGATCATATCTCTCTAATGGTGATCCAGTCTTCATTAAATGTGACCTCTTCGTTCACCACTTTTGAGTTATGAACACTGGGAGAGGAACTGCGAAGAGCAAACAGCCAAGTAAAACAAGTACTTAAAGAAGTGAGGCAGTGTTAGAGATACCTGTTACCTAGAAGATTTGGTGTTAAGAGCAGCAACTCAGCATGGTCACCATTAAATTCACAGCGCCTAACATGGCTGAGGCACAGAGGAAGTGTTAAATGAGTATTTATTGAATAAATAATTATGAAATCTATTAAGGTGGTTTAGTTTAAATTAAATATTCAAAAATGGATAGTTTTAAATGTAATGGTACTTCAGAAAATATATTTGGAGATCCATTTTGAAGAGAGAATAAAGCTTAAAATACGTAGGCAGAAATTTAATAAGAGATGTGAGGCTTCTATATCCAAACAACAATAACAAAACCAAAACAACAACCCTGAAGCTCTCTGGAGGGACGTAAGGCTTACTAGTAATCCACTGGGTGCAGATGTGTCCTCTTAGGCAATCTTAAGTTTGCTTTCACTTGAATAATACGATGGAGGTGGGAGCATATTTTGTTTATAGAGTCACCCATGTTCTTTTTGTCTTAAAAGGTATTTAGGTGAAACCTGCTACCCTCTAAATCTACCTTTGGTCTTAGTTCTCCCCTTACAGATTACAAAGAACAAGTCAAGTCCTCTTCCCTGTCTGAAGCCTTTGAGCCTTACAAGGTGTCCTTCACTCTGTCACTCCTTCCTCCTTCAGGCTGAATGTTCCCTAGCAGGACTCCTAAAACTTAATTGTTTTATTTGGCCTATTCTAGAAAGTCTTATTTTTCAGGACCTAGAACTGAGCATAATGCCATCAAGTGCACATAGGGAATGACAAAATTCTCTAAAAGAATTCCTTTTCCTTTTCCTGAATATAGGTGCAAGCATTAAGTATTGCCTTTCCAATATCAGCAGTTTGTCAGACTCACTTATAGGACTTTTCTAGATGGTATTATTATGGTTGACTTTTTTTTTAAATCTTGCATATTTTCAAAAATACTTTTTTTTTAGTTGAATAAGTATGTTAGAGCTCCGAGCAAGTCTAAATTTTGAGGAAACAAGTTGGAAATGCTAGAATTTAGAATGAGTAATAGTAAAAGCAAAAGTAAGATTATTTAAAAGATTATCAAAATTACTTATGTGATTATTTTTTTGCAATATTTTTTTCCTGGCATTTTTGTTCATGGGTTTAAGTTGTTTTATAGCACTTTTTATATTTTATTTTATTTTATTTTATTTTATTTATTATTTTATTTTTTTGAAAGAAGATATATAATCTAATACTTTGACTGTGTCAATGATTTGTCATTTGGATGTTGAAGTTACATGCCATCACTACCTGGCTATAGTTTGCCTAGAGCATGAGTTAATTTGGAAAAGTGAACAAAACTCTTAAAACTCAGTATATACGATTAAGGTGAGGAAGTGGCTGTAGTCGTTCCACACTTATACTTACCTTTGTGAGTTATTATTCCATGTGTTTGTTTAGAATGTAAAGAGCACATAGTTGGAATAATAAAGGTAGCTGACTCAAAACCTGTAGGCACCTGGAGACGAAGCACTGGCAAGATCATCTCATGGAACTTCTAAAAATCTTTTAGTAGCAATGTGAGAAAATATAGGCATAATTCAAAGCTCAATAAATAAGGCTAAATTGAGTGAAATTAAAAATACTTTTTATACTATCACTGATGACTTTGAGCCCTTGAACTCCCCTCCCCCCAATTTAGATATTTTGGGGTCATATAAAGTTTTCTTTTTCTTTTTCTTTCTTTTTTTTTTTCAATTTTTTTTTCAATGAAGCCATGTCATAATTAAAGGTTTTTTTTTCAGTTTTTTTTTATTTTTAATAATTTTATTGTTTCAGAGAGCTACAACCATAGTTGTAGATAGGGTTTTTTGAGGCATTGTATTTTGCTAATGGTGAATGTATAGCATTCTTGAAAAGTTTATCTCATGTAATTTATTTTATATTGAATATAGCTCAAATAAAAATTAACCTGTTTGAAAATATTGTCAGTTCTAAACTGAAATTATTACTGGAAATTACTACTTCTTATCCTGAAAAACAATGTTGGTCAGGTTGAGAAAGAAGACTACCAAGGACACTTTCTTCTCTGGAACAGTTTTCAGGACACTTTTTGGTAATAAACTAGTACATTAGTTAGGCACTTTGCTAGAAGCAGAGAAAGGGCAAAGCTAGAGTCAAAGAGGGAATCTCAAGGTAAACGGCTTGCAATTAGAATCTGGGCACCATGCTTGAAGTGCTCTTCAGACATTCTGTTTGCAGAAATAAACCCAACCCTACTAGTTCCTGTTATTCCTTCCCTCAACAGAGTATAAAGAGCTGTGATTCCTAGGTTAAAGCTAGGACCTATCACAAAGTTTGCCATTATTCTGAATGCAACTTCAGAATTATGCATGGATTCTCAATAGAAAGGGGAAAACTAAAGGACCTGCCTTTAGAAGAGAGGAAATTTTACCTCAGTAACACAGAAAGGAGGCGGCAACCAATCATGAAGGCAATACCTACACATGACAAGCGCTGAAGAAAGTGGTCCAGTGGGAAGGACTTTTCTTTCTTGTACACTTATGGCCAACATATGTCACCAAACCACCTTAGGTTGGTTTTCTCAATTGTAAAACAATGAGATTGAACAATATTATGTCTTCACTTCCTTCCTGCAATAGAAATTGCATAAAATTGGTTACTCCTAAAAGGCATGGAGTAAAGTTGTTCCCATGGAATGTCATAAATTTAGTTAGGCTGTGCAGTGGGCTATAGACATTCTAGTCTATACGCCTTCAGCATGTTCCTCTGCCGCTCCATGTCCTCTCATCTTTTCCATTGTAGACTAATATTCTTTAATGTTCTTTTCCTTATACCAGAACAGAATATAAATTCATGTTCTTTACTACATTTGGTTTATGAGGGAGCTAACATTTTATTTGTTTCAACTATATGCCAGGTATCTGGTATATCACTTTTATTTGAAATTTGGTACTAATATTTTCAGTGTTCAAATAATAAAATTGAGGCTCAGAGAGATAATAAATAAGTTGCCTGATAGTTCTTGGCTAATGGATCTTTTATTTTAATTCAGCAATCTCTAAATCCGAATTTCATGTTCTTTCTATTGTATTTCGTTCACTGACTCACAAAATTTATACAAGAAACATTTGTTAGATTTGCTTACACTGAGATACAGAAATTATCTATAATCTATCTATCTATCTATCATCATCATCACCTATCATCTAAAGAGAGCAGTCCACATCTTTGAGAATATGCCAAAATGGAACTTTGCCAGAAGGACTTCTATTTTTAATAGAAACCAGAGCTTTAAACTGAAGGCATGAATTCTAATGATAAAAGTTTAGATATCAATTAGGACAGGAATCTGGGGCTTATGATGTCTTAGTTATATGCTATAGATGATATATGAACTTGGCTTTGTGGTAAGAAGAGAGTTAAATAAAAGTTTTTCCAAGTTAATCTTATAGTGGAGAGGAGAATAAGATAAATACATGCCTGAATGGCAGACTGGCTACCTGAATCTTCTGGATAGAAAAAAAGATAAATACAAACTAGGGAAGGTTATGCTGGATAAAGAGCAATGATTTTTGGTACTATCTTTTCTTTGTTACTCTCTTACATTTACTTTTTAAACAATTCCTAGACCATTTTGAGGGCATCAAAACCTTTAACCCCGTCTTTTACTGAGATATGTGGGTCTGGGGAGTGGATAGGAGCCTTGAGGGATGGAAAGAAGAGCTTAATCTGAACATTCATTCTTTTATTCATTCAGCAAACATCCATTGAACACCTAGAACATTTAAGGTGTTCAGCTAAGAGCTGTGTAGAATTAGAGATAAACAAGGTTTGAACTTTGGCTGTGTACTTCAGAAAGAGGAGGGGAGACTGGATGACTCTGGCCAAGAAGCTGTTTAAGGGTTCCCATTCATCCTCCTCATTATTTAAGCTGGAGATGAACTCAGAACATTTTATTTTTGGTCAATTTATCTACCTGTGAAATAAATAATATCACAAATAAGAATTTTGGCATGGAGCCTTTATTGAAATGTATCTCAATATGAATCTTGGCTGCCATAATGATTGATACAGTTGATCCATCAAAGACCACCATTTAAAAGAAGATGGGAAAATCCTTAGACCATTATAAATAAAGAGCTTTGGAAATCTTGGTCTGACGGTTGTGAGAGGGTTAAGAAAGTCCACTCTTTTGTAACCAGGCCCAATGATCTTGTATAAGCCATGTCAGAATGTTGTGTGCACACCGTCTGTCTTTGCTGATCACAGTAATCAGGTCATATGAGAAAGAGAAGTAATAGAGTGTTTCTTAGCAACCAACCCCAGGAGAAGGAGAAAATTACTCAAACCTGGCCATCCAGGCAGGGAAGTAGAAAGGAAAAAATATTCTGAAAGTCTGCTGAAAGTGAGGAACATGACTTTTTTGTGGTAGTTCCTATAGGCTGGTTTAGGTGAGAGAGAGAGAGAATAAGCAAACAAAATCTCTAAAACTGAAACCTTTTCTTCATCTACCTTCCTCTCTCTCTCTCTCTCTCTCTCTCTCTCTCTCTCTCTCTCTCTCTCTCTCTCACTTTCTCTCTTTCTCAAATACATCTTGGAAAGAGGGAAAAAGAGGCAGAAAGAGGCAGAGGTTAGACAGGGACCGAAGAGACCCCAAAATTGGTAGTCCAAAACCTGAGAGGATGTAAGGGAAAGGAGGTGATGTCATGTCATTGTGCTCAGTATTTCCAATTGGGATCTGGATTGCCCTTTGAAGGAACAGGAATGTTTTATATGTTTATTATGTTTTATAAACCTGATTTTGCCCACCTTGCTTGTTAACTGTGCAGTCGCCAGCTCTGTTGCTATTTATATTTCTCACTATAGACTTTGGTGCAAGATAGTGCACCAAACTTTTTGACACAAATCACAGTAAGAAATAAATTTTATATCAATAATCCTCTCTCACACGCATGCACAAAGATATGAAAAAAATTTTACTCAACAGTAAATGCTCTCACTCTACATGATACACATCGACTTTTTTTTTTAGTTCTATTTCAGTTTTAAAAATTACTTTTGGAGGTCTAGTACCTTGATTTTATAACCCATTAATGAGTTTTTTTTCCTAGTTTAAAAACACTAGTCTAGAGCCATTTTAAATTTTAAATGATGAATCAAATTCAGTCATGGTGAAGAGCCCTTGGCCAGCATCATGATGTTTAGAGTAATGATTATTTAAGCTAAATATTAACTTGTCATCAATCAAGTACATATACCCTAATATCCTGGCTAAAAATTTAAGAACTAAAACTTAGGGAATTCTTCTTGGCCTGTTAGCAGTTTAGAAAGGTGCCATATTGTGGGAAAGATGCAGTGGACCAGACTTAGGAGACTTTCTTCCACTTAGACACACCTTTTTCTAACTTGGAGCTCTTACTTAATGATAGGAATAAATTAAATAATGTTATAAACTCCTTCTGCCTATAATGTCTTGGCAGATATAGCTGGAAGGAACCCCAGAAATCATCCAGTCTAATATCTTTATTTACAAGATTCAGTTCTAGAAAAAGAACATGGATAGACTTCCTATTTTCTTTAAGGCTCTGTGTTATGAAGAAATGTACACAAGAAATTAAATCTTAGTTTATCACTTCTGATATCTTAGTTTGGTGTAGGAGTAAAGAGATGTACAAATAAGTTGAAGAAAATGAACAATTGTTAAACACTTCAGTTAAGTTAGAATTAAAATATGAAAAGTCAAAGAAAGGATAATATAACCTGACTGGGAAGATGAAGTCTGAAGGCTGTACTAGTATAGGAGGAGGAAACTTTTGAGCTGGACTTTGAAGGGGTAAAACAATTCATACACAGAAAGGTTGATGATGGCAGGATGGTCCAGGTAGACTGAACTTTGTCAGTAATGAAAGTATGGAGTCTTAATTGCCTCCTCTGAGTTATGTTTTTTGACCTCACCCAATTCACCCGTTTGATACCCCCCCACTCAGATTTTCCATATTTTATGAGGTTTTTCTTTCCAATTAACACCATCCCTTAATAATGACCTATTGCCCACTGCCTAGTGATAAAGTGACATTTGATTAAATAATATCTGTATAGTACTTCCTGCTTCTAGGAGACACATGCTTATATAAATGCAAGGTATTATTACGAATCAGAAAAAAAAGTAAATAAGAAAATACACATTAATACGTACAATGTGTTCAAAACAAAAAAATGCTTGGATATTTTTCTTTCATTTTTTACCCCCTTCAGGCAGGATCTATTTAGTTTGATCTGATACTTTAGTAGTTTATAAACCATGGAAGTATCCTGCATTATTAGGGATATTGGAAATAATGCTCTTAATGATGTCACTTTCTGAATGAGACTAGTTTGGATCATAAGTCAGTTAAAGGAAATTAGTGTAAAACCCAGAATGATTTCTAGAGCTTTGTGTTTATAATTTTGCTCCTATTTTGTGTCTTTCCTTGAGTAGGCTCGAGGCTCTCATATATATCACTCAGCCACCCAATTCTCTAAAGCTTTCTTATTGGTGTAATGAGACAGAAATTTGTACTGACCTGTTTCCTCTCCACAGGCCTCTTCTACAACAACATTCCCATGGATTGTACTCCCATTCCCTCCTCTGCCCCAAACCTAAGATTAACAATGACAAGAGTAAATAAAATTTCTTAATATTACATGGTATTTATGTTCATAGTACACATGCACAGCCATGATTTTATTAGACCACCAGAACTCTTCTTTCATAAGTAAATGGAGGTGTTACCGTTCCTATTTTGTAGATGACTAAGCTGAAGTACCCAGAGATGATGTCACCTAGTATCACTCACCTATAAAGTAAGAGTTCCAAGTCCAGAATAATAGGGCTCCTGAATCCTGACCCAAGGGAGATTAGGTGGATTGTGGAAGGTCATTGTTCATGTACAATTCAAATGTTCCATTTGAATTCTTTAGTTTTTAAATGAAGAAATGAAGCTGAGAAAGATGGAGTTACTAGCATTTCGGAGCTCACTACATAGAAGCAGGTCTTCCATTCCCTGTCCCAGGTGTTTACCATAGTGTAGTATCTCACAGATTTAACACTCTCCAGTTCCCCTATTCTGATTATAGCAATATACACTGTGGGTATTACTTGAGAAGTAGGTATACATTTTATAAATAACTCCTGTTATAGATATCTTCTATGCATAATTAATGTTATTTTAAGTATGTATTTACTTAGGATCAGTAATTGCCTTGGGAAAACAATGACAACAAAAACTTAAGATCTGGGATTTATATTTGAAAGCCTCAAATGTGTTTTTATTTTTAGATTTAAAAAATAAAGAACCAAATAGAAAAAAAATTCAGACTTTAAGTTCAGTAGGAATTTTGAGAAAAATTGCATATTTTTAGGTCCAGATAATCAAAAATAGCTGGGTTCTGAAGGTTAGATAGGTACAGATTGGCCAAGGGGTGACAGATAGGGAGTAAGATGGTGGGTGCGAAGCAGACAGTGTTGGAATGGGGTGGGGTGGTCAGCTGGAATAGAGCCAGTGGCTATGATGGGAGCATGGGATGAGGTGTACAGGATAGAGGGAGT
This sequence comes from Macroglossus sobrinus, assembly GCA_004027375.1. Classification (NCBI taxonomy): domain Eukaryota; kingdom Metazoa; phylum Chordata; class Mammalia; order Chiroptera; family Pteropodidae; genus Macroglossus; species Macroglossus sobrinus. The sequence continues at coordinate 131,669 of PVKZ01002136.1, forward strand.
TTTAAGTCTCCTATCTGTAGAAAGGGTGATCAAAGAGAGGAAAAGGTAAAGACTCTACTAGCCTTTTAGCCTGGAGCCTAGAGCCACAGTGTGAGGTTAAGGATATAAATTTAGGATTAGGGACCACACCTCATTCAGCCCTTCATATAGCTACTCACATGATAATGATTAGAAATTTAGAAGATGCTCTTTGATGTGAACAACCTTCCTAAATAGCACTTGATGCTGCTGATGAATAAGACTTTGGCACATTGCTTCTTCCTCTGTGGGCTTCAGGCCTAAATGGACCTGGGAGGATATGAGAGCTTCCGTTCCAAAGTGCCTACATTTGAGTGACATACTAAGTAATGCCTGGATATCATTTGGGGAGTACTTGTGTATCCTTCAGAAGGAAAAGTTCCTGCTATTAGGATAATTTGTTACACAATTGAAGTTTTCTAATATATTTCAATCACATAAATCTTTCTTGAATATTTTTTTCTTTGTGAACCACATTGAAGATTTTCCATACACTTAAATATAGGTACAAGCTATTTTTTAAGAACAAGAAAAACAATTCACTTAAAAGAATATACTCCAAATCCTGTCTCCTTAACACATCAAGCCCATTTTATATATACCCATTTAGTCTTCAGCAATATGAATCTATAGTTTTTGTGTATAATTAAAGAGAGACATAATTTTTGCTTTTTAAAAATTTAATGTTATAGAATAAGAATTTCCCCCATCATATTTAGCAATAGCATTATAGTCTTTGGAGTAGAAATGCAGAATTTATTTAACTATTACCATACTGTTGCTCAGGTATGTTACTCCAGTGTTTTTCTGTTAGTATAGTATAACTTTTTGAGGAGATAGCAGGTTGAAGAAATTGGTATGTTATTATCAGCTTATTACTGGTACTTGCCAAAATATCTTTTAATTAAATTCCATTCTGCACTAATTACAACAGCTGTGGTGAAGTAGTTGGGGGCCAGAATAGATGTTTGGAACTGGTTAGGTCAGAAAATTTTTATGTGTTTGAGGTGAGTGATGATGGGATGGGTAGGCTATTCCTTTAGCCGTACTTACCGAATTTGAATAGGCAATGGAAGCAAATCAACTGTGATGAGGGAGACATGGTCCAACTAGATTGCCTGGATACAGTATTCTTTTGGGCTAGATTGTGTAGTTTCACTGCAGTCAGGACTACAGGACATGGTGATGGATTGTACATGGGTAAACCAACAGATATTAGATGGCATGGATGACCAGAGTCATAGCTGTGCAGCTGGGTGTGGGGGGTGGGTTACGGATTCTCTTTCTTTGAAGAATAATGAAAGCTTGATCTCAGACTAACTGGGATGATAATAATTATGAGAACAATAGTAAAACTTTCTCATGTTAATTATGTTCCAAATACTATTTCAAGCATTCTATATATATATATTTCCAAATCAAATTAGTATATATACTAATTTAATCCTAGTAATAATCTATAATCTTGTGAACTAGGGCTATTATTCATTTCCATTTGATGAATGTGAAAACTGAGATACAGAGGAGTGAAATAACTTGCTCTAAGTCACATAGTTGTTAAGTATGAGGTAATGAAGCTATTCAGGCAGACATGGCTTACTTTTAGAGTTGGACTAAAATTCCTTAGGTCTTTTAGGTATATTAGAGTTATCCAAGGTTCCTAGAACTATCTGAGACTACAGAATAGAACTAACCTCTTAGTCCTAATGTTAGTATTACCTACAAACAGTATGAAAAGATTTAGCCACAATGGTAAATAGAGATCAAAACAGTTAATGTAGTTATTACCTCTTTTATTTAGCATTGTTTCTTAGGGGGTATGAATTTGGAACATAGTAATAGGTGTCCATTACATACTTATTAATTTGAGATTCGAAGGAAGGAAGAAATGGATTGATAAATTTCTTAATGTAATGTCTATTTCTTGGAGGTGTAATCTTGACCTCAGAACCTTGGTTCAACTGTAAGTAGCCCAGCTCAAGCAAAATCTTAGTGTAGGATTAAAAGATAACTGCAGACTGTAAAAGGATGCTGTTAACGAATCTGAAACTGTATTAGTTTGATTTATTGTTGTCTTTTTCCTGTTAAAGACAGGGAGTAGTCTCACTTAAAGTTTAGTGATTAAATCACTGGTTGCCTTTTCTATTTTGGTAGTTGTGGTAATTGATGTTTCCTGGAAATTTTCCCCCATTCTATTAATACTGTCAAAGGGGGTTACAGCCGTGACTCACTCCAGGAAGTCAACCATCATTTGCTTCCTCAATCTCACCAAACAGTCCCCATGTACAAAATCAACGACTTCTGCAAATGAGTTACTTTGTAGCTCTCAAGAAAATTCTAGATAATGCAGCGTTTTTGGTTCTCTCTGAGCTTCCTGGCACCATGATGAATAAAACAAAAGTTCATGTTTTGCTTCCTGGTATTCTTGAAATCACTGACCACTTAGGTCTCCACTGTGGGCTCTCTGTCAAGAGAATTCCCACTAGCTGTCTAGCAAAAGTGTCTTCACATTTATCTTTTCAAAGTTACCCCTGGGGATGTGGCTTTAGCAGTGAGGGATCTGGAGTTCATGAACTCCAGTATAGTCTATATTTTTTTAACAGTGTATACCTGGCTTTATGCTTCTGTATTCATTCATTTGGTCACTCTTTAATTAATTTACACATTGATTCCTTCAATGCCTAGTTCTGTATTTCTTGAGCACTGCTGTGTAGTGTACACCATCCTAGGCACTGAGGATACCGTACAGAGTACTTACTCTAAAGAAGCTCTTCTAGTACTGTAAACTGTATTACAGTACAGTTAGTTCTATTCTGTAGTCTCAAATAGTTCTAGGAACCTTGGATGACTCTAATATACCTAAAACACCTAAGGAATTTTAGTCCAACTCTAAAGGTAAGCCATGTCTGCCTTACAGTAACTATAAGAAGCTGTAAACTGTATTATTTAATTGCCTACGCAGAAGGAAAACAAACTCAGAGAATACATAGCTTATAGGCTTATCCTAAAGGAATGAAGTCCAGTTGGCATTTGTAAAGTTGTGAAGAATAAGGTTATTTATGTTAATTCTGTAATTTTTTTTCAGAGATCCATTCCTGCCTGGAATCCATTTCATCTGCTCTGCCCCTCTGCCCACTGCCATATGCACATAAACAGTGATATGGAACTTAACTGTGTATTTCTTGGAGTACTGAAAATTTTCTACTTTGGATTATAGAAATCTGTATCCATGTCTTAGTTTCTCTGCAAATTATTTGGGTAGAACCAGTGTATGAGTCATTTCTGAATTAGGGCTATCTAACTTTTGACCTTTCTTCTCCTCCACCTCTTCTGGCCTCCTAGCAGAGTGCCAGATAAATGGTAGCTGTTCAGTATATTCAGTCAATGCTAGCTGTGTGACCTCAGACAACTTAGTGAACTTCTCTGAGCCTCAATGTTCTCTTCTATAAAAAAGAGCATAGTAAGTCCTACTTCTTGGGTTGTTGTGGAGGTTAGGTAATATATTGAAAGATCTTTTAATAGTGTCTGGCACTTAGTAAGCACTTACTGAATGTTATCATTAATAAATGATTTTATTGCTGCTTATGAAGCGATAGCATTTCCTTCTAGGATTTTCTTGTAGTTATGATTGATAGAGAAGAGACATGCAGTCTAGGATTTCACATCAGCCTTCTTTATATAGGAAACTAGATATAAATATGCTGTTTCTGTTGTATATATCTCATATTCTTTATGTGGCTGCTGACAAAATGTTAAATAAAATTATACTACCATTTTCCCTTGAAGTCAATTTATGGTATCTTTAAAGTCTCAGAATTTTTCCTGATCGTATTGCTGACATCAGTTTTACCAGAGGTTATGTTGATCATTGTCATCATGAGTGGTGCAGCTTGATCTCTGGGATTTGACTCAGATCTTTGGTTCTTTGTCCTTTTTATTTTGGCTATGAGTAGAGGAGACAGGCATAAAAACTTTGATATCATCTTACCTCTCTCTCATCTTTTGCTGGCAGAGAAAATGTTGTGCAAAGAAGGGCAACAGTGATTGAAAAATTACTGTGATAAAAAAATAGTAACATAATGACAAATGTAGCTACACACACACATATATATATACACATACATATATATGCATATGTACATATATATGGATATGTACATATATGTCTATATCAGATTCTGGGGTTGACATTTTTGTGTACAAATAATATGTACTTTTCAAAATGTGTTTATATGGCACTGTCATGGAATTTTTACACATCAACCTTGTCTAGTTGTAATAGCAGAGGTTATGGTCTCATTTTATGGACAGGGAGTGTCAGAGGATGCAACTTTGTAGCATGTTCTAGAGCAAGGTCTGAATTCTAAGGCAGTTGTAATATTTCACCATGATGTATATCAGAAGATAATTTAGAAGCATGGGTATAGGTTGAAGTTGAACATTCACTTCTTCTGTAATGTTGCTTAAGTTCCTAATAAAAATAAAGCTACAATGAAGCTGCATTTGTCATCATTTAGGGGCCTTTGTACTCTTATTTTTTACCACAGTTGCCTTTATGTTCTGATAACTGGTCCATGGAAGGTGTGGTATTAGAATTGAATGGTTATTCTCAAATCCTGCTTAACTTATCCGTTGTAATATTATCATAGTTTCTAGTTACACACGTGTGTGCTTATTTGATCACTGCCCTCCTCCCAGACTCAACTGTAAATTCTTCAGGGGCACAGTGGTATCTTAGGGGTCTGAGCACAATATGTGGCAGGCAATAGATGCTTAGTAAATAACTGTTTAATAAATGAATGAATAAATGGTTAAGTGATGTGGACACAGACATCTAAAATCCAGAATGCCAGCATTAGAAGGAGCCTTTTAAGTATTCAAATTCAACTTAATGAAATATTACTAAAAACCTCTTCTGTTCCAACCACTGACATAGATGCTTTGGAGTTTAGAGAGGAACAAGACACGATTTCCATCCTTAAAACCTAATTATTTATTGAGGGGCATTTGACATATGAGAAATGAATTATAACAGAGCTCTAGGCAAAGTCTCTTGGGAATAGCAGAGAGAGATATGATATTACTTCTGATCAGGGACATTAGGCAAAGCTTCCTGGAGATGTATTTCATCTGGACCTTGGAAAGTAGATTTCTTTTCTTTTTTCTTTCTTTTCTTTTCTTTTTTCTTTTTTTTCTTTTTTTTGTAATGGGGTTGATGTCAGGAAAAAAACCCAGTATATTTAGTGCATGGATTATGGGTATGAATCACTGGGTCATAATGGAAGGACAGTGGGAGTAGTGAGCACTGATGTCGGGGCTTCGAGTGACTATGTAAAGTTTAACATACTTCTTGTTTCTTCTCCTTTTCCACCCCTCTCTCAACTATCCTTGCTGCCATTCTCCCTAATGCTTCTCTCCCACTTTCTTTCTTGCCAGTGAATGAATAGTTTGTTGCAAAAACTGACATTGTTCATATATTAATGAACAATGCAGCCTGGCCAACACCATACATTCTATAATCTGTAGCATGAGGCCAAGGGAGGTACTTCCCACGTAGATTTCTTTTGCTTTTCTTCCTTAGACTGTTCTGTGGCCATGGCTTCAATTCATACTTCCATTTTGGGGAATTTTCTAAACTTAAGAATCAAGATCTATGTATGCATTTTTTATATAAGCCCTTTTTATGGAAGCTATTCTGCCAAGCTGCCTCCTGTTTTTGACTATTGTATGTAAGATTGAGGTGTTCTGTCCTGAGAATGTCAACCAGTTTTACAAAGCAGCAGAGCATCCAGGTAACCCAGAGGAGCTCTGATTGGCTCCTGGGGCCTCCGTGCTTAAGAGCACATAAAAGAGGCTTAGGTGTCTCTTTGTAAAACCATTTTGGAGATAACAAAAAGCATTCTAAGGAATACACATAAAGGCAGGATAGAGGCACATGAAAAGGCAATGAAGGCATCTTTGTGATCTCTCCTCTCAGAACTTGATTTTCACAACTAAAACTTTATTTTCCATTCTTTTAAGACTGACACACCAATACCAAAGGGATCCATACTACTTACTAAAAGTAGAAGAAGCCATTTCCATACTTCGGCTTAATTTAATGGTTCATTCATTTACCACTATCCTGACAACAAAAATGGCAATCCCAATTGGTTATTGAAAATATTATAAACAAAGTGAAAGAGTAGAAAGCATGTTCTTGCTTATATAGCTGCAATTTAATGCTGCATTTTATACAGAAACCAAGTACTGGCCTGGTTTTGAGGCCTGACTTCATCACTTGGGGACTTTGTGGGGACATGGGAGAGGAATTTATCAAATGGGAATAAACATTATTGGCCTGTACCTACTTCTACTTTACATGACATATTATTTGCAAAAGTGAATTGTAATTGAGGGATAAATATGAAGGGCGATTGATATTTTACTCCCTGGCTAAGGAGAAAATGGTAGCACGAGTGTTATGTCCTTGCTTTGCTCTGTTGACTGGAACAGCACAGAGAGCTTCAGAACTTTTTTTGCTGACATTCCTAATTAACAATGCCAAATCTCAGTCTTGTATCTATCCTCCCCAAACCTTAAGAGGGAAACGAGTGTTCCTGTTATAGCTCTACCATGTGCATGACAGGAAAGAATCGTGTTGCCATCAGAACCTTAATTTATCAATCTTACTGACTTAAAATTTAAATTTGCAAGCTTAAGATGATTCATTAACAAAGTATTTTTCGAGGCTTCACTTTTCTTCAGGGAACAAAAGGAAATGGCTCACACACTAGCACTTCTCGTAAGCTCTCATTCAGCAAAGGATAGTGTGCCCTTAATTTTGTCAGAATGCGTATAAAGAACATACTTTATGTAGAGATATTTCACTCGGCAAATACAGTGCATAATTTTCAAATACAGCCTTAAATCTACCTCAAACCTGTTCAGAATCTGTGTTTTTTCTCTCTTTGTTAAAATGTTCCAACCTGGAAATTTCATCTTTGGAAACTCAGACACTCTTCACTTCTTGCGAAGAGAAGAGCTAAATGATTTCAGTACTTTTAAGTTACAAGGATGACATTTTTTTGCCTTGCATAACAATGATATGGTTGAGCTATATTTTTCTTCTAATAATTCATGTAATCTTTTGATATCTGCATGTGTTTAGATTTATTTCTATGCATGTGTATTTTGAAAATATAAGATATATAGAGGTACATTTTGAGGAATTAAAACACAATTAAGGACCAAATAGTCTATTTAACTTTAGCCATGCATCTAAATCCTATGCTCAAAATCAAAAGATTATGTCTCCCTCTTTGATTACATTTTAACCAGGGAAACATGTCTGTTATATTTGAAGCAGATTGTTCTCAGGGTTTTGTGAAAGAAAAGATGCAAGCATAAGTTCATTAAAGAAAAGAAAAAAGTTAATTCGTTCATTTGTTCATTTGTACATATATTCAGTCATACAATGTTTGAGAACCCTTTGTGTCAGGTACTATATTGGGACTAGGAATAAGCAATGGGCAAAACCCATGCCCTCTAGATTTTACATAATGAAAAGGAAGAGGATAGACTATAAAGAAATAGATAATAGCTCAAGTGGTAAAAATCACACACACACACACACACACACACACACACACACACACACAGTCACACGTGTTTGCGCACGAAGGTAAGAGGATAAAGAATTCCCAGATCATTTGTGATATAGAGTAGATGCAATGATTTGCTATCAGCTCATCATCCTCACAAGACTTTCTTTTTATAATGAATTATTTTATTTGCTCTTCCCAAGTCTCTTCTGGTGGGAATTCGTCATGGTCTGCCACTTTTGTACCTAATGCTTTTATTTTTCAGTAAAAAAGAACTTGCTCATACTTTGCCTGAAGATAGTAGCCTTTTACATGTGCTTTGTGCTTAATAATCTCAGTAGAGTCCTGTCCACAATACTTACCTTAAAAAGATTTGCGGGGCAGCACTGAAATGACTAGAAACAGCTCTCTTTAGTAAGCACGCTGGATTATCTATCCAGTGATTTGAAGTGAGCCTGCAGGTTCAGCTTCCTTTTGCCACTCAAATCTCACATGGCCTTTATGAACCAGTGAAAGTAGCAGGTGGCGTTTTGCTTTTAGTTTTTCTTAAATATGTCTCTTTCTGTCACTCTCCAGGCTCTATGCCAGTGGGCTGTCAGGGTCAATACTTCATGAAATGGACCATAGATCACTTCAGCTCTTTGTAAAAGCTTCTTTGTAACCTGTTGGTTACGGTGGATGACATTTAACTTCTCTGTCTTTAACTCCTAAAGTGACTGCTTTTACAATGCCATCTGAAAGCTTCTGTGGGTTTTTGTTTGTTTGTTTTTTGTTTTGTTTTTATGTGTTAATTTTATTTACTTTTTAATAATCTAGCCCCATTCTGCTTTTCTAACCTCTTTTCCCTGAGTTTTCTTAATTTTTCTCTTAATGATTAAAGTACTGTGCTTATTCTAAAACTTGTCAGCTTCTCTTTGTTGTGTTGCATTGCATTCATTGCCATTCTTCAAGTCTCAGCTCACCTTCTCCAGTCTTCAAAAACCTTTTGCTTGCTAACATTTGTTTGCAATATAGCAATGAAGTTGAGTTGTCCAGAGTAGGATTGGACAGTTTTTAATTCTCTTTTTATTTTTCTTTTATTTTTTAACTCTATCATTTCTAGGCTTTCCACTGCAGATGCTGGTGGCCACATGGCTATTGGAAGAGGAGATGGTGTCTCTTCTTCAGTTGTTAGCATTAAAGAGGCTTTCTGAACTGTGCAAGCTTTCAGAAAGTCTGATATGGGAGTTGTAGCCTGAGAGGTCAAACTCAGATTCTGCTGGGTAGAAAACCTTCAAAAGTCTTGAGAAAAATCTAAAAGATCATCTGGGCCATCAACCCTGCCTATACAATAGAATCAAGAGTAGAGATTTTATAAAATACAAATGCCAGGGCTTTACCCTCCAGAGATTCTGATTTAATTATTTGCTTTGGGCCTGTGCATCAGTACTTTATGAAAGATTCCCATATGATTCTGTGAGAACAGGGTTGAGAACCGCTGAGTTCATCTCACCACCTAGTTTTACAGGGAGAAAGTAAAGTCCAAAGTAAAACTGACTTGCACAGGCTCCTGTAGCGGTATGCCAGTAGAGCAGAGATAAGAACATATGTTTCTTTATTTATAATCAGCACTGTTTCTACTTCATTCACCACCATTTACTCTTATTTGGTGTGTCAGGTCATCTATTGTGGTCCTGGGTGGTGGGGAGAATTTCTGAATCTGAACCACACAGGAAGATAGATTGAAGATCCTTCAGTGCTCAAACTATTCAATGTTATAAATAGAAGCCTAAAGCCACTGACATTCTCAGCTAATAATATTTGATAATTGTGGGCTATAATTTTCAGTAACTTTCTTCAGTGGAAAAGCAACATATCTCTTTGATTTGTATTTCAAGACATTAATGTTCTCAAAGATTTCTCAGTTGTAGACATTTATTTGAGATTTATAGTTGGAGATAAACTAATTGTTAAAACTTTTCTACCTGGAAGTAAATCAGCTTTGAAATCTTCATTTGTTCTTTTGGAAAACAACTCCAGTTTTAGACATTATACACAAGGATAAACTAACAGATTATCTTATGTTCTAGAAAGTATTCACAATATGTTATTCAATAAACAACTTCTCTAGGCATTTGGAGAAGTATTCTTTAAACAAGTGAGGTGATACAAATTATTTATACCCTGTTTTTATGTTTGTCTGTAAGAGCTGAGCTAGAATAGAATCATAGTTCTAGGGCCAATTAGAGTGGAAATAGTTTAATAGATAACATAGGTGCTACTTCATCAAGTTGCATGATTTCAGGGCATTTTACATAGACTGAATTTTTAGATGAGGGCCTAATGAAATCTCAAGACTATTATTCATAACAACATTTGGGGACAAGCAGTGTACTACTGTGATAAGCACAGACAAGGAGGGAGAAGAGAGGAACTGAGTAAATATTCTTGGCCTTCTATTCCTAGAAAGTTTTTTAAATGGTTTATGGAAAATGACATCTGTATAAACCCATGATAATGTAATCTTCTCGAAGCTGAAAACTAGGTTTTACACATTCCTGATAATAGGGTTGAATTAATGTTTGGAATAAATAAAACACACTCAGAGGAAAAGTACACAAATCCTTCATTTCCTTGATTGGTGAGGTAATTGATATCTTGTATGAGATTTAATTCAGTGGGATTTTCTCAACCATTTGCTCTATATAAGACATAAGCTGTGATAAAAAACAGTAGATATGTGTACTTGATTTAAAAATAAAGCTTAAAGTAAACTCTTTGTCATAATATGCTCACTGGAGAACGAGAAGGGCAATGTTGGTATATTACGGGGGCAGGGCAAAATAATGAATATGACCTTCTCTGGATATGGTAAAACTAGGTCTCAATGCTTAACCTGTAAAGAAGTTATTAGTTTGTTCAGAATTTTATAGCAGATCTTTTTTATTAAGGGGACAAAGAAAACTACAGTTGACAAATATGCTTGTGAAAAAGTAAATCTTTTTTGTTGGTTGGCACTTTGCTTCACTCAGCATGCATTGACACTGTGTAAGAAACGCTAAGAGTGTTACCAAAGTGGCTCACATAGTAAGTCAGTAATCAAATCAGCGAGTTGTGATATTACCAGCAAAAATAAACACTTCAAATGTAGTTAGGTTAAGTATTGTTTGGGAAATTTTTGTTTTAATTGTGTGTGTGTGTGTGTGTGTGTGTGTGTGTAATTCTGTATGTTCTAGATCTGAGTGTAAAATACATTTTTTTTTTTTAGGTCATGGTAAAAAATATCTGAAAAACTGCAATAGGGGACGTATAAATTAATCATGGTTTCCATGAATTGGAAACTTACAAGTAAGGAGGAATAGATACAATTGTAAGGTAGAAAGTGATTATACTGTGTGAGAGACACAGGTATCTATTGTAAATATGCAATGAAAACAAAATAATTTGAATGAAGAAATCAGCAAAGGCTTAATGGCAGAGAAGACTTTTGTGCTGGACTTGAAAAGTTGGTTAATTCTGAATAAGGTTTGGTATTGGGAGTCAGGATGGGGATTGATGTGCGTCATTATGCTAATAGGCGTGAAGGCATACCATGATATTTCAAATAAGCATTGTGTGCCCTTTGTCCACTAATGGGAGAGCTTCTGAGTTTGAGAAGAATGTGAACACATTGAGCAAATAAGAAAGCTAACGAAATGGAGCTGGAACATAGGAAATACGTGTAGATTTATGAGAAAAGGAGCTAGATTCAAGGAAGAAAAGTGCATGAAGTGACATGATAATAGTCTATAATTACTTTTAAGATTGCTTATATTGCAGCGGTTACTTAGTTCCTGAATCCTTTGAGGATGGGGCAAGAGGTAACTTACTAGCCAGACTCTAGTATTTGCGTTAACTCTTTAGAAACTATAACATCACTTTTTGGTATCTAGAGTAGATATTTACCAGAGTCACATCATTTTACATTTGGAAGAGACTCATTTGAGAACCATTAGAAAGGAGCAGTCAGTTTTCTCTGTGGACATTCAGAATGCAATGGTGGTTAATTTAGAGTAGTGGAGTCTTTCCCAGATTTTGGTGCTATTAAAAAATGGAGCAGTGTTCCTCAGAGGTGCTGGAGACTTTGAACTGAGTCTGGACAATATTGGTCCTGGGAGATGCGGGAGAAGAGGTATTTCTGTAAGATAAGAGGTTGGTGCCATGGCATTGAAATTTTTTCCTACCCTACAAATCCACCCCACCTGCCCCCAAACTCACCATCTTGTTGTATAGTTAAATAATGTAATTTCCAAAGGTTCCCAGTACACAGGAAAAATGTGCTGTGATCCTGGGACATTTGGGTGTCAATCAAATTCCAATTACATCTTTTTTACTTTATTTTTTTTTAAAAGGAAAACCCAGGAAAATGCTAGAATTTGCCTATCTAGGATTTTCCCACTGAGAGTTAAATCCTAGATCTTCACTGTGATGGGTCTGAGGATATGAAATGCTCCCATGTTTGGAATCACATTATTTAAGTTTCAGTTCTCCCAACAATTGTCACTACTCAGGGGATGATTTGAAAATTAAATTTACTTGTGTTCCCTTTATCTTTGAGGTAACTCAATTGGTGCTATACAAATAATAATGATATTATTGAATGCACATATTGTTATTAAATATGAGCTGATATATGGAGTAGTGGCTATTGTATTTTTAGTTCATTTCCTCAGGCAAATGCAAATATTGTACTTACACAGTTACCTCAGGCATTCATAAGCTACATTTCTAGTGCAAACAGTTTCCAGTAAATATGAATCATGTGGCACTATTAGTTTTGAATCCACTAGGCACCTTTTTAAGTTCCTGAAGAGCTAATTGAAAGGAGAACTCAGATATGAGGTAAATTGTGTATGTGTGTGAAATATTCAGTAGAGATTTAAAGCACTTTCAACCCACATGACACATTTAACATACTGTCTGAGACTAACTTGAAGATGGGGTTTTTCTTAAATTTGCAGTTGTCTACTTTTTTATAAAATGAAATAAAGGCAGTGCATTAATTAAGAAATGAGACGAACACAGTTAAGCTGCATAACTTTTCTTAGCCTTATGATAGTGGGGATTGATATCATAACTTAAAAAAATTCATTATTTAAATGTTTATTATGGAAAAATTCAAACATATACAAACATAATAAGAATATTATAATAAACCTCCATGAATATATTATCCAGCTTCAGCAATTGTTTGACTTATGGCAAATTTGCTTCATCTTTATACCTGTTTCATTCTTTACCCAAGATTATTTTGAAGCTAATCCCAGATATCATATCATTTAATTGCTATTGTACATTTTAATCTTTAGTAAGTATGCCTAAAAGTTTTTTCTCAACCATGAAGACCATGCAGGAGTCCTCTTTTGAAAAGTATTGACCTTGTGGCTTTTGCATGAGCATGGGAGTGACTATTGTTTTAGGGAAGAGGAGATTAGAAAATGCAGTCTTTTGCCTATTTCTGGTTTCTGGAGGTAGTCTTAGCTTAGGGGGCAAGATGTAGGAGTGTTACTGGATCAGGGTTTAAACTCTTAAGAGCAGCATGTTTGGTTAGGAAACATCCCATATTAGTCTGAGTTTATTTTAGTTATTTCAACTTAATAGAAAATGAGATTAACATTAGCTATCTTTTTGCACTGACACCCAGACAACTACCATTCTTAAATTATCTAGAATATCATTTAGTAGTCTATTTATAGCAGAGTTGTTTTATTTTAGGCAGTACTAAAATAAGTAAAGATACTGAAATCAGCCCAGGTTGAGAGCTCTGATACTTTTGTTACAGTGATTTCTCCCATTTCCTACATCAAGGAAATGGGTCTTTTGTACCAAGCATGGTAAAAAGTAGGTGTTTGTCTTAGACTAGATTACCTAGAAAAAAGAGCCTAAGGCAAAAGTTTATTGGAAGGAAGGAGCAGGCCAAGGGAAGCAGGAGTGAGGAAAAAAGAAGAGTGAGGTAGGGAAGTAGAGAGCAAAAATTAAAGAGTGATTTACCAAGCTGGCCACAACTACTTAACAAGTTCACCTGATTGCCCTTGAGAATGGCACCTCTGTGTTAGATTTAATATCGTCCATCCTATAAAAAGAGAGAGAACAAAATACTCCTTAAGTGTTCTTTCTGCTTTGGCCTTTGAAGGCTTTAAATGACTGATCTCTGGATTAAACATCTCCTCCTGGAGAGAGTGGGACTCAAAAACGAGGATTTGTTTGTTGCAGAAAACTTGACTTGTTCCAGAGCCACTTACCTTTGGAACAGCATTCTCCTTCATCCTCTGCCCCTGTATCAGCACTGATATTATTCCTAGTGTGAGATCATAGACTGTTCCAGGCCAGCTTCTTCATTTATGACTTATAAAGCATGGCGAATTTCAAGAAATCATGTTTTTAGTTTCTTAATCATGTGTATAAGTTTCATTTCTAAACTTTAATTTTTAAAGAACATTGCTAAAGTGTTGAAAACATGGAGCGTGATTAAGATTCCAAAGAGCTAGTTCAATACCTGAAACTGAGTGATTAGAAATGTGCTCCTTTGATAGACCTTAAGTGAATGAACAAAATGGAGCAAGGGATATCCATTAAGAGTGGAGTTTGCTTCATGTCTAAGTTTACTGTTTAAGTTAACTAGGTGTTTAATTCTGGGCAGTCCACTGTAAAATAATGTCATCCAGAGAAAACCAGCCAAGATGGAGAAAATGCTTGACATTGTATCTTAGGAAGAACTGTTGAGAAAATTGTAACATAACTTCAAGAAGACAGTGGTCAGGGGTCCTAGCTGAAATCACTATCATAATTTCTAAGAGCATAACCTTTGGCCTCATACTATACTACCTCTGATATGTATGTCCTTTTCATTGAATTGGTTTAAAAATAATTTGCATATAATTTTATTAGCATGTTTAGACAATTTGTATGAACTTTCTATATAAGTGTATGTGTATTACCTTAATGAGTGTTTATTTTCAATTTTATTCTGTTTTAAAGTACGTACAAATTTTTTTTAATATTCAACTTTTAATCAAACTGAAAATACTTCTGGTTTAAAATGAGGCTCTAAATTAATTTTTAAAATGTCCTATGTAGTTTTCAAATTCAATTTAATGAATAATCTCACATTTACACATTAATTTTTCTTTCTTTTAACATATATATTTAGTGTTTAGGTATGCATGTTTTCTTTCATTAATTGCCATGTATTCTTGTATAAACACCTCCCCAACACCAATTTCATTTTAGATTTTCTTAGGCACTTCTATAGTATCTTCAAAAAGAAAGAGGACTTGCAAGAATCCAGTTCTATTCAACTTAATTTTAGTAAATGCCCTCCTCTGTGTCAGAGGACATGAGCAGTGCACCAGCTAGTCATGGCTAGGATTGGACCTGAGTAGAAATTTTATCAGCTGTACAACCCACTTGTTCATCTACCCTTTGGTGAAATTGAGAAAAGACTTTAACTGGCTTTTGTTCATTGCCTATTTTATCCTAGGCTTTCTTAAGAAACTTTTCTGTAACTTGGGCATCATAACATCTTTATGAATCATGAGAACTGTCTAGGGGAGTGATTTGTCCTAGGTTTACAACAAGCCCATGGCAGAGATAGCACTGGCACTAGGGCTTTTCACTGTGTTCCTTTTTACTTTATATTATACCAATGTATACTAAGAAAACTATCCCGATTCACAGTCTGTCATTTGTAAATGTGCTTGACATGGTATTGCATTTGGAGTTCTGAGAGGAAGTAAGGCATAATTTTTCTTCCCAAAGATATTACTCTATTTAAATAAATGGAAATTCAGATGTGTGTTCATATTTTTATCTTTTAATCTAAAATATTTAGTATGGTTTAAGTTATTTGTTATTGAAATCTTGAATCAGAAAAGTTGGATTTCTTTTATGGCAGATTTTTTTTGGGGGGTTGGGGCATGGAACAAACCATTTTAAGTATAATATGATTGAATCTTAGAGGTCCAGTGTTATAGCTAAATTAATTAAACAAATTAATTTGAATCTAAATTAATTAAACTTAAATTTAAAAATTCAAATGCTCAATAGGTACACATGACAAGTATTGGTACAATATAGAACATTTTCAAAATTGCAGATAAGTTCTATTGTACAATGTTGGTCCACTTAATTCTATATGTGGGAAATTTAGGAAAAAGGAAGAGCATGTATTGAGGTGTACTTTATTAATTTCTGTGAGTTTTAGTGCAAAGAACATTTTTAAAAAAATATTTATGATTTATGATACATTGAGATATCAGGATTTTAAATAATTCCATAGATAGTAATCAACAGAGCAGCAAGAGAGATAAATCACTGACTACATGGATAGCTCAATACTTATTATACTCATTTAATAACTGAGGGGATTAAGAGTTACTCCACATCCCAACACCTTAAATATCAGAGAAACAAAGGGTACAGATGTTTGAATGAAATGTCAAGAAGTCCTTCTATTTCTAGAAAAGTGTGGTTTTCCTCAC
This sequence comes from Macroglossus sobrinus, assembly GCA_004027375.1. NCBI lineage: Eukaryota > Metazoa > Chordata > Mammalia > Chiroptera > Pteropodidae > Macroglossus > Macroglossus sobrinus. The sequence continues at coordinate 147,768 of PVKZ01002136.1, forward strand.
ATTTATATGGCTGTTAGTTGGGAATGAACTGCCAATATTAAGAGATATTAAGAAAGCTTAGGCTGAGACTGAATTCTACATACTGGTCTAACTTCAGACCCAGTTGAGTCTGAATAAGTCTTACTCCAAAAAACAAACAGAACCAACTAGAACCGAGGTGGATGCTGTGATCTCTTATCCAGTTAGGAAAATATGGAATCAGAACACTAGGGCTGATATGTTCCAGGAATTTATTATTTATTATAAGGAGGTCCCTGATTGAAATTTAAATGAAAAATAAAACCAAGAATATATTTTCCCCTTTAGTGACAGCTGGAAGTGAAATGTAGTTGAATTGCATTTCTGGACTACTCTGTTTTCATTTTCATCCATCGGCACTCAGGATCTGGTGTTTGGTTTGTGATTAGGTGAGTGGGAGAGAGTTAACATGAGAAATTTAGCAGTGAATGAGTTGGCACCATTTAGTGTTATGTCCAAGAAAGCTCACATATCATAGGTAAGGCAGAGTGAAATGAACTGGACCCTTCTAATGTGGTGACCCAAAAGATTGGGTTTAATCCTCTGATGTGACGGCTTTTATAAGTCTTTTCAAGAGCCTAAGTACCATAAAATACTCTCACAAAAGCCTTCGTTGCAAAGAATGTGTGTGTCGGCTCTTGTCAAGAGCTCTTAGTGAAGAACAATGTGCCTAAAACCATAATCTAATAAACAAACAGATAATCTAGTTCAGTTTTGTCTAAGTAATATAATGTCTCTATCAAACTATTTTGTGCTCCTTTAGCTCTATTCACAAGGGAAGGTTTGTGCGTGGGAATGTGTATATATTTCTCGTAACAGGAGGGCATTTAGCTCTTGTGACTGGATGTCTTGTTTTTCTCTCCTGGGTAGCTCTAGTTGTTTATGGTGGGAATTTTCCGTCTTGGTAATTTGGTATTTTATTTGGTTTTTATTGTCAAAGGTGGAAATGTGTACACCTTAATTTAAGAAATATTGTTGCATCACCTCCATCTCAGTTAACAAGGGCCAGGTTGGAAAGTTCTCATATGTTTTGAAGCCTTCCCACCACATCTTTATACCTGTTAAGTTTAAGGGAACAGGCTATTTCTATTAAGCACATGTACGGATCTGTGTTGGGTAGGATTTGCAAGAATTGGCAGCCTAGGTACTCTCCTTCATACCTCTAGGTGAGCACATATTTGTTTTTTAGAAAATTATAGTTTTTTTTTGCGGGGGGGAAATTGTGAGTATAAAAAGCTTCATTTTCAACAGGGCAGTGAAGTGTTTGGGAGTCAGGGTCAGACACAGGTATTGTCCACATTACAAGTTGCTTTTGGCCTGATCTTGTCTAGCTAATTATCTTTATGTCCTCTCCTTGGGAAGCACCTTCTTGCAGTTAAGATAACTATCCTTTCATGCCATTTGGGGCATTTTTTGACTGTACCCATTAAAAAGAAGCCTTTGTCTCTTATTGCCAGTAATTTGCCCTTGTACTTAGAGTGAAGGAATCATAAATAATCAGTGCTGAAAGGGCCTTTACCGGCTACTTACCAGGTTTCTTGAATTTATAAAGGTCGTACCTCCATTATGATAATTCCTGTCAAGTAGTCTTCTTGCCTCTACTTGCATACCTCCAGTTATTGGGCACTCACACATTGTCAAACCAGGTAATTCACTTTTCACTGTTATGCTTCAGGATTTACAAATGCAGCTATATTCTCTCTATATATCTGTTAATATTTCTGTGAGACTTCATATTTTTTTCTAAACAAACAATTTTTCTTTCTATGTCAAAAACAGTGAAGACTCATGGCTTTATGTCTTTTAGTCTGAGTTATACTTTTGTCTGAAGAACTAAATATACTTGAAATAAAATATTTCTATCATCTCAGGTACATGCTATATATAGCTCCAGCTTTTTGCGAACTCATAGAATTCATTTTTCTCAAATAGATTTTAATTTCCCTCCCCCCCCCCTGCATTTTAAGGCATTTCACATAAGAGCTTCACAAAAATGCTGCATTAACATTTTTCATTCTGTTTATGAACTTAAGAGAGATGAAGTAACTTTCTCTAAGCCTTAGCTGTGGTCTGTGTGGGCACGTTCCTAGTCTTTCTGAGTTTTCTTATCCACAAAATGGACTTAAGAGAAGCAATCCCACAGAATATGTAACTGGTTTTACTGAAATTCTAACTCAAACTTGCTTTCTAAAATTTCTCAACTTTGTATTTGATAGTTATCCCCATTTATTGTGGTATCAAGATGATAGATGCAAAAAGAAAGAACAGTGTGTGTGAGATGAAATGGAATCTTTAAAATACATTTAAATTTACAAATATGTTGAAATATGATGAAATTTCCAGAAAATTGTGGAAAACTCCAGAAATTTTACACCATGAAAGACCTTTTGCTCTTGTTTGTGCTGTGCCCCAGTGCTGGTAAGTTGTCCTTTGAAGTTTCCAGTGCTGTGTGCACACTTTCCTTCTTTATGGCACATTGCAGTTAGCACAATAATGACCCTCCCAAAAAAGGATGTCCACACCCCAGTCTCTAGAACCCTTAAATATGTTGGGTTACAAGGCAAAGAGCAATTAAGGTTGCAGATGGAATTAAGGTTGTGAATCAGCTGACTCTAAGAGAGGGAAATTATCCTGGAGTGTCTGGGTGGGCTCTGGGTTATCACGAGGGTCCTTATAAGTGGACTGTGGGGACAGAAGAGGACTTTGGGCAATGCAGTGTGACAGAGCTTAATAGCCTTTTCTGGCTTTGAAGATTGAGAAGGGTGCCCTAAGTCCAAAAAGTAAGGGTAGTCTCTAGATCGGAAAAGCAAGAAAATGGATTTTTCTTAGAGAATCCAGCAAGGAATGCAATGCTGCCCACAGCTAAATTTTAGCCTAGTAATACCCATGACAGCCTTCTTATTTATAGAACTGTAAGATAATAAATTTGTGTTGTTTTAAATAATTGTTTATGGTAATTTGTTGCAGTAACAATAGATAACTAATACATAGGATATTATGTTGAAATTATCATTTATATATCTGTTCTTTCTTTTAGACAATGAATTTCTCAAGGGTAATAATGTTGTATTTAAGAAACATCATTTTAGCACTGTTCCACATTCATGGAACATATAATTTCTTGTTAAACACTGGAGAGAACCAGTATTTATTAAGTGTGTATGCACCATATGCCCAGTACTGCCCTAGTTATTGTCTTTTCAAAATTTTATTTAATCCCTAGGAATATTGTTTAATCTTACTAAATCTGAATTTTCTATCTTTAAAATGAATTCAAGGACTTGATCTGGTTTGGCAAAGTTTTAAGTCCAGATAGAAAATATTTTAGGTTTTGCTGGTTATAAGGTCAACTACTCTGCCAACAAAACACAAAAGCAGCCATAGACAATAGGTATATTAATGACTGTAGGTGTGTTCCAATAAAACTTTATTTTCAAAAACAGGAAATGGGCTGGAGTTGGCCATTTGACCATTATTTACTGACCTGAAGACTAGCAGACCTCCTTATTCCATTCTAACTCCTTTCTAATCTGATGATTTTGTGAGTTTATAAAGTCATACCATTAGTGCAGTTAAGCCACGGCAGTACCAGTGGGACTTGGAGAGGTAAGTCTGGTGATGGGATGGGTCTGTTTATAAGAGGAAGCATAATATTGCAGACTTAAGTGCCAGGAAGGGAACTGCCACCATGTCCTTGGCAAACAGACCTGGAACAAATGCTCTTAAGGATGAGACATAAGGATATCCTTGAATGCCAAAGCTGAGCTCACTGAACTTGACACTCAGAAAACTGGAACTACTGTTGGAGAAATAAAAGGGAGCAATAAATCCATTGCCCTAGGAATGAAAGACCTTCCAAGGCAGCTGGCCAAATGAAGCAGGAGGGGATGAGTTCCTCACTCAGCTAAATTATGTCTTTGGGCAGCCAGATCAGGTCTGCTAAAATAACAAGGTGCCTGAACTTCTGCCCAAAACATGTCACCAAACTTTGCATTTGGGACTATCTTCCTTCACATGACTTCCTAATCTGAGAGAGTGAAGAAAGCAGAGTGAATGAAATACAAGTAATGAGGTTTTTCTTGGAGTGCCTCCCTAGAGACAAAACTTGATTTTTCAAGAGGTTGCTTGTTGAATTCTCTTTTCTAATTGGGGGTGAGGAGGGGGGAAGACTGTGTAAGTTTATGAATGATAAGCATCCAATAGATTTTGGATGCCTTTTGAAAGTTGCTACTAGGAGACTTGCTCATTGTAGATGTGGGGATGTGGGTTTATCGATCAAAGTTGGCAAAGAGGAGCCCATCCAGAACTAAGCAGGGTCATTGGGATTTGGGGATGTTCTTGTTTGTATGACTGCCTGGTTGTGGTGGTTGTAGCTTTGACTTGGCGATTTCACTGGATTTTGAGGACAAAACTGCCCTTTTTGATTGATTCATCACAATAGCTTGTTTATGTCTTGCAATTATTCAAGAACAATTTGTCCATTAAAAAACAAAGTGACCCAGTAATACTCCCAGACCTGAGGAAACATCGAGTTAATCAGTTGCAGAAGCACTTGATGTGCCAAGTTAGTACCACCTCAGGGCTCCGTCCACAGTTCCTTTCCAAGATTTCTAAACATGCCAGAAAGAGCACAATATTTATTTATTTGGCTTAGACTTCATTTTGCTATTGTTTTAGTTATACACATGCTTTTTTTCTCTTTCCTTTGCCTTACACCTAACTCTTTGGAACCACTGTGTATCAAGAACTGTATTAAGTGTTTAGTGAACATATACTCACTAAACGATTGTATTTTGTATTCAGGTTTCTAAATGTGAAGAAAGGATTGTGGTTAAGTTGCATAGAGAATCACCACACAATAAAAATATATTTATGTAGCAAATTGTGGTTTTAAAAATATTCTTAAATTTGCCTACCTTAGTCTACACAACCCTGGACAATATAAAATACAAGTGCTGTTATTCTTATTTTACAAAGGAAAAAAAAATGAAGCTCTGAAGAGTCATGGTTTGCTCAAGTGCACACAGCTAGTAAATGGTTTAGGTGTGACTGGAAGTGATGTATTTTAATACCACAGTGCTATTTCTTTTATATATCTAAGCCACTCAGCTAAGTCATTAATCAAGTAAAGAGCATGTTTTATTTGTAGAAACCATCCTCATGGGTTTGATCATTCAGCTGAGTCTCACTTTCTCAATCTTTCATTTTTTTCCTTTCCCTTTTCTCCCTTCTCTTTCCCTTCCTCCTTCTCCTCCTCCTCCTCCTCCTCCTCCTCCTCCTTCTTCTTCTTCTGCTTCTCTCTCTCTCTCTCTCTCTCTCTCTCTCTCTCCCCCCCTTCTTCTTTCCCTCTTATACCCATAAACATACCATATGCATACACATATTTTGATATTGATAGCCACTCAATTTCTCAGATTATTCTTTTAAAGAATAATTTATTGGGATATTATTCAACTTGTAGTTCTTAAGAATTCATGCATGTACACACTCGGCAAATATTTTCTTAACTTTTCTTCATCTCTCAACTCTATGAGGCATTGAAGAGGTGTGTTGGGATAGAGTGATTAATCAGACATGTGTGGGCCCTCTAGGAGAAAAAGGAGCAGTAAGGCAAATGTCTCTTGTATTGTCAACAAGGTGCACTGTGAGCATGTTCTCAAAATGCTACAGAGGGTGAGGGGTGGGAAGGTGCCTTTGTCAGGAGGCAACCGGGGAAGCCTGCTGGGTGTCGATAGGTGATCTGGGCCTCAAAATAACCTGGATTCTGATATGAAGAAATGGTGGAGAGGGAAGTCCTGCTGCAGCAAATTCTTAGAGTCCGGAAAGCAAGAAGTTAAGGAGTAAGTTCTTGGAGTCAAGGAAATTTGTCAGGCAGATTACTGGGTATGTAGATTAGCAAAAGTGAGCCATCTAAAGTGCAAAACTTCCAGAGCTGCTGTTTGCTGCAATAATTTCAAAGAATGCAGTTACCAGAGCATTCTATAAGGGAGTATGGTTAACTGAGCTTGTCAGGTTGCTCTCCATTTCCTCATAGGAGGCCCAGCCTGTTTCACAATTTTGCCTGTTCAGGATGAGGCTTATCAAGTCTTGGGAAGCCCGGAGCAGCGGTTTTATCAAGTGTCTACTATTTCTAAACCATCATTCTCTAAAACTCCAGCAGAACTGCCATAGAATTAATTGACCATATATGTGAAGGTTTATTTCTAGACTCTCTATTCTATTTTATTAGTTTGTTTATCTGCCCGTATGCTAGCACTATATTGTTTTATTTGTGGTGAGATTTGAAATCAGGAAGGGAGAGTCCTCTAACTTCGTCCCTCTTTTTCAAGATTGTCTTGGCTATTTGGGGGCCAATGGAAGTTTTCAATATGGCAGCCGTGTATAAGATTAGTTGGAAGGGTCTAGGTTAGTAAGAATGGAAACCATTTAGGCTGTTTCTTAATTCTAAATATGAGGTATCTAGGCATTAAGTATTGTGGTAGCAATAGAGATGGAAATCAGTAAATAGATTTGAAAAATTTGGTATAATTTAATATAGCTTTCTGTGCTCTGTGTGGATGGGGGGGGGGTCAAAAACAAAGAAAAGGGGTTTTCTCCAAACCTTTGTGATTAGGAGAATTGTAATGAATTAAACAAAAACAGGGGATGCAAGAACAAGTAAGCAGGTCTGTGGATTAGGTTATCTAAATTCAGTTTTGAGCACAGAGCTAGAGATTCAGGTGGAGACACCCAGCTGTCGATCAGAGCTGCAGTCATAGAATAAATGAGTGCTATGATTATTCTGGATCTTATGTTGCTTATAAGTGGTATATTCATTTAGAATTGCTTTTTAAATGTAATGCGTTTATGGTTACCATGGTGGCAAGAGCCAAATAGAGGGAAGTGATTGAGGACAGCGGCAAAGATGGAGATCTGGTTAAAGGTAATTTTATGAAGCTTCTGTGCCTTGCCTTACCTAAGAGTAAATAGAATGCTAGATGCAGTTGACATGTGTTTTATTTTGAAGTGACTGTTATTACTAGGGTCTGAAATCCTTAGCCTTGATTTCTTGGAGCCTAATGTTCCTGTTCTCCAGCTGAGAGAGACTAATTCACCATCTTGTGTTGTAAACACTCACTCATTTTAACTGATTACACCTCCAATGATTCTCAAATCACTAAAATTACTAATTGCTATTCCTTACACATCAAAGAGTGAATCCTGAATAATTAACCCCAAATAAAATTAGATGAATTGGCCCTTTTAATTAGAGTCCCTGCTGCTGTTTGTTCTGAGCTTCCTTTTCTTACTGTTAAGAGACTTTTAGGATGATTAAAACTGTTTAAGACTTAAACAGCCAGTGACCTTTTAATACAATATAAGTCCATGAAAGCAATATTTCAACTAGCAGGTGGTGAAGTAAAATTTTAGAACAGGTACCTGTCAGCTCCAGTATTCCTTTGGAAAAAAAATATGCATGCCAAAAAACAACCACCTTGAAATGAAATGAATGTCTCTATTTGATTATTTTTAAAGCATTTGTGTATTCGCTAAGCCTCAGACTCGATGAAATGGCAGGGTTGAAAGAGAGTGAGTAATGGTTGGCATCATTTTATAAAAATAGCAACAAGAATTTCTCAGTGAGAAGAATTTGAAGTCATTCGCCCATGAAAGAAGAAGACCGGAAAAACCACAGAGAGCCCTGGTCTCATATGGCCATTCTCATCTTCAAGGATTCTCCTGAGGAGGGGGAATGGGCTCAGCAGTGGGGAAAGGAAAGTTTATGGGATTTCATTGCTGCTGAGCACCAGACAATTACTGGCCTATCCATGCTGCATTCAACCTGGATTTTGTTGAATTTATTTTATGTACTCCCGATCATCTATTCAAAGTCTTCTAAATATTAAGAACCTCTTCTCTTCTTGATAATCATCTGAGATTGTACGGGCAGAACAAGTTTCCTCCTTATTCTCAAGAGGTCTCAGTTTCCCACACTAAATTTGCCATGTACTGCGGTAAATGTATCCTCAGCTAGAAATTAGGAGATTTGGGGTCATAGTGGGTTTGTTGGTGTGGTTCACACTATTTGACTGTTTAATTTGACCACAATAGTTGAAAATTTTTCTACCTGTAAAAAAAAGTTATTGGACTAGCTCCATGACTTATTTTTTCTTCACATTAAAAAAATAATTTTTTACTTTTCTTTCTGAAATAATTTTAGATTTTACACAAACATAAAAAATAATTTAAAGAGTTCTCATTTAGCATTTATTCATTTTCCCAAATGTTCCTTACATAATCACAGTGCAGTTACATAAACCAAGTAATTAATGATGACAAAATACTACTCACTAATATATAGACTTTATTCAGATTTTATCAATTGTCCTGTTAATATCCCTTTTCTGGTCTAGTATTCTATTCTGAATTACAAGTTGCATTTAGTTGCCATGTCTCATTGGTCGCGTTTAATCTTGGATAGTTCTTTAGTCTTATTTTGTTTTAAGAGTTATGGAGGTCCATGACTCTTAACCAGGGTTACTCATCAGAATCATCTGGAAGCTTGTCAAGATGCTTGTGTGTCTGAGTCCCAACCCCAGAGGTTCTGTTTTAAGAATTCTAGAGTTGGGCCTGAGCATATATAGTAGAAAACTGCCTGGTGATACCCTCGGTTAAATGTCAGATCTGCTTCAGCACTTTAAGCACTAACATTTTGAGATTTTGTCCATATGACATCTCTCCTTCCTTTTCTTTTGTTTTCCTATTCCTTTTCCATTTCCACCTCTCCTCAATGAGAGAAGAGCTGACTCTCCAAAATTCTTGGAGGATTTAAAGGAGTTTCTTTATATATATATATATATATATATATATATAATTAAAATCTGTCTACAGATCTTTTATTGCAGAAGAAATATAATGTGCAGTGCATATGATTACAATGTTTCTGAAGGCTGAGGTGCTCCCATATCCAGAGGGTGACTTAGTGATGAGGACTCAGTGCCTGTATTTTGAAGATAAGCTCTAAGTAAGATAATGCATAACAACAACAACAACGACCACCACTGCAAAACTGGATGGCGAGCTTTAAGACTAATGTTATTAGCTATTCAACTATAAGCGTCATCATGTAGGACTGTGATGATTTGACCTTATGCTAATAATTAGAGGCAAAGTTGTCCATAGTAAAATACATATGTTTGTTCTTTCAGAGCTCAATTTAATTAATGTAATAGAGGTTTGTAATAATAATCATTTGTAATTATAATATTACCATTTATTCAGCATCTCCTATGTGCTCTATATGCTCTATATAGAGATTAGGGAAACAGAATCTGCCCTCAAGGAGGTTATAGTCTAATAGGAGAAGCCTGTCAGTATGCAGTTAAACTAACAAAGAGCAGACTATGTCCTCTAATAGAGCTAAACCAAGAAGGAACAATATCTTATTATTGAAATTGAGGATGGTTCACTCTATACAGATTTAGCAGTGTAGTTAAATGAGCAACTTAAAGTCTTCTTATTGTGAATCCCCTTTTCTTCAAGTTTTATCACCAGCTTTGGAGGAAAGATAAGCTCTGGTCTCAATGTCCCATAAGGAAAAGGGATATTTTTTGAAGTAGCAGTCTCTCAGCACATTGATATTTGTTTGCCAGCTTCTTTTTTCAATGGTAAATTAAGAATTTTTTTGTTGTTGGTTTCCATGGACTGTTGCCTCATTTTCTGTCATCAACATAGATTTTTCATTTTAATTTCACTTTTAAATAGAGAATTTCACTTTTCCATATTGAGGCTGGAGATACCTCAATAGCTAATAGAAGATTGATGCTTAGGCTTAACTTACTGCCATATTCATTTTTAATTCCCATTTTTGATATTCAAAATATATGGTGTAGTTTGTTGTTTTCATAGCAATTGCTATGTTTTTGTAAGACAATTGAGACCAATGGATTAAAAAATGTTCTTTGGTTCTAGTATATTTTCAGAAATAGACTTTCTTTCTAATTTAATATTATTTAAAAATTATTCAATGCTTTTGACTATAGAAATAAATTTGTTTTTTGTTTTTTTCAACAAATGGAAAACACTGTGTGATAGAGAAATAGAGTATGGCTAGATGTGATGCACTAGGTGTTTCACCTTGATGCAGACTATTTACTTGTGATTAAATAGGAGGACTATTGAACTCAGTGAAAACCCAGAGGTTCTGTATTAACTAAATGTAGAGTGAAACTGTTCTTTGGAAAATCAGGGAGATTTTCCTGACAAAATTTTCAGACAAAATTACTTAGAAAGAAAATGAAGATGTTACATTTTGGCTTGGGTAAATATAGTGGTGCATTAAAATTAAACACTTGGTTTCAGTAGATTCTGCAATTCATTACAAATTATCTTTCTTCTATTTATTTTTTTAAATCCATGCCTATAATTCACACTTATTGTATAATGATTAAACTAAAAGGATTAACAAAAAAAACCTCTTGTCATCCCAAGAGCTATCTATAGACAACCATTTTTAACATACAGGTTTATACAAAAAAAAGAGACCATATTATAAATGGTATTCAGTAGCCCACTTTTTCCTTCACATGGTAATATATTAGAAGCAGTGTTTCATGTTCTTCTCTCAGTTAGTCTATGACCCACTCTGTCACTAAATTTAAGTCTTTGTTCAAATACCACCTTTGTAAAGCATTTCCAAACTTTCTCTTTAAAATTGCAATACATCACCACTCTCATAGTTTCTTCTTCCTTCCTTTACCTATATTTCTATGTAGTACTTATAATTTTTTGATATCGTTTTATTTAATTGATTTTTAAGTATTTTTCTCTTCCTGATAGAGCATAAATTCCATGAAAGCAGCACTTTTTGTTTTGTTTGTCTCTCTTTGAGTTTCCCTTTATTGTCTAGAATAACACCAGATGCGTAGAAAGCACTCAGTCAATGAATAAATAGATGTCAGATTGAGATCAACAGAATCATTTTGATGGCTACACAGGTTTCTAGTGTGTAACTGACTGCAGTAGATTTTTTTATCAATGCTTCATTGATGAACATTCTGATTATTTTTTATTATATTTTATAATAATGGAGATTTTCTAATATACTTCTCTGTGTACTTCTTTGGTAGGATAATTTATTAACACTGGTATTGCTGAATCAAAGTGTATAAATATTTTTAAGGCTTTTGATACTATTTATACATTAGTAGATATGACTGCTGATTTTCCTATACCATCATCTTAGTCCTTCCATTTAAATGCCATTACTTAGAAAACTTAGTACTAGTAGAATCAACCATTTGTCTTGTAGTTAAGTAGCAGAAAATAAAATGGAAGAAAATCAGAAAGCTTAATTTTTTAATGTATAATTATGTATAATAAAATCCTGAATTCCAAAAATGTCTAGTCTGAGAACTGTAGAATCAAAATTATTGGTCAAGGTCACATATCTTCTCATTTACAGATGATGTATCATTTAAGGGAGGATGTATTGTTGCTAATTTTATGACAATGAGGTTAGGGAATCAGGAATGCCCAGACTTCCCCTGACAATTATCACCAGTGTTCAAAGGGGTGCACATTCAAGGAACAGGAGCAAAATGAGAATCCAGGAACTACTTTATTAATAATGTTTAATCTTTTTCCAGCACAGAGGTCTGTGGTAACACTGAGATGGTGTGTAGGCTTTGGCACTAGGAATAAGCATGTATTTTATCCTGTCTCTAATTGGAAAAACATGTTTAATAAGTCAGGGCAAGTTCTTTCATATTTTTAGTTATAACCAATGAATAGTAAGTAGTTTGAGATGACTGAGAGGTGATACATTAAATGGGACTTACTCTCAATGGTTTCTTGACCTATGTCATAACCCAGTATTTCCTGGTGGTTTTTAAAACCTTATTCAATTTAACATTTGCAGATGGCACATTTCTAGGTAATGAAAATTTCTCTTTTGTGTGTATGTTTTATTTTAAAGTTGTGAATGGATAAAATAATGACATTAGAAACTAGTGTAATGAAAAGTAAGTTTCTCTTCTACTCTTGTTGGAAATTCACCTTTTTAGAGGCAACTTACCATTAAAAATTTCTTGGGAATCTATTTAAAAGATAAGATACTTCACGATGGCACAGGAATATATGCATGTATGTATATATGGTATTGTATTATTAATAACACTATACATGCTGTTCTAAAACATGAATATTTCATTTTAAAAATATTTCATTTTATTCAGTGTGCTTTTAGGTGTAGTTTTCTTGGCATATGTGTTTTAATGCAAACTGAAGATGGAGTTCAGGGTGAAATTGTAAAAAAAGTCTTCAGTTGCTTGGTTTTATAATAAAGAGCCTCTAATCTATAAGGAGAATGCCATAACTGTGACATAACTCAGCCATCTTATGAAGATTGTCTCTCCTGTTGTATTTGTTTCATCTGCTCACTTGCTCTTTTTACTCAACCTTATTAAGAGAGCTTCATCTTCTTAGGTTTGGTCTCCTCTACCAAGTGGGCGGGGCAGGTTTAGACTCAGCTGCCCTCTATGCATAAGTTCAACACACACTTTGAACAGAACACTTACATGTAATTTAGCTTAGTGATGTTTGAACTATGAGTTGAGACACACTTATGGGTCACACTCACTTTAGTGTGTCACAACTGACACTTTTAAAATAAATAAATATAATGGACATTTTCAATATGCTTTACATGTAAGTAAGTATTGTTTCATGAAACCCTTGTTTCAGATATACATGTATTTATGTATATCTAGAGAGTAATATTGCATCATGATATTTAAAGTTATTTCTTTACTTTGTGTTGTGATTAAAAAAAAGTTTCAGTGTCATTGTTTCAACTACTTAGATCTGCAGAGTGACACCATGAAGTAAATATTGTTATCCTCCTTTAAATAGCTAAGGAAAATCAAACGAGATGATGGTGATGCCTTTTCCAAAGTAAAGAGTAGAGCTGGATTTTGTGTTTTAAGTTTATGGACTTGAAGTTTTATACTGTTTTTTTTTTTTTTAAACATATTTCCTTCCTCTGTTAGTTATTATTAATGGAAGTGAATAACTGCTTTTATTTGAAGCTTATGATTTGCCCACCATAATTAATTTTTTACTTTTGTGTATATTGTATGTTCCAATCCAATCTCTTGTGCACTCATCATTTAAATTCTTAATTTGAGGAGCCCCTAAGTGATTTTATTTATACCAAACTTAAAGTTTAGATTTTCCTTAAACAACCTAAAATTCTCCACATAAGAAAGTTGGAGAACCAGCGTTGCCAGCTGGAAGAGCCCTGGAGTCATGCTCCTCCATGTGAAATTCACGTCAGCATCATCTGGGAGCATGTTAGAAATGCAGACCCTCATGCCTAACCCCAGACCTGCTGAATGAGTTTGCATTTTATATCCATCCCTTTGTGTTTTGATCATCGATATTTGAAAAGCATCTAAGGCATCAGGTCATTTATTTTTAAACATCAATTGAGTGATTATTTATTTATTTATTTCATTTTTCAACCTGTGTTTATGGAGAGTGTGCCATAGTCCAAACCTGATGCCAGGTGGTAAGGATAGAACGATAAATTATAAGTGGGCTCTCTTTATTAGAAGCTTTAGTTCCAGCTAAGAGAGTGACCATAAACACATAAATTCAATCAAGTTTTAGAGATGCTATGATAAAATTGTATATGAGGCTCAAAGGGGACTGCTAACTAAATCTCCATTTATGTGTTTAGGTTTACATGGATATTTAGATGAAGAAGAAAGATAATGATGCTTTTTCTTTTACTATAGTAAATGAACCGACTTCATTTGATGATCTGAGTTTAATTACTCTTTCGTTTTTTCACTACAATCACACATAACCAGTACTTTATCATCTTCTTTGTTGGTAAATTTTTGTTATTTTTGATTTTATTCTGATGGGGGCCTTAATATTACGAAGGGATAAGCAAGCTCTGCATTTAGGTGCCTTTTATATATTCTCAGCACATGTTACTAGGGAAACTACAGTGGGTGATAACTCAGCTACTACCAAGTAACCACATTGCTTCTCAATGTCACTGCCCTTTTACCTCTAGACTGGAAAGTGTAGATTGAAAAACATTCACAGCTGAGTTCTTAGGGTTTTTCTTTACTTTCTTATCAGGTTAATGGTATGCACAACAGGCTATTTTCTGAAGTAAATTGGCATAAAGTATTTTTTGAGGATCAGGGATATAATACTTTTTTTGCTTAACACACTCTTTAACCACCTCATGGCCCTACCTCTGGCACAAGCAAAACCCTTTGAATATTGGCTGAATGATTTAGGATGATATAGAGCAAATTAAGTGAGACCCTTTCTAGCTTCTTGCCAGGGCAGAAGGTGGATCCATTTCCAGCTCTGTGTTTACCTACCTGTGTAACTTTGAGTAGACCACTTTACCTGGTAATTAAGGATTAAATATATTTTCCATGTATTAAGTAAGCTTTGGCTGGTGAGAAAAAAGATAAGGAAGGAATCAGGTTTGTAGGCATCTCTGTGACTACTCCACTTCTTGTTAAATCAGTTGTTTCTATCTTAGATTTTATGTATCACTGCACTATACCAATTGCCTAATGGTGTGTTATTTTGGGGGGCTGCCTCCTCGAGTTATCAAATGTCCCTATGTTTTACAGGGTCTGGGAGTTCCATTTGGATTTCTCTGGCAAGCAGAAAGGACTGGGCCTGTACTAATGTGAAGGTTAACAGCTTAGCATTGCTAGTTGGAAGGTTTAGCAACTGCTCTTACTCTAAGAGGGTCACCACCTAAGCACCTAAGCACCTAAACCAGATGTTCTTTGATTGTTTTAAAAAATGCAATGGAAAGCACCCCCTCCCCCAGCCCTCACTGCCCCAATACACATTGTTCTTTCTATTTTGCTTTTTTCTTTAAACATGGAAATTTTGCCTTCTCACTTAAATTGAATTTATTCTTACTGAAACTTAGAGGCATTTTCCTTTGTTTACTTGCCTGTTAAATGGTGAGCTATGCGTCAGAATTCTCATGGTAGTTCTTAGTTTGATTTAAGATAGTTATTAAGAGGTTTTCATCCCATCTATTTCAACTAGTTGGAATGCAATTGGTGTATTGCTTCCCTCCAAAGGATACATTGTATTCTATCCCTTCATTGTGTGTGTATCTGTTTTTGAAACATTTACCCATTCTTCCTCATCACTTTAAAATGCGAGATTCACTCTGAAGAATACAATAAGTCTTTGACAGTTGAGCCTGAAGAACTGAAAACTTCAGTTTAAGTTAATAACTGATCCAAATTAAGCAGATGATTATAGCGAGCTTATCACTAGGGCTTTTAAAACTCTGCCTAATCTTATCTAGAATGTAGTCTACAGTCATGTTGTCTTTTTTTTTTCTTTTTAAGCATACATTCCATTTTTCTTTTCTGATCCTTTTCACTCTCTGAGGATTGTCATCAGCTTGTGCCTCACTATGTTTAATTACTATGACAGAAATATTGTTGAGAAGGTTCTAGTTGGAAGGGACCTCAAGGACAGGTAGTTGTAATTTCTAGTGTGTAGACTAATTTACTGTGAGAATTTGGACTGTCCATCTGTTTTTTGTGGGCTTCTGTTTCTACCTTTATAAGATTTCATTTAGTTCTGATACTGTTTGATTTTCTGACAATTCTCCATGGCTTAATAGAATCTGGTAAATTAGAAGATGCTCAGAAATCTTTTAAATTGGGTGTGAAGAACACATAAGTCTAGATAAAATATTCAAACCTGAAAGATAGGCTATAAACTAGAATTCAGTAGTCAAGATTCCATCAACATTAACCTTACTTTGCTGATCACTTAAGATCTCATTGTGTGAATTCTTCCCGTACATTATGACTTTTAAAGGCAGAAAAGAACTTCGTGACAATTCTTTCTATTTAATAAGTGTTAAATATTTTTAGTGCAGTCTTTGGCCAGATAAAGACCAGGTGAATTTCGCGATCTTGGCTGCATGTTAGATTCATCTGGATTTTAAAGGAGTACTGGCATCTGACTCTTCCTCCCCACTCCCTTTCCCCTATCCCCAAGACCCAATTGAATTGGTATGAAATAGCATTTTAGCATTAACATTTATAGATAAGCTTCTTGGTGACTCTGGTTTGTAGCTAATGTTTGGAATTACTTGGTAGAGTTAATAAAGGTATATGAGACTTATAACCCTAATAAGGATATGAATAAAGCATGTCTTCAGATGTGTACAGTCAGAAGGGTAAGAGAAGTAGAAATGTTTCTATATGACATAAGTCATTGAACCTTACTAATCCTCTGGGGTCTAAGGTAAGAATAATAATGTGATATTTTGCTTAATGCAGTGTTTCTCAAAGTGTGGTTCCCAAGACTAATAGCATTAGCATCTCTTGGGAGTTTATTAGAAATGCAAATTATTGGCCCTACCCTAGACCTACTGAATTGGAAATTCTGGGGGTTGGACTCAGCAGTCTATGTTTGAACAAGACCTTCCAGAGATCCCAATGAACTCTAAAGATTGAAAACCATCAGCATAGAGAGTTGTGTAGGAGTAAAAGGTAGAGTATGAAATCTTAGCACAGTGCCTGGTGCATAGTGCTAGTACAAAAAGCAGAGTACTGTAAAGATAGTGTGTGTGACTGCTTGCTAGTCTGAATATGTCTAGGAGGTAGACTTGACAGCTATTAGCTACTTTTCCAACTCTAAGACTGCTATTTATTAGGTAAATGGAGCCTAAGTGAATCCTCTCAAAGGATATCAAACCAAAGGGTCCAACTCATCATCCTTCCACAGTGCAGTTTAGATTTTTTTTTTTCTGAGACCGTAAGTTGTGTTGCTTTGGTAGTATCCAAAAGCAACTCATTGAGTGATAGAGACTGCTACCTTACTACTTATGCCCTAAGTATGGAACTTCTGAAATGGCAAGTAAAAGCTACTTTTCCATAAATAAAGAACATTTTTCCAACACATCTAAGATATGTTTAAAAGAAAAAAAAAACAAAGAATTTTTTTTTAAATGGAAGTTTTTTTTTTCTTTTTTTCTTTTTTCTAATAAAATTTCTTGCAGAGTATTTAAAAAGATTCTATACCAGGAACCCACAGATATAAGTCTACACCTCACATCTTAACAGATTAAACATATTCTTTCAACAAGTCTAACTTCAGTGTGCTCTTCATGTTGGCCAGTGATGTTGGGGAATCTTAATGTCCTAAAACCTCATTACCTCCTGCTTGTATTGCATACAGATTTTCAAATTGGACGTTTCTTAATTTCAGTTTTCTCTAATCTGTTCTACATATACTTTTAGATTAGTCTTTAGTAAATCATATTGCAACCAAATGTTACCTTCTCAGAAATCTTTGATTGATCCCCACTGCATGCATGATAAAATTCAAACCCTTTGCTAGATGTGCAACACACTTAAAAGCTTATTTTGTCACTGCTTTAATTTTTTATAACCTACTTGTATTATTTTACATTCCTTTATTTATATTATATTGTAACTTGCTCATTATTCTCCAGGCCCTGAATTTTTTGACCTCTCTGCCTTTACTCCACTGTCTTTCTGCCAAGAGTGGACTTGCTTTCCACATCATAATATTTAGGGACAATTTAAATGTGCAGTAAAACCTTCCTTGTTTCTCCACCCAGACATACTTTGCTTCATTTTAACTTCCAGAAGTGTTTGTTTGCACATCTTCATAAATTATCTTGTGTTATTCTTACTAGTGTATACATTTTTTTCCTCTTTTAGGTGACTGAAAATTTATTGAGGGTAAGGACCAAGTCTTAGACACTTCAGTAAATCACTGTCTCAAGCAACTTCCCTATCCTGGCTAAATGGACACTACCTCTGTAGACTAGCTTTTATGTCACTTCTAAATATCGAATCTGGTCCTCATTCTTCTGAAAGTTAAGACTACTAATTAAAGTGAAAAGAACTAAAATAGGGAATAATTGTCATACAAAGCAAGAAATTATGTGTCAATGCCAATAACAAAGCAGTAAAATGCCAGCAAATATTTGTTTTTAAGAATACTATAAAATTGCATCCATATTAACTTCATGTGTGTATTTTCTTTCCTTAGGTGATTTTCTTCCACCCCCACCCCCACCTTTAGATGATGCCAGCGCTCTTCCATCTGGCTCTGGGAACTTCCCTCCTCCACCACCCCTCGATGAAGGTGCTTTCAGGGCACAGGTAAGATCTGTGGTTGAAGTCATGTTTATAAGGTACACTAGGAAGCTCATGAATTCAGTGATTGTTTCTATGGCGGATAAACATTTATCCAGAGCCTACAGAGAGCTTTGCAACTCATAAAGAGCTAAGGCCCTTTAATGCAGAATGCCCGATTCGAGCTTCTCAGAGTTCTGGCAACTTGCACTCTGAAGCCTTGGAAATCCTTTTACTTACTAATGTTGTTTCGAAACTGAAAGCCATTTTTTAGGAATGCCACTTGAGAAGTTCACATTTTCTTGTTATCCTGGGGATACACAACCCTGCTTTTTCATTGCTTTTTTTCCCTATCCACAAACTTTGCATTCTGCCTTAAGTAAGGCTGGTATTTTAAGGCTCTGGTTGATCACTGTGTCCTAATTGGTCAGCAACATCTTTCTAGCAAAAGAAGCAGCAAACATCCTTAGGGTTTTCTCTTTGAGTGAGGTCGAGGATGCACATTGTAGCATGTATTAATTATATACAACTGTTGTGCTCAAGAGAGTGTGGATTACAAAATAACTCAGGAGAAGCCACATTAGGAGGAGTTCTCAGCCTGTGATCATGTAGGGGCACTGCTGACCAGCTGCCACCATTTAGGTGGCTAAATGTCATTCATGTCAGGAAGGAAATATTAATAAAGTCAAAGAATTATTGTTATTTTTTTTAGGGGTGATGATGTTACTCTAGATAGGTGGAAGAAAAAAGACAGTCCTTAGAGTTTTAGATAAACATTGAAAATATTTGTGGATGAAGTGAAGTGGAGTCTGGTATTTGCTTCAAAATAATTAAGAGTAAGGAGTTACTGTGTGAGAATATAGGTGAAAAAATTAGTTGATTGTTGGGTGCCTGGAGGTTTATTCTTTATTTGGTCTACTTTTAAATGTTCCCCTTAATGTTTTAAAAAGGAAAACCCATAGGAAATAATCACTTAAATAGTTTAAGTCTATTTTCTGGTCTTCTTTCTCCTAAATTTTGGATTGGGAGAGATTCAAGAAAAATGATTCATTCATTTAACAAAATTCTGTGCTCCTGTGTGTGCACCGTGATAGCACTAGGAATTCTACAGTGTTCTGCCCTCATAACACTCTGTCTTTGTAAACAAAATATATACATTACAAAGTACATTAGAATGGGATCAGTGCTACAGGTCGGGGAAGAGAGTAAGGGATACAGCCTACTGAGGACAGGCATGGTCAGGAAGTCCTCGCTGAGAAGGTGATACCTGAACAAAGACTTGGAGGAGGAGAGAGGGAATGAGTCATTTGAATTTTTTGGGAGTGTATTTTTATGTAGTTATAACAGTAAGCTCCAGTTTCGTTTGAGGCTACATCCTTCAAAGGCTATTAAAATTTTCTGTCTCAGATACATATGTCACAAACTCCCTACATTTTATCTTGCTGTGTGCTAGTAAAAACAGAGCAGATGCCAGTAATGAGCAAGAGTCTTACAAAGTTTGTGTTTATTTAACGCAATAGAGAGATCCCTTGGAAAAGAAAAATAAGATGATCGATTTCCCTTATTTGTAGTAATTTTCTTTATTAAAATGAAAAAAATGTAAAGTTTTTAAAATATATTTTTACTCTTATTTTGTTGAGGGTGATTCTTCTCATATTGTTGCATTTACACAATTAAAGGATTCACTTAGTCTCTTTTTCTTGTCGGATCATTATTGAAACTATATTGTTGCTTTTAAAATCTTTATTTTTAAAAAAAATGTGTTTGACTATTATAGAAGATTTGTGTTTGAATATTACTTAAGCAGCTTATTCTAGTTATGTGATTTTTAAGCCAGTCACACTAAGTCCAAGTTTCCTCATAATTAAAAATAAGGTAACTGTATCTATCTCTAATAATTAAATGAAATATGGATGGATTTGAAATTGCTAAACTATGATGTCTATACAGCTATTTTGATGTTATACTCATTATTATATAAAAATAAGAACAGCAAGAATAATGATGTGGCTTGGTCAAAGGATATCATTAAGAAAAATTCAAACATGAGGTTTTCTAAAATTACAGAAGATCTTTTTCTGTATGGACCTTGTCCTGATAACTATTCTGAAACCACACTTTGTTTTTGAAAAGGAAGGAAATAAACAAAAAGCCTGTTGCCATGTTGGCTTATGTTCTCTGCAAAACAGAAGGAAGAACGATAAAAAATAAAATATAGTTTGCCAAATGGAAAAGGATGAATCTGGTAGGGAGACGCTGTGATTCTTGAATATATATGGAAGACTGTTGGCGAGTTCGAAAGAAAACAGGCATGACCTTGCCATGTGCAGTGGTGACAGATGATGTGATAGTGGCCCACACTGGTCACATTGGCACTGCCTTTAGATATGAGCTATAATATAGTCCAAATATAATCACCGGAGAAAATTTTGCACTTTTTCCTCTCAGCCATGGTGAAACCTGCTGTTGCCAAGTCCAAATTATAACTGGTAAATGTGTTTTTATGTAGAAGTCTGTTTATGTTTCCAGTCAAGTTTTCAGGTCTGAGCCAAAAGAACGTCTACTAAGTGTGACTATAAGAATTATAAGATTTTCAGAGCGGGAAGGGCCCTTAGAGATCATGTAGACCAACCCCGGCACCAGGCATCTCGTTACGACCCTTCAAGTCCTTGCTAAAACAACTTAATTTCCTCTCTTTATAAATGGGGAAACTGAGGCCCAAGAAGGTATAGATTGTACAGTTTCTGGCTGAGCTCTCCTGGATGTGAGAAATCTTGCTCAACTCCTGGATTTGTTCTTCTTCTCACTGTATCAGGTGGCGTGTGCACCTGGTTACTTTAGTCCTCTATCAGCCTGCAAAGCTCTGAGGTTCAGATGAGGGGTTACATGCTCTTGTTTAGGAGGACCAGGTGCTGCTGGAGTTTTGCTTGACTCACTGAACATTTGATATATGCTGTAAACTTTTTTGTTCTATGCAAAAGGCAAAAAAAAATCAGTGTCAAGAATTCTTTCTTGTTTTGAGAATTCTCATATTTTATGGGAAAAGATGACTCTTGGAAAACAACTTGAGATATTTTCTTTTCCACCAGGATCAGTCTAACCTCAGTGCCTGCGAGGTTTGGAGTGACCATTCAGCATCACTTCATTCATTTGTTCTTAACTCATTCACTATAAATTCAATGCCTTCTCTAACTCATGCGTGTATGCTTGATATAGCTTTTGAATTTGACATTGTGGGTTTAGTGCACTGAGCCACAGCCTTGGGACCATTAGCTTTGTTCTCAGCTGATGTTCTCAAATTCTTCCTATTTCAGCCACTATGGACAGGTATACAGCATTGTTTAAAGTAGTTTAAAAGTGGGGAGAACATGTCATTGAAATTCAGGTTTTCAAGGGTGTTAGAGATCGTAACTTCAGTTTCTTTCTGTTTGAATCTACTAATTTTTTTTTCAATTTAACACAATGCAAATGACTATTAAAAGTAAGGCAATATTGAAGGATAAGAAGATGGATCATCTACAACCTCTGAATCAAGGTTGTGAACTGCATGTATACACAGCTTTTAAATTAAGACGTTTCATGGTAAATTATGCCTCGGTCATCATGCTTTGATCAGAAGCACAATCTAAGTCCTGTGTTGTGATAGAGGGTCAGGGACATTAATTAACTATGGCTAGAGATATGCAAGAAAATTCTTGGAAACTATTTCAATTGAACTGAACTTTGGTGGCTGAGTAGGACCTTCATTTTCAGATGGGAAAATAGATTTTTTAGCAATGAAGTAAAAAAAATAAGAATACAGAGGAAGGGAAGCACAAAGTAAGTGTGATAAGCCTGCATTTCTGGCTGCAGAATTTACCCTTTATCCTGAAATTATTGACAATTTATTGTAGGTGTTTTAAATATAAT
This sequence comes from Macroglossus sobrinus, assembly GCA_004027375.1. Lineage (NCBI taxonomy): Eukaryota > Metazoa > Chordata > Mammalia > Chiroptera > Pteropodidae > Macroglossus > Macroglossus sobrinus. The sequence continues at coordinate 169,862 of PVKZ01002136.1, forward strand.
GATGACATCCCAGATCTTTGTTGGATGTCAAGTATTGCCATTAATGCACCGTAAGGCAAAATTTGTTGCACTTGTGGGAAACCCCATGCAGACAGCTCTGATTGTCTGGTAGACTTCCTTGAACTCCTCAGTGACATACCTGATGATTTTGAAATCAGGTACCTGATATTTAACTTCCTCTTTTTACAACATCTTTACTTGACTTTTTTTTTATGACCTCCAGTTGACAACTTTTAACTCTGCCTCTCTCTTTGTGACTCAAGTCCTGTGACTCAAGTCCAGTGGCTTGCTTTCTACAGACGTGCTATCCAGTGGTTTTACACTTTCAGTTGTGTCTCCTCATCTTTTTGTTAAGGCAAGATGGCCACATTTGCTTCTGTAACTCCAGTTCCTCCACCTCAGAAAACAGACTGTTTTGTCCATCTCTGTTCACTCCAAATGTTATTTTTTTTCTCTTATTGAACTGAAATGTGTTCCTTTATAATCGTCTCACAATGACTTTCTTCCCACTGTCTTAGAAAATGACACACATTCAAGGGAACTGTCAAACCAAGAGAGACATAAATGATGTCTGCCCCAAGAAGTTGATTTACTTTTCAGTAAAGCTACTGAAAGAGGTGTCTCTTCTGAGGAGATAGAACAGAGTAACGTGAGCTGAACACTGAACTTAGGGAAATGCCCAGAGTTAGTTGACAAGAAAAGAAAGAAGAGAAACTTCTGAAATCATTTGTGGTCCTACTTATAGTCTGTCTTCAAAAAGTTGTACCAACTCATTTCTGTTCTTATGAAAATGATTTCAAAGCTAATATATGTTTATTAGGGTCAATGGTGTATTATAGTCATTTATCCACTTACCCTTTTTATGTATTTTATTTATCGGTGATAGCTTAAAAAGGTACTGAAGTTTAAGTAGAACTGGCTCTGGAATATGTGTCTCATGACCTTTAGTCTATTACTATCCTGGTTACATGTGTTTAATGATAGAATTTTACTTTTAGACATGGAGAACTCAGGCCCACAGCCATGGCCATGTTTATCCATGAACTCTTAGAAATCAGAGGCAGGATTTACTTTACATGGTATGGACTTACTCTATTATAGAGGTCATCCCTTCTGCTCCTGGTGGTGGGGTGAGGAAGGAGAAGGTGAGATAACAAGAGCAGATCCAGGTAATAAAGGCTAAGAGTAAGTGTAGTGTGTAATATCGCCAGAGCAAAACCAAAATGGTCAGTAAAAGCTTGATTCCATTCTAAAGTGCTTGTCCCTCTGTACAGTGAGAATACAAGAATATCTTGGTCCGTGAAAACATACCAGAAGAGTGATTGAGATGCTTCTTTCTTCTCGGCCCTTTGCCTCATTCCCTTGGGCCTTGGGTTAGCAAGACATAGTTGCCTTGTAGGGTTTTTTGTGACCCTGGCAACCGCAGTAGCAGTAGCAGCTTGCTTTGCGATTATCTCTTCCTTTTATGGTCCACATATGTAGGTCAGTGTTTGTTTAGCAGAGCTAGTGGGTTCTTAGGCATGTCGCTGGTTCTGGTCAATGTGACTTTCTAGCGGCGAATGTCAAAGTTTTTCTGTTTGTCTTTCATTCTGAATCATCGTCTGATTGGGTATTCAGTCGAGAAGAGAGAAGTATTTTTGGTATCTAGACTTATAAAAACTTCTTTGAAAGTGGAGACCAAGAGCCCACAGAGACTATTAACAATGTTTCATTTAGCCACTTGCACCTTTTTCATGGAATTCCATAGTTTCTTTTCCTCATTAAAAAAAAAAAAAGAATTATTAAAGAGATAAACTTTTTCTCTGGGATTGATAGTAGAGTATGTGCACATACAAACCCACTCACCCTTATCAACTCAATTATCATTGATAACGGCCAGCTTGAGATAATCTAGGACACATGCATGCTCTTTGCAGTAAAAAATAAGTTATGCTCTATGTAGGGATAACTAATAAGGTTAGCTTTGCCTTAGCTCTGGAGTTCTTTTATAGGGAGTAGTTTATGATATTTGTGTATTTTAGAAAATTTCCTTTGCCCAAAGTTAAGTGAAACTGCAGTTGGTTCTTTTTGAGTCAGTGGAAGTTTTTATCCCCTTTTGTCTTTCCCGTCAAGAATCTTACTGATCTCTTCAAAGCTAAAATATATTTTTATAGGTCTAAAAATTAGTGCATTTTTATAGTAATGCAAATAACTCAAATAACATGGGTTAAATATTTTAAAACATCTTCAGTCTATCAAGGAAAAATTATGATATTCATATATACCCCATTCCCAATATGTGTACCATATGAAGCTTGAATATTTTTCTCTCTGCTTCCAAAGTGATATTTAAAATAATTTGGAGAACGTGTTGTAATATTTTAAACTTTATAGCACATCTTTTTTTAAGAATCATTTCTCACATTAAATTGAACTACATTATTAATAAACTATGACTTTTACTTGTTTATTGCACTTTCTTGTTTACTATTTCTTTTTCCTGAATTCATCATCTTTTACTTTTTTCTTTTTTCTGCCATAGTACTTCATCAAGTAATGTTTTTATTTTTTTATTATGTAGGTAGTATATTTCTGAAGTTCTTATATATCTGAAAAATACTTATTTTTGCCTTCATATTTAAGTGAAAGTTTAGCCGCAAGTAGAATTGTAGGATTAAATTTTCTTTACCTCAATAGTCTACAAAGATTTCTATGCTATCATTTAGCATTTTTCAGTATTTAGCATTGCACATGAGAAATCAGATGCCAGTCTGATTCTTTTCCTAATTTAGTGATTTTTTTCTTATTTGACCTGTAAGCTTTATTTGTGTGATTCAGCAATTTTACTACAATGTATCTATCTGGATGCAGGTCCCCTTACCCTCACCCCAGTATTTTTACTCAGCATTTTGTGAATCTGTTTGATCTGAGGAGTCAGGTTTTTATTTAGCTACAAGGGATTTTGTTGTGTTATTTGGAATAACCATTCTAATCTTCTATTTGCCTTTACTTCCTTATGAAACTCCCATGTTATGGTTTTGGATATCTTCTTTCATATTAGTATTCTTTTTTAATAGTTCATAGAAGGAATCCTATTGCTTGCTTCTTTAATTGTATTTTGTTTTGGTAATAGTCTTCTCTTAACTTATAAATCTATATCCACTTGAATTTGGGGAGAAAATGTGGTTGGCGGCTCTGCATATACTCTTCTGGCTAGCTTGCATCCTACACTTTACCTAGGTCAAGGGTTTATAACCTTTTAATATCAGGACAGCCATACTGTATCTGTACGCAGTCTTTACTGTCTGAGTACAATTAGGGTAGGCAGGCCAGTGAAAGGGTTTCCCTTAATATTCATGCCAAGAGCAGACCAGCAAGGTTTACCAAGCTCTCAAGCTATTTATTAATCATAAGGATCCATAGACAGGTTGCAAAGCCTCTATTTTTCATGCCATGCATATATGCCAAGTGACGGCAACATCCGGCTCTAACCAGTTCTTCTGTAGGGCGAGCTCTGGTTGAATTTTTTAAGCCTTTTTAATTTCCTTCCTCACTATTTCCCTATCCATGCTTCTTAATTACTATGTCACGAGGAGTGTCAGGAAATAGGGAGAAGTAACTTTTATTAGAAAAGATAAATTCATTAAGTGGTTTCATTAATGTTTTGACTAGCTTTCTTTATGTACCCCAAACAAATTTTCCAAAGATGCTCCCCCACCCTCTTAGCCTTTTTGTTGTAGCAGCTTGAAGTCAGCTCAGGTATTGGCTACCTTCTGCTGTTATTCACAAGCTCATTCTGCTGCCCTTGAGGGTGCCACCACGGAAATGTTCTCCCTGCTTGCATTAGCTAAGCCAAGCATAGCTTTAAGGTTAACAGAATATGATAGCCAATACTGTAAATATTGGTTCCAGAATGCCTGAGTTTACAACTGGGTCGCCACTCCCCACTCACTAGCAGCAGGACTATGGTCATGCTATTAATCTTTCAGTATCTCAGTTTACTCATCTGTAAAATGGTTATAATTATTGTACCTACCTCTTTGAGGTTTCAAAGAGGTAATACACATGGAGAATAGTGTATGTACATGACATATCCTAAGGCGTAGTAAATATTTACTGTTAAATGCTATTACTCTTGGACTATTAGGGGCTTGTCTCTGTACTGAGTTTGTCTCTTTACTGAGTTCTGGCACAGTTATTACTATCCTTTGCTTTGTACCATGCCTTTCAAAAGTTCACCAGTAATCCAATTTCTTCATTTACATACTTGGACACTTTAAATTTTTTTTAATAAATAAATACTCCTACATACTCTCTTTGCAAAGTGAATAATTGAATTAAGTCATCTTTTAGATCTCTTACAGTCTAAAATTCAATGTCTTGGCAATAAAATATCACCTCTTTATAATTTCATATTGATTTATAAATTGTAAAATAAATTATATTTGATTTTCACAAATAAGAACAGCACAAATATAATTTAATCAAAAAGGCTCAGAGAGTCAAGGCAACTTGTTGAGATCTCAAAACAAGTGTCATGGGAGCAGTGACTTATTTTAAAATGGGCAAAAACAAAAACAGTGCATTTTGGGGACTTTTAAGCCTCTTGGCTTGGTATCAATTTCCTTACAAATGAGAGAAGGCAGATCTTTTAAAATTCTCCAGAAGTAGCCAAAATCATCAATATGTGTTCATGGCAAGTGGCCAGGGGCCATCGATATAGCTTTCCTTGTAATTCTTTAGTGGAGATAAGTTCATCTTCTATCCTGGCTGCAGAGTATTCTCTGCCAATCCTCTCACAGATTGTACCATGTACTTCTTATCCATGGATTTGGTAAGGAAGCCCTATTGAGCTCACAAATCCTTTAGTTCCTTTGTAATTTATGTAATCCATTCAACATGGGCACAAAACAACTTGATCTGAAAGAGAGGGTAAAAGAGAGAGAACAGAGGATGCCAAGACCAAAATCCTAGGGATTTAACTCATATTTTATTTTTGAAACTAATTGTTTAGAGAGGTTTTCTGTGTATAGCTCATTTTGCTTGATGTTTTCAACAGTCAAGTATTTATGCACTCCTAATAGACATATATTGCATGTGATACGTATACCAATACTTGAGGTGTTAAGCTATCATTATCTTTATTGTATCATTAGCTTTTGTGAGTTTGACCTTTCCAAGGCTTCTTCCTTATAAATTCCAAAATTGACTTTGAGTTCTTTTTAATAAGAAGACTTTTATATACTTATTTCACTTGAACCTTTAAATAACTTATGAAAAGGGAAGGGTGGAGATAATTCTCTATCTTGTCATAGTGAAGGGACTGAGGCTCAGAGAGGTTAAGTTATATTCTAGGTTTCCATATTATTAAGCATCTTAGGCAGGTATAAAACCCTACATTTTTATGAGCTATGCTAGTTCATTTTTTTCTCTTTCACCATCACTGTTTTATTGTTTCTCTTTATATACTTTTTTAGTGAAGGACACAAAACACCAATTGTATTTTTCCTCCCCAAATGCTTTTATTATTTGGACACTTGATGAATTCTGTTGTAGAATCCTCTGTTGCCTTTTTTAAATTGTCTTTATCTTTCTAGATCAGAAGATATACTTTGGCTTTAAAAGATAGGAAAGCTATTTATTGACCTTTAAAATGGACGATCTTGAAAACGGAGGTCTCTCCATAATTTTTAGTTGTTTTTATATTTATTTTTACCAATAAACTTTACTAAAGATATCAATTTTTATTATTGTAAATAAAAAAGTAAATTTGGTGGTAACTGGTGGAAAAAATGCTTCTATGACAGTTTTTTTTTTTTTTAAGGAGGGATGGGAGTGACACAAGAAAGGATTCACACTGTAAGAAATGCAATTTTACTGTTATTTTGGAAGTAAGGAATTTAGTTTGAGAGAGAGAGAGAGAGAGAGAGAGAGAGAGAGAGAGAGAGACGTAGTAGTTTAAAAACTCTCTGCTTTCCTCATCGTTTGGTTCATTCCCTTTATTGCTTAAAGGAGAGTGTGCCTGTCCTACAACCATGTATTGTTTTGAACCATAGATGACACATCAAGATGGTATGTGATTTGAGACAGATCAACCCTAGGAGTCAAATTTTAGTTTCTTCAGTCATAGAGCTAGTATAATAATCCTATATCTCTTATCTTCTGGATTTTCTTAAAAATCAAATGAAAATAACCCCATTTGATGATAGTACTATATTAATCAATAAGTAAAAGATTTTCCTTAAAAATAATTTGTTGTAATATTATTTCAACATCCTTGAGCTTTAATTCTATTAGAAATTATATTGCTCCCATATGTGTAACAATGCATAATTACATGGTCATTGAGTGGTGCATTTGCTGGTATGGTGAGTTTTGAAAGGAGAATGATAAACGGTCTCCTGAACGGAGATGTATTGATTCAAGCCATAGCTAACTATAGTGGGTGCATTTCAGAGTCAGGGTCTTGACTTGGGAAGACCTGTCTCAGAACTTCATAGAGTTCCAGGTTGGCTCAGATGTAGGTATTCCATGAAGAGATGATCAAACAATTGAATAAAAAATATGGCAAATCACTGTATATATTCAGGAGTCTTCATCATTTTTATTATCATTTTTCATGAAGCCATTTTGTAAGTTGAAATGTGCCTAGAGGATTGTTTTCATTTTCTTTTAGCTCATTGAAAGTTGTACAGTGTCACTTTAGTAATTCTCTTCTGAACTATTGCAAATAGAAACCAGTTTTAGGCCGTGGGTACTACAGAGTGTTTTCATAGTGTTACAACTTCATGAACTGAGACTGTCTCCCCTCTCCTCTCCTTCCCCTTCCCTGCTACACTTTGTTTCTCTCTGTAAACTGGAATTTAAGCCCCAGTCCTGAAATGAACTTAACTCATTTCAACTCTACTGAAATGGCTCTCCCACTTGTTTACCACCTCCTCTGATTCCCCAGTGACTGTTATTTTTCTGTCCTGTTCTTCTTCATCTCTCAGGTAGGTAACACTCTTGATGACTTGAGCCTCCCTGCTTCTTCCTTCAGTTTTCACTAAATAGAACTTCCTTGTTTCTTGTGAGATACCTGTGACTATTTCTTTTCTCTCTGCTTTACCAGATCCCCCTTCTTTTTTTTTTTTTTCTGATTCTAAATTTAGGTGCACACTCAGCATTCTCCTTTTTGACTTTATGTCTTTTCTTAGTAGAAGTCACAACTCTAATAGAGGCAGCTTCAATCTCTGTTTATTTAATGACTTGAATTAGTTATGAGTCTTGGCACTGTGTTTTCCTTTCACAACTTATCTTCCATTTATCCACAGAATCTTTCCCCAGGAAAACTTTCTGTCTCTTCACATTCAACATGTTCCCAAATCTTCTCATCTTATACCTCTGAGGCTTCCATTCTGTTAGCAGTACCACCATATCTCTGGTCTCCCAAACTCTTAACTCTGTGGTCATTGTTGATATGTCTTTCTTTTTAATATATCTGTCACCAAGATGTAACATTTTTCAGATCAAAAATGACTCTCAGGTTTTCAGTAGTTCCTTCATTTTCCTGTTCATTGTCCTAGCTCATTCATTCTTCATATCACAATAGACTTATTGCTTCTGATTCTGTTTTTTTTTTTTTTTAATTTCTTCTAGTTCTCTATTTTTAAGCAGTTGGTCCTCAAAAAATGTTATTTTCTTCCTATGGCTTTTTATTGCCTACCCCATTGAATTTCAACTCTCCGTTGATTTTCAGAGTACTCCATGACCAATGGCACCCTTTAAAGCATACCTCATCTCCCACTGTGCTCTTTACGGCCTTTGCTGTTTTAAGGATGGTGTTCTCATTGACAGCTTCCCACTTACAGTTAATTTTCCTTGTGTTGTTTTTGCCTCCTGGAGTATCCTCATCTTTCAACTGATCAGAAATTCTTTCTATTTAAAAGACCTAACTCAGATTCTACTTTTTTCCTTATAGCCTCTAATACCACTAGCTCATTTGAACTCTCCCTCCTTGTCTCCTGACTATTGACTGGATAGTATGGTATAATGACAGGAGCCAAGAGTTTAGTGTTAGGAAGCCCTGCTCTGTTGCTTACCCCTTGCATCACTCATCTTCACATGCAAAATGGAAATAACTTAAGAAGTTAGTCTGAGGATTAATTAAGATAAAAGAGTATAGAGTATCTCATAGTATCTGGTTCATAATAAAGGCTACCATGAATCAGTTAATAGATAAATCAGTTAATGATGTTTTATTTTCCTGTTACTTAATACATGTCTTTTTGTGGACTGAAGTAATTATATCATGTATATTAATATTGACTCCAAGCTATATATCATAAAGCCAGCATCATAGTGTGACATGGGGAGACCTGTGGAAATCATTTAACATCACAAATCATAATTCTTCATACCTTAAAGGGTCCTAATCCAGACCTTCTTTCTTTTGATGAAGAAGTGGTAGGGGGTTAGATTTCCTAAGTGAACTGCCCAAGATGACACAACTCCTACTGGAAGTTTTTGGACTCATAGATCAGAACTCATTCTATTATCCTCTTGTTCATTCCCTTTTACAAACTGTCTGAAGGTTGGTTCACAGCTCATATTCTTTTATCACCTATAGTCTTTATCTCATTGATGGATATTGGGTTGATATTTGTGGATTGATTTATTAATTGATTCTTTGTCTAGGCAATAGGAATTCTATTAAAAAAAATCTATGGGAGTATATGTTGTCCGTGGGCTTATCTCCCTTTTGATGCTTTTGATGCTGTTGTAATATGCAGAGGGTTCAACATGTACCACTTCTGAGCACCGGCTCGGGGTGGGGAAAGGAAATGGGAGAGGAAGTTATATACATCATGAGCAAAGCAAGCTTTTCTATATTTAGTCCTTGCTACTGTTTGGAAAATACAACTTTGCTCATGGCAGTCTTGCATGTGTTTCCTTAGTGCCATTTCAAAAAGGAGAAAAATAAACATGGGAATTTTTTGTAGTGAAAATACTCAGTGAAATCACATAAGTTTCTTTTTTTTCTCCTGATGAAACCTCAAACCCACTAGGCACAGATTCCTCAACCTCAACTATGCATGTCAAAAGCCCATGCAGAGTCAGCAAAACCTAATACAGCAAGATGTGCTCTGGTGGCTGAGAAAGACAGGGCAGGGAAGGCAAGGGGAGAGAATGTTGATACCTCTTGATCAGTGGATGACTTGACCAGCTATCAGATTATTGCCCCCTGGAGGAAACTGAACCTAAACTGCATAGGTAGAGACACATGTATCCTTACAGGGCCTTCTTTAAATTGTTTGTTCTGCCTGAGAGTTTCTCTCTTCTGTCTTTCTGTGATAAAAATTTCACTGAGTGTTTTACAGCCATTCCCCCAATTCAAGTAAAGAATTACTTCTCTTTAGTAGTTTTGATGACAGTTTGGGGATTTTCTCAATCTGAGACTGTATTAGTTATCATTAGGGAACAATAAAGACTCTTATGAAGGAGAATAAAATTACCCTATCTCTATTCAGATGGATTTCTTTAATATAGCAGGACTGAACTGTTCAAAAGCGTCAATGGTAGAATGACTTGGGGTTGACTGCAGGAGTCTAGTGAGGCAGATAAGGGCCTGTATGGAGACAATGGCCATGATCATATTGAAGGGGAACTGGAGTCCAGAGAAGGTTGGAAAGATGGGACTATGGGACATGGAGTGTCCAGGCTACTTGGCAGGATCCTGACTTTCTTCAAGGGAGAGGTATTTTACCTTCTGTCCTATTGTTTGGCAAATAGGAAGATCCTCTAAAAAACCAGAACTCTGAGACAAGGGTGATGTGAACTTTTCCCTAGAGGAAATTTTGGTACCACCGAGCAAAGACTGCCTCTTATTATTGAGAGGTTGTATACAGTCTTCAGACATAAACAGCTCTGCCTAGATAAAATTGTGGCAGTAGCGTGAGAATAATACATTGTTATAATTAATGCTAATTTGTGGATATTGCTGTATTGTTGTCATTGTTTTTAAATTGAATATGTATTAAGCTCCAACAGGGTGCTATGAATAATGCCAACTTATAGTTGATTTTTCAGAGCACTCAGAAGAATTTATAAACACCAATAAATGGAAACTCACAGCACCCCTTCGAGGTGGTAAACATTGTCATTTCTACAAACGAGAGGAAGTTAAGTAGATTGTGTTTGCTCTGTTGGCACTGTAGGTGAGAACACAGAACTGTCGAATGACTGAAAAGTATTTTGTCTCTTCCCAGGAATTGGGTTAGAGTACATTAGTAAAGAATTTTTCTTAAATGCTTTTGGAGTTGTAGGATTTTAATTAAATTGTTCTAGTTATTGTTAGCATTTGCATTAGCACCAGGCAACCAAGTTCTAGGCCGGCAGATTTCAAATTTAGTGTGGAAAAGAATTAGGAGAGTAATGAAGGGCTTGCTAAATGCAAATGGTTAGGCCTTGCTCCCAAAGATTCGGATTTGGAAAATCTGGGAGGGGAACTAAGAATGGCAACTGTGGTACTTCTATCCTCAGAAGAGGCTCAGCTTACCTTTAAAACTTCAGCCTTTTTCTTCTTATAGGATCTGTCTTCAGTCACTGAAATGTAGCCTCTGAGATCAAGACTTTCCTTTTAAGTTATGGGGTCTCCTAGAACTCATCTAATAATCCCATAATCCTCTTATTTACTAGCCATTATTTGTAGAAGACCTGTTATACACTTAGCATTCTACTGGACACGTGGTTCTCAGGACCTTATGCCACCTGGTTGTCCCTGTGGGGTTTATATTATTCCTACCCTATATCATGGGAAGACATTAAAATTGAGAGGAGGTATTACTTAGTTGAACATCTCACTGCTTTAAATCCTTTTGATTTAAATCTAGGTAGGGGCTGGATACTACTTTAAGCTTGAAACACAGATAGGGACAGAGCCTCTAGACCTGGTCGAAGTGGAATACATCATAAAGAAAAAAGTTCACACTGGAATAGGAGAGAAGAGGGAAGGAAAGGTAGAAATGACCAGTTCAGTTTTTCATTATTCCTTTGTTATTTGACTTGTTTCTTTAATTTAGAGAAGACAATAAACTATAGCTAGATAAATAGTAGTCATTTGATTTATCGCTTGACTCTGAATATTCTATGAAAAAGGAAAAATTTCTCAGGAAATCCTCAAATGAGGCATGAACAGAATTCTGGAGTAAGGAAAAGCTTTTGAAGTTTAAGAAAGAATAGTGAAGCTTGAGACAGCATCATTTCTTGACTTTCTTAGACTTTTTCAGCCTTTATCAAGGAAAATAACAGTCTTTTTATAGCAGTTTGTTAATTTGTATTCCCGAGACTGCAGGCAGACATGTTTGTTGTCTTGTGGATTCATATTCATTCTCTATTAAAGAGAGATCAATAACTTTCTGATATGGTCCCCTACTCACTTTTTATCAATGGCCACCTTTTTAATAAAAATAGGAATTCCTGCTGGGAGTGCTATTAATGTAAATTCTCTGTGCACTGCTTAAAATATATGTGATTCATACCATGAGTTTGTTCCCATATCAACACTAAGTCCCAAGATACAATTATCCCTGCCCACTCTCTCCTTCATCATGGGGATTGTGTTTATCCTTTAGATATCTGTACCATGGATACCAGCCAAGTTTCTTCCATGCCAAGGGTTTGCACACCTGTATAATCTGATCACAGATGACTTTTGAGTCTGATCTTCCTTTATTTTTTTTATCTAAAAGAACACATTATTTGTCAAGTATTAGTGCATGTTGCAGTGCTCCCCCTGTGTCTTTATGCTAAAGTGGTAAATATCAAATATTTTTCTCCATCCAAGATTTTCTCAGTTCTTACTGCATCCATGCAGCTCTCTGATTTTTCTATTTAGCTATTCTGGCTCCCCACCCACTGCCATGTTTGCTTTAGCATCTTGTATATCATATACTTTAATATTACCTGCCTGTATTCAGCTCTATAATATGGTTATTCGTGGAGAGACTAATCTCTATAATACAACACTAAGCACTTGCAGAGCAGAAAGCCATTGATTTCCCACCCCCCTTCTTTATTATTAATTCTTGCTGTTTATATCAATGTGTCCTGAATATTCGATAGATATTTGTGAAAAAGTGGATGAAAACTGCTAAATGGGGAGCTAGATGGCCAAAGAGAGGATTGGAACTTGACTTTTAACTGTAGTTACATTCATGACCTAATTCGTGGCAACCTAATTGGCCTGTATAATCTCAGTTTGAGGCTTGAAGGCAAGACCCTTCCCCTTTTGAATTTCCAACCTGGCGTCATGGAAAATGCAAGAGCTGGAGCTTTGCAGCAAGACATTTGAGCCTCAAATTCCAATTCTTCATGCACTACCTGAGTTACTTCTCCTTGACCCATAGTATCCTATTTTGTAAAATCCTACTAATCTCTGTGATTGCTGGGAAAATCCAATGAGATAATATTTAAGAAAGTGCTTTTCTAAACTTAGGCACTTCTCTGTTGATAATGAGAGTATAGAGGGAGCTATGATTTTCTTTTTCCATGTTCCCAGAGGTAATTGTGTCCAAGGCTGTGTACAGTGGACTGGGTAATTGGATAGTAATGCAACTGGCTCATAGGATATTTTCCAGAACTGTCTTAGAATAGCAGTTTTGACCAAGAGAAAACAATGAGCAGATTTGAGATGATTATTAGGGAACCGATGCATCTTTTATTGCTAGAATATATGATTCTGTCATTTTCAATAATTCCTCCATATCTCTTTCTTTCTTAGACTTTGAAATAAGAACTGATGTGTGTTTTGTCTTTTCCTCTCCTAACTGCTTGCTAGGAAGTTACCATTGTGACCTGTCTTTTTCCATTTCCATTGATTAGCTAGTGACTCTTAAAGAAATAAAACTGAATGCAGCTTCCTTTATAAAAATATCAGTGACTTTATTTTTGAAATGAGTATTTCAAATCGTATCTTGCTAACATCTGCATTTTCAACTATCAAAGTAACACTTAAAATTAATATAAACAGAGGAATTTGATTCTGGTAAGTGGCTACAAGTAAAAAAACATTATCACCACCCACTGAAAACAAAACAAAACAAAACAAACCTTAAGCTCCTTATAATATGCACAATATTGCATTTATGTGAATATGTTGGAATAAAAGACCTTTTAATCTTGAAGAAAATATAAAGATCAAGTCTAAACCCGTCATTTTGCTGTTGAAAAGGCATAAGTTTAGGAAGAGAAAGTGATTTTTCCCAGGATCACCATCCTGAGTTATGCCAGGACCAGAACAAAATGCCTAATTTATCGCTTCTCTACTTTCTTTGCCTACATATCCGCCCCACTGTTTGCTAAAGAGAATGCTATGGTTGTACTGGGTAGATAATGAATATTACTTTTCTAGGTAAACATTTCTAAATATTAAGAGCCATCTTCTGACATAAGCTTAATTGTAAGTTTTTTTAGGAGAGAATGACAATACTGTTTTCTTTTACTTGAGAGTTTTGAGTGGTAGGACTGATTCTGGGAAGAATTGATTCAGATCTCGTGTCCCATCCTTATCTGTTGGATAATTGATCATTAGTTATCACTGAAGCTTTGTGGCCCTTTGTTTCCTTTTGGTACAATCATGAGATTGGAATAGATGCTAGTTAAGGTTCTTCCTATTTCCAGTGTCTGTCTATGAATCTACGTGTGCCCACCCACTCTGACATTTCTGTAGCACGTTTGCACCTCTGTGTCAGCACAGAATAATGAACTGGCTGTAGGATGGACTCTACTTCTTCCATAATTGTGTCAACCTTGTCCCACTAGTGAGACTTTAAATCCTTGGACAGAGCCTGTGTTCTCCTCTATTAAGTTTCCTTATCTGGAAAATGGGATAAGAGTAGATTTCTGCTTATTTCATGGATTCTTAAGAACAGTTAACATAATTTATGAAATATTGTTTTGGAGATCTTTCACATTGTAAGGTATTTAGTCCTTTTACTGAATTATTATCCCAGACATCTAAATTACTTTTTTGGGGGGAATTTTATTATTTTGAAGTGAAAATGTTACAGTAATTGCTCAAATTCCCCTTTTAGTTCTGTTTCATAAGCCTGAGTTACCTTTTCTATGCTCATCATCTATATTCATATTTTCCCAAATATTCTTTATCTTCAAGTCCTGATTGATGGTGCTTAGCTCATAGAGTCAGAACCACAAATGTTTAAAGAAATTTCTCACCCCTTTTTCATTTCAATGGCATGCCCATTTCATAGGTCTGGCTGCTTCACATGGAATACTTGACATAGGAACTGAACACTTGTTTTTCAATTCTGGTATCGTTTTAAAGAGTCATGAAAAGATTCAAGGAAAAGAATGTTTGAGGATGATGAGCCAGTACATAAAGTTAACATCAGATTTCTAAGTATTCAAACATCTACTTCTATCTATTTCTATTGCATTGCTGAGGAATGTGAGAAAGTGGCTTCTGAAATTTATCATACTCCAACTCATTGGCCCTTCATTATCAAAATGCAATATAAGAAAACTATCTTCTGTGAGGTTTTAAAACAAAATCAGTAGCAAAAATACTTGGCATGGTCATTTTTATAGTGCATGCTACAGTGGGGATCAAAAATATTTTAGTCAGTCTATTTAATTCATAGGTTTAAACTATTATAGTCCTTCTCCCTATTAATGTTTTCTTAATAGAAAATCGAACTTTCTTAAATCTCTCCATTTTAAAGCTCTACTACTGAAGTCCCCAGCAGCTAATTTTACTTTGGATCAAAATATTGTAAAAGTTATATATTCAATTGACTGACTGTGTCAGGCAAAACATTTATTTTGAGTCTATTTCAAGGCAATACTTGAGTAGCTAACATTTATTAAATACTTATGCTGTGAACAGTACTTGACATGTATGAACTTGTGTAATCCTTACAACAACTGCGTGAGGAACCGAGACCCAGAGAGCTTTGGGTTAATTGCTTAGGGTCACAAAACTGGTGAGTGACAAATCCATGTTTCAAACCCCTGCAGTCTAACTCCAGAGCCTTTACCAGCACTCTTTTTGTGTTAAGGGTGCTTTGCATGGAAAATTTAATAAAAATGATTACAAAGAAAGAAATTCATTAATTATCTCCTTAGCTTCATCAAAGATAGAAAAATAATAGATAAATGATAAATATGGTTTGTTGTTTATAAATAATATGGCTTTTTTAGTATTTCTTTTTGTTATCACCAACATTTTTGTTTTGTTTTTGTTTGCATTTTACTGATATTAGAAAAAAAGGAATAATGAACTTTACTGACCATCAAAAAGAATAAAAATGAAGTGAAATTCATGCTGTATTTTTTTCTTTTTTATGCTATATCATTAAAGTTTAACCATATCATTGAAAAGAAAATCAAAATTTTATGTAGAAAGAATGTACTGTTTTGGGTAGTAACATTCTAGGTTTCCATAAGATGAGATAGTTTTATATTCCTAAGCTATGGGGAAAGCTTTTCTCCTAATGAATCACAAAAGGAAGTCCAGGCTTGAGTAGTGAGTTTGCAGCCTTTGGTGTTTGTTATACATGGGGTGTAGAGGAATTTCTTGAGCTTTTTGAAACATGAATTAAAAATCAAGGATTTATTCCTTCTAACATCAGGTTTTCACTCTGATGTTTGGTTTTGTTCTGTTATGTTTGAGCAATCACATACAAATCTTAGCTCTTCAAATTCCTCTTCTGTGCTGTGTCAGTGTGATTTCTTGCCCTCACCAAAGATTCTGGGGATTGCTGCTGATGAGGACAGGCTCATATATATTTTGAGTGATGTGAGCTTCCTAGGGCAACGATTGGTTTCTTAATTAATTAGACCATTCCGGTGACTATTTTTCTTAATAGCCTGAACAAGAGCTCCCTTTTTAACAAGGTTGTTCTAATCATTAGGTTCCTGATTTTTTCTTTCATAGTGGTTAGTCCTATCCCCCTAACTCAAAATGGAAATGAATTCTTAACAAATAAATTGTTATTATGCTAAGCAGGATCCATTTATTTCCATTCACTAATAATGAGTACTCTCACCATTTTGCAACCACCGATGCAATAATCAATTCAGGCAAGGGTCATCTATGGAAGCTAAAATCATTGGGTGAAAGGTTCTCGATGAACAGAATATTAACAGAGTCGCACAGATAATTTATTTATTTAAAAGAGAAGAGGACGTTTTTATGCTGGAGAAATTTGGTGGACTCTCCCTTAATCAAGTCATCACACTTGATATCACCAAACTGGGCCAAACCAATATCGTGAGCTTCCTGATGTGATGGAGTAGGAAGGACACAGTGTCATGTATTATGATATCCCTGCCAGAATTGTTTAATCTGAATCTAATCAGCAGACAGAGCCAGATTGTTGAACTTTTTATAAGATGCTTGGCCTAAATTTTTTTTTTTTTAAAGTCAGTTTCATGAAAGACAAAAATAGGCTGGGAACCTGTTTATATTAAAAAAGACTAAAAAGGCATGTCATCTCAATGTGTGATCTTTGATTGCATTCTGGATAGGAATTAACAACAGTAGATAAAAGGACATTACAGTGATGGCTGGTGGAATGTGAGCATACTTGAACATTAGATAATACTGCACCTATGTTAAATTTCTTGAATATGATAATGGTATCTAAAAATTAGGTGTTCTTGGAGATATAAGAGATATAAGCTGATGTATGTGGAGGGGAAGTTTCTGCAACTTTAAAAAAAAGGTTTAAGTGCAATAACAGAATATATACTTTTTAGTGTATTGACAAAAGGTATAGTATATATTGCTATTGTTAAACACTTAGCCTTTTTCTTTTTCTTTTTTTTCTTTGCATTACCTTTCTGGCTTTTTGCATCTCAGTCAGGGTTGGAAAAGACCTTTGAGTCCCTTCCTGCTGCTTCACTGGAATCTACTTATTCCTTATATTGAAGGGTAGTTATTTCTAAGCTTTCTAATGTTACCACATTGTATGAATATTTTATATACAAGCTGTAGAATTTACCCATAGCCTTAAAAAATAAACAAAGGTCATCTGAGTGGTCTCTCCTATATTTTTGTTGTTGTCATCGTTATTTGAGAGAGATATAGAGAGAGGGATAGAAGGAGGTTGCATGTGTGGCAAAATGCTGGCCATTGATGACTCTAGTTAAAGGGCTTGTGGATAGAATTTATGTTACTACTTTTTCAGCTTTTCTGTGAGTTTAATTTCTTTTTAAGTAGGATATTTGGATATAAAAATGAATGAATAATTGCAAATGAATACTCTGTCATAACTCACTACTGGTTCTCCTTGTCTATCATCTGTAGTTAGCGGATTAGCAATATGTAGGCTAAAACATGACCCATCTAAAGTCAGACTTGGAAATGGCCTCCTAAGCTTTACATTTTGGTTCTGGGCTCTGTTTTAAAGTCTATTCCAATGTATTTGCAATGGGAGAGTTATCACTCTGTAATTCTACTCATGGCACTAAGAATGATGACTTTCCAAGTTACAATAAGCCCCAATTGTTTTTTGGTGAGCTTTTATGATGTACATATTATTGAATGAGTGAAAATAAGTTTCTTATAGAAAATAATAACTTGTGAATGGCTTATTCATATAGGGTTTATAGCTATTAGTTAAATGACACGGTCATTGAACACTTTTTGTATCTCACCTCTCATATACTTGTTTCACCTTTATGCATCAACCATTGCTACAGCAACCACCTCTGCGTAGGTATGACTTTGTGGCATTTTGCCTCAGCTGCTATACTTTTCTCTCACTTTCTGTCTTGGAGCTTCTTTGCTACCACTCTACTTCTTGGGACAAGTATAAACGAGTTTATAAATGTATAGAGAGCTTGAAGGAGTACTGGAGCCTGGGGATAGATATTTTGTTTTTGTCCCCTTAGGTGGGAAGATATGAGGCACATTTCATTGGGTTCCTCAGAGGGCTTTCAGGAGAATGGAGCCTTAATTACCTAGCACCTTTGAATTGGCTTTTCCTCCTCCTCTGCTTAACTATTCCAGTCTTTCAGTACTGTTTCTTGGGACCTACATGTGAATCTTTGGCTCAGGCATTGCTTTTTGTAGAACCTGGACTAAGACAATGGCATCTCTTCAGTCATGGGTGAAGAATATGAAAATTATTATTACAATGACCACTTAATAGGGTTGTGTGGTATCCAGCAAAAGCATTAGGCAAAGAATCAGGAGAATATTCCTTGTTGTCATTTGGCCTCTGGCATTTTATTTAACCATCAGCTGACTAGTTAATCTATAGTGTTAAGGAGTAAAGAAGAAGACATGTTGGTAAATGTGTAGGATTCTAGTTATAGAACTGTGGTCTCTGGTATCCAGTATATATTGTTGAGAGTAGCAAGATAGTTCCTGAGTCTGGAAGTGCTGAGAGGGTAGATGTGCAAGCCAAGAGAAAGACTGGTTGTTGGTGGGACTTGAGCAGGACTTCAGTTAAAAATAGAGACTTTATAGTGAGAAAGAGACCTATTCTAATCCCTAATGGGGATTGAAATTTAGAAGCAAAGCTCTCATCAGAAGGTCCAGTAGGGCAACGGGAGAGGAAGGGTGTCTTGGTGCAAAAATCTCACTGCATTAGTCTAGAACTTATTAAATTTTATCAGTCTAATATAAGAAACTAAAAATGGGGAGTACTCCCAACTCAGAGGGATAACAGAATAAGGAGTCTGGATACCAGTTGAAGTCTTGCATGTACGGGCTAGTTGCACACTATAATTACTTATTTTATTGTATAGCTCAGGATAATTCTGTGACTTTTGAGTCTCTGTGGTTGGATATTCCAGTAACTTAGGGCATGGGCAGTTAATGTACTTTCTGCTGGAGTGCAGATGTTGTAGACCTTATTAAATCATGTCTCTTTACTGATACCCCCAGGGAACACTTAATGAATGATGCTTCCCGTAAGAAGAATAATTAACAATAGCTATATTATTTATATTAATTTATACTTACTGGTTGCTATAATTAATGCTATTTATGAAAATCATCATAATTATAGTAATTGAAAATTTATAAAGCATTTTCCTATTCCATTTTTTTTTTTTGTCTGAATCTTTGAACATCCCTCTGGTGTAGGCAGGGCAGGTGATGTTTCCCTTGTTTGATAGATGAGGAAACTATGGCCCAAGAAAGAATTTAAACAGACTTCAATCCAACACCCTTACCAGTATTTTGTGCTGTCTATCAGTATATGGAAAAACATTGATCAACTTCGTATTTATTATAATGTTATATCTGCACATAAGAAAATCATGTTCACACAGTTCTCAGTTGCCTTCTATAATAAGACTACCTACCTACCTTTTCTTGTTTTACCAGGACCCAGTGCCAGAATAGCCACATAAATTTTAAATAAGATTTTTTTTCTTAATAATGCCACAATATTTCATAATTATTAATATTCATTGGGTTAAAGATGAGCTCACCTCTGACAAAAGAATTAACACTTTCAAAATATCTGTTCCTAGGGCAAAGCACACTGGCTTTAGAGGGTTTAGTTGAATTGGAAATTCAGACTCTGAGAAAATATAACCAACAAGTCATTTTGCTTTTTTTTTTTCTTTTACTTTTTGGCTGTAGCAAGGGAGCTGAGTAAAATCTCTTCTTTTTCACAAAGGCAACCTTCAAATCTGGGCTATGTAGTGGGAGATACATAGACACGCACAAATACGCACACTGAGCCTTTTGGTCTCCTTTCTATACCGTGATATATGCTCTATATACTAGACTAGAACATCCATTTATCTTATTGTACCTTTATCTATTTTTTACACAAAAGGGGACCTTTGCCAGAGTCTGTCATTATTTATTCATGTGTTTACTTAAAAACATTTATTGAACACTTTCATGGATCAGGCCTTCAGAAAGATTTTGGGGAATCAGCGAGGAGCAGAACAAAGTTTTTGCCTTCATGAAGTTTACGTACTCCTGGGAAAGATCGATGAAAAACAATATATGTCCAATATAATGTTAGGTAGTGATAGATATTGTTAGAAAAATAAACAAAGCAGGTGAGGGCATAAAGTACCATAGATGGGTCACGCATGTACATCCAGAATGAGAATATGATGAGAAGGTTGCTTTAGATAATGTGATAAACGATATGGGTAGTTAAAGAGAGCTCACAACGAAGGATACCAGCTACCTTTGGGGCAGGCAACAGTCATTGGTTTGGCTCCAAGGGGCTGGACCATGGCTTCACAGAGGTTGGTGTTATCAATGTGCCTGGGATAGATCCATCTGAAGAGATTAATTTATGCTTGCTAAATTCACAAGAGAGTGACTGATATACCAGATCTCCTTAGGGCTGTTTGAAGCAGAAATTTAAATAAGTTCCAGAACTCAGAGAAACTGGTTTAATGAGCAAACTACTAAGGGAAAAGGACCTAGTGGTCTTAATAGGCAATTCCATTATGCTATTGTTGTTTGATGCAGCATATTGACTAAAAGATAAATTTACTTAGAGGATTGTAAGATTTAATGCTAGCTCTTTTGTTGTTGTTGCTGAAGATATTCTGGTTTCTTGGCTAAGGCTCTTTCTAAACTTTTGCAGACACTATCCTGATTCTAAATTCTAGGGCCACTTTGCTTTGTACTTCCCTACCTTCAGCTCTAGGCAAACTGTTTGTTTTCTTGAGCCTTCTCACAATGCCTGAGCAATTGCTTGTAGCAGTGTTATTGTCTTCCACTGTTGATTCTGAGTGCAGGTAGAAGTTGGTGCTTCTGATAACATGGGCATTGACATATGAAATGCACAGAGCTCCAGCTTCAGAGTCAGTGACCACTGGCACATGCTTCCTATGCAGCTCCTTGACCAGAACTCTAAGCAGTCTCATTCTAGTTTATTTTTCAGGCTCATTGCTTGTGATGTGCCTTCTTCCTCTCTAACACAGACACACATAATACCCACTGATTCTCCGCTAATTCCTCACTGATTCCTCTTCCTGGAATATAAGTCTCCCACTCTTGCCCCTTCCTGCTCCAAGTAAAATGTCATCATCCGAAGCAATGGTTTTTGAACACAAAGAGCTTGTAATATCTTCCCAGTTGAATCTGCTTCCTGAATAGAGGGTGGAGATATTTATTTTTTTTACCTTTATACTCATAAAAAAATAAGTGTGTGACCTTAGGAAAATCACCATATACCTCTCAGCTTTCTTATTTGTCATAAAAACATAATTCTACTCCAGACTATCTCACTGAGGCTTTATATGAGGGGGGGAAAGGGTATAGAAAAGCTTGGTTGGACAAAGCCACGCCATAACTTGAGAAATTTGAACTCAGACTAATGTCAATGGAGACTGAAAAAAAAATTTTTTTTTAACATGTCTGTGTTGCTTCTGGCAGGGAAACCCTGGAGGCAAGACCCTTGAGGAGAGACGCTCCAGCCTGGATGCTGAGATTGACTCACTGACTAGCATCTTAGCTGACCTTGAGTGCA
Organism: Macroglossus sobrinus; assembly: GCA_004027375.1. Taxonomy (NCBI): domain Eukaryota; kingdom Metazoa; phylum Chordata; class Mammalia; order Chiroptera; family Pteropodidae; genus Macroglossus; species Macroglossus sobrinus. Next base: position 191,302 of record PVKZ01002136.1, read on the forward strand.
GTTCCCCCTACAAGCCTCGACCCCCACAGGTAAGAGCTATCCAGAAATGTCTCTAGATTGCCAGCTTTATAATTATCTGAAAGAATAAGCTGCTGCTTATAGCCTTTCCATTTTTTTCTTTTTTCTTTTTATCTTCTCAGAGTTAATCAACAATCTAAATTGTCTTTTTATTTAATATCAACATGTTAACAAACAGATTGATTTTATTAGTATTTTTTTTAGAATATGACAACATCATTGTACAGAAAGTTTATGCACGATAATTCCCTTCTTATTCCATAGCCCTGCTCTTTTTCTGGCTTTGTGTATGTGGATGTTTTGTTGCATTTTGTTATAGTCTTAAGAGATAGGATTCAGTATGAATATGCTAAAGTTAAGGTGAAGGCTATAACTTGTAAAGAAATTTTTATGTTGGATAAGTAAGGCGGCTTTCTTTTTTTAGTGGTTGTTGTGTGTAATTCTTCGAGGGACATGTTTGTGCACATTTTCTTTGGAGCTATTTCTCTGCCTCAAATTCCTAAGAGTGGAATTTCTACATTGAGGAGTATGACCACTTTCTTTACTTTTCTTTCTGAAACTTCCAGTTTCTCCTTAGTCTCACTGGAATTTGGTGATAGCAATTAATCTATGTTTTTATAAAAAGCAAATGGTGCCTTGTTATCAGTTTTTGTTTGTTTTGCATTTCTTTGATTACTTTGGACCTTGGCTATTTTTCTTCATCTTAGTTTATTATCTGCATTTCAGAAGCTGATTTTCAATCACTAGTGGTCATTCCCTATTTCTTTCAGATCTTGAGAAAGTAAAATAGCAATTGACTATAAGACTTCTGGTCCTCAGAAGACAGCCAGTAGAACTCTAGTTGCAAGCATTGGACTGACAGTATTGTCACTGTGTTGTTTGACTCTTGTATTTGACTAAGTGACTGCATATGGCACTCTTGAGTTTCACTCCTGTTCTTGAACAGCAGCTCTTATATTCACGAGGGTTCCTTTCACAAATTTAAAACTAGTCCTGCTTCTCTGTTGTCAGTCATTTTATCAATGAACTGCTCATTCCCCTTTAGACATGTTCTCATTACCTTTTCTAGACATATAATGGGACTGTCAGCTACATGGGAGCACATGGCAAAAAAGACTCTTTGCTTTTCGTCCCACAAGACTTATCAGTAGTGGAAATGCTATTTATTTCTATAAACATGTACTGAGCTGCAGGTATGTAACAGATGCTGTGGGCTTTGGGTAACTGTTAGACTGAGAGTGGATGGTTGAAAGAAAAAGTATAGGACCAAGTTGTCACCTTTCAGGATATAAGTTAAACTATGGCACATATTATGGAAGCATAAGTGAAAGAGTGATATGTACCTTTGAAGGTGGCAGAATCTGAGAAGACTTACCAGAAAACTTGTGTGTTCAGCTGGATGGAAGGGTGGAATAGTAATATTAGATAATAACAGTGATGAAGAATAACCTGAGCCATAGGCAGGGAAGCTCCAGGCTGCCAGGTGGCTGTGACAAGGCCATCTACAGAAGGCTTGAAGTAGTGTAGGACTGGAATGTTTCCTAGTGACAACCTGGGGACAAGTTTGAATGCCGGATTAAGATTTTGGCCTTTTATAGATAATGGTGGGGGAGTTGAAGCTTCTCAGGGAGGAGAAAGCTAAATTTCATTTTGAAAAAGGAACATAGGAAGAAAGACCAAAAGATGCAGGAGGAATGACTCAGGTCTGAAGAATATTCTCCAGCAAGCTTTGCTTATTTCCTAGTTTCTGACCGTTGCTTGGTGTTAAACATTTTTCCTCTTCCACTCAAACAAATAGCTCAAGCCCAGTTTCTCAGGATATCAAGGCCACTGACTTTGCCACTGCACTCACCTGTCTATGCCCCACTCACTTTTTTAAAATAGAGTTTTTCTTTAATCTTTTTTTTTTCTCTCCTCAGATCTTTTGCCCTAATATATACTGGGGAAATTCTGCTTGGTGGTTTTTGCTTAATATAGCCTTCATTTTTTAAGGCTGTGTCTCCATATGCCTTCTATAAGCTACTGCATTTTAATGGGTTTACTCAGTAGCTACATTTTTGTTTGAGCAATATTATTGTGTACACAAACTCATAATCACTCACATTTGGACAGTGCTTTACTGATTGTAAAGTACTTTCACATACACTCTCACGTAAGTAAGACATAGATATCTCAGCTCTGAGATATAGATGATGTGCTTATTTTGAGGCTGAGGAAACTAAGGTTTAGCAGATTAGTGACTTCTCTTTGACACAGGACTATGATCTGAGTACAGTTGGACCCTGAATTTAGATATGTTTGATTTTAAGGTCTAGAACTAAATTGAGAAAGTCAGGATTATTTTTAAATTATTTTGCCAATGACAAAAACTATGAAATCTGTTATATGAGTAACAGTGTCTCTTGAGTATGCTTTCTCCTAAAGAGAAAAACATTCAGAAGGTTAAAAAAAGTTAATAATGATAAACTTTAAGTAGAGTAAGTTGAGAATTAAGGTAAAATCTACTTTTTTGGGGAAATGAGTCCGTTCCATTCAGAAATTAAAGAGTGATCCTTCCTAACTTTTTTATTATTCTAATTTAGGAAAGTAAGAGTTAATTGAGAAATATAACTCATCCTTTTGAATTATCTTCACTGTGGTGGAACTGAATTAGATGTGTTCGTATTTATTGGTTCACATAATTATATGTTGTGAGAATAATAATCACACACTTAAAATATTCAAAATATATGCCAAGAAAAGATGATGTCTGTAGTAGACTGTGTTGTGCTGTAATTAAAAGGTACTTGAAAAGTCCTAGAAATGTAGACTGTTAATGCTCAACTTTGATGTTTTTATTTTCGATCCAAAGCAAATTGCAAAATCCATTGACTCACCTGACTACTTAAAGTAGGCTAGTAGGTCTGTGAGTTCTCATGATTCAAGCATGCATATATGCTTTCCTGAACCCATGTCTGAATCACCTTTGTAAGGCTGTTTTGACTCATGGACCTAGGAGAAAATAATAAAATATATGGAATGTTTGTATACTTAGAGGTCCAAAGGAGCTCTATGCACATAACAACTTTGAAAAAATGTCTGAGCACTCGAAGATAGATTTTATGGAGCATTTTACTCATTTTTCCAAAGAGGCACTTTCTACGCTCGGATTTCTCAGCTTTAATTCTCTTCACCTACTCATTCACATTTTTATTGGGAAATGTGGCTTAATTCTACATTTTCATTCATTCACCTAACAGTTATTGAAACCCCACTAATGATCAGGCATTAGAAATATAAAGCTTTATATTAACACATCTTTTCTCTAGAGTAATTTCTAGTCTTAGAGAACAGACAAGCACAGAAGCGGTTCAAAGGCCACAAAAGAAGATCTTCAGTGTGCTACTTTAAGTTATCATGAAATTGTTGGAAAATCAAAAATAAGGATATCAACATTATGCTTTACACTTTTCTAGGTAAATGTCAGAGAGGACTCCACAGATCTTGGAGGACTTGAGTTTACTTGGCTGCCTCTGTCATGAGATTTAAGATCTTAGAATAACACTAATGAGAAAGCCAAGGAATGTTGAATGTGAATGTCTTGTTTGAAGAACAAGTTAGTTCAAATGCAATCCATGGTATGTGGAGTGCAAAGGGAATAGGTAGATGAAATCACATGCAGTTGGTACTTAAATGGCCTTCATGATGCTGAAGAACTCTCATAGTAAGAGGTAGAATTTAGGGGAGATAGTGTTTCTGCCTACAGTGGGGTTTGGGGGTAACTCCTTTAGCAAATACTAAATAAGATATAAAAATATACATCCGTACACTGCACAGAGTTAAGCAATTAAGCTAGCTTAGTATTTGGAACTAAAATTTCTAACTAGTAAAATGTGTATGTTAGGGAATAGTTTTAGAAGAATCATTGTGAAAATTAGGAGGAGGTAGTATGATCATAGAGTATCAGAGCTTAGGTGGGCCCTTGAAGTCATGAAGCCGAACTCTTACTTTACAGAAAGAAAGTTTTTACCCAAGAGGGAAATTACTCAATGTATACTGCTCGATGTCACTCAGAGGCAGAAGGAATGATTCTTTTCCTTTTTTCTGAAATATGATGTAATCATTCTCTGTGGATGACAACAGCAACCAAGGGACAGTTTGATTCTGTTTAGTATTTAAATTAGTTTATTCCAAAATGTCTCTCTTTTTTGGTACTTTCTTTAAAATATGTCTTGGAAACATAGCAAAGAAGTAGAGAAAGCAAAAACGTAACTCAAAAAGTATACAGAAAATTTATGACAGTACTGTGTCTGTGTTACTGTATATCTAGACCCCATCCATCTGGCATCATTTATTAGTAGAAGTACAGCTTAGACTCTTCAGAAGAGCTACACAAGCGTTCAGATTAAAATTCTCTTGATTTCTAGAAAAAAAAAGATAAATCATGGACTTATGGTTTCTTTTCCTCCTTTGGCAGAGTGAGGGCTAGTGTTCTGGTCTTCTGATTACTAGTACAATGCTGCCTTTTCTTCCCTGTAGTGAGTTTTATAGGTTTGGAGCTGGTGCTACATGACTTGGAAGAACTTTCAGATATTTTGTATTAATATTTCATGGTAACTGGGTATTTAATAATTTTTCAATCACATTGCTTTTGAGTTGGTCAAATGCAATTTCACTATCCTCATTTAGAGTAGTTTAAAAAAATGGAGAAATTTTAGGGATAAGGATTGCCTTGGGCATAGTTTGATAGCCTAAACTCCAAGTCTGCCAATAAGAAGAACACTGTCTTCCCAATTCCATGTGGTCAGCTTTCTAAAAAGAGCTCCATTTGTGTGAACTGTACACATTACCAGTCTGAGCTTTCTTTTCTTTATTTCTAAAATGGGCATGGTGACTACAATTATTCTCCCTTGCTAAGATGCTCTATTGTTCTAGTTATAAGAAATCAGATATTGGCCTTAAGCAACAGTTCGCTCAATCTTTCCGATTTCATTTTGGGGTTGTTAGCTTGCATTTGGAACTTGCTTTAAGTCTTTGAAGGTTCGAAGCTTATTCTTTCTGAATTCTGGTTACCCTAAAAATGCTATGTTTGTCTTCCTCATTTAAAGCATTTAAAAAGTATTGTAATTTCTTAGTCTGTTTGGAAACAGAACATAAATGTTGTTTGGTCACATGTACGTGTCTTTAATTGCAATTCCAGTGCTCCCACACTGAGTTCTTTTCATAGAGCAATAATCTGTGAGGCAACTTGAGAAATGATTTCAGGTGTGTGTGTGTGTGTGTGTGTGCGCGTGCGTGTGTGTGTTGTATGGAAGGCTTTTTATTAGGAATTCACACGGCCCGAGGGCTCACAGGCTGCGTAATCAGGGTGGAGTCTTGTGGTGCCATGGAGCTTCTATTCTTGTGTGCTCCCTGTTCTAGCTTGCAAAAGCCACGAGCAGCTGCAGGAGAGATTAATTAGCAATTAAATTTTTAATATTTCATATTATTCAGTGCAACCCAAACATGTAGGCTTCTGGGAGATGAAAGCTGCAACAAGCTGTTACTGCATGATGAGATGCAGACTATAAGTGTAGACTGGGCCCTTGCTGATTTTTTTGTTGGCTTCTTGGGAATTGAGATAAGAACTGGGTCTTATGCTGTTGAAAAAGAGAATAAGTATTGATAGTTTCATTTTCCTTTTCCAGTGTTCTCCTGGGAAAAATTTAGGAGCATACCATGATTTGCTGGAAAAAAATGCATTTGTCTATGTATCTCTATTATCTATTTACTATTGACTTTCTTTGAGAACTATGGTGAAAGTTGAAACATTGTATGATGCCAGTTGGAGTACAGTAAATTAAAATGTGCAAAAATACCAGTTTAAAATAAAAAAAAAGAATCGAATTCTTGCAACGCCCATGTTTAAAACATCTTAGTTATTTTGAATCAGTCTGTACCTGCCAGAAAACATCAATAGTTAAATAACAATGAGGTGGGGGTGGAGGGGTTAGCTGACTCAGAGTTGCTTGCCATGGGTTTGATGAAGGGCAATTAATTTTTAGATTGTATATAATTGCATCTCAATAACATGCATACCCCTTCTTTTTTTTTTTTTAGAAGATAATGTTTGTGTTTGTGTCATATGAGATGAGCATAATAAAATTAACTTTACATCTTTATTTTGAGTGCCGTTAAAATGTAATATTTTTAGAGTGGAAATTTAGGCTGAAAATCTGCCTTCGTTTGCACCTTTACACAAGTTTTGCACAAAAATGTCCATTTTATGTGCCCTAGTCTAAGAGTGTGCTCTGAGTTCATGTGTAGGTGAGCTCCCAGCAGTGATGAAGGATGAAGCTGAGCAGGCAGCTGCTACTGACTACCATGGGGGAGCCAGCGCTGCTGGAGCCTGGGGAAGGGTAGGGGGTTCTTCTCTGGAACCCTGGCTATGGCCCCTGTGGTATGCCTTTAGCTCTGATTTGTTTGCAAGACCTTGGTTCAGTGATGACTGTGTTGTATTACACAGAATCACTCAATTAAGACATTGGTTTAAAAAGAAATGCATAGAGCTGCCTGTTGAGCTTCTTCATTTTACAACAGCAACTTAGTGGAAATAATTAGCCCTATGTTCATGCAAAAGCACACATCACATTTGCAAAATTGAAGAGCTTTCTTGTCAGGACTGGTTTCCCTATTTCTTTCCTCCTCTCCTACTGTTTAAATATCTATTTTGGTAGTGGCCTTGGTCTGAAACTCCGTGGTGCCTTGCCTTTTTATTTTTCTTTTAAATTTGAGAAGCAACTAAACTACAAAATACAAATCTAGCTATATTTTTTATTCAAGATGATTAGACTTGACAAACACATAGGAGAAAAGACCTAAGATATCGTCACTGGTTAGTCCATTTCTATACCTATTTCTTTCATGTGGATTATAGACAAATCAAAGTATAATGGTGATAATGATGGTTTCTCTAGATAGAAGGTTGGAGGTGGTTAATAACGAATTCTACATACCACCATTTGTCATGGTGAGTAACTGGTTCGTCCCTACACAAAATAGCACATTGGAGCATAACTGCTAAGGTTCTTTTCACGCTGGAAAAATTACCAGGAAAGTCATACAATGCCTTTTAGAGAATATATTAATTGCAAACATGAAACTTTAATTTGTTATTTGAACCTACATATTTCCTTGTAAAACTGGAATTTTATTGAAATGAAAGATGTAAATTGGGCACATACTGCCATTGAGCCAGCGGGTATAGTTTTTACTTTTAAGTGGGCCACTTGAGAATTTTGGAATGTGTCTCTGGGCACTGACTAAGATGTGCACTATGCTGTCATTTTGGGTTTCAAGACTATAGAAGGAAATAAGATTGTGTTTTGTTGTTCTGAATTATAAATTACTATAATGTAAAAATTCTAATAATTTTACCTCACAAAGTATTATATTATATATTATCGAGACATTATATAGAGATATGTCTCTACTATGGAAACAGTATGAAAGTATATTATGCCTTAAACTTGAACAGCAGAGAAACAATTGTGATAAATATCAGACAATGAAGTTTTGTAAGCAAGATTATCTTTTGTTTCCTGGCACACAAGAGGCATGCAAATTTATATTTACTGAATAAATAAGTAAATGTCATCAAATCCAGCAATGATGCAAGTATCCACACCTAGAACCTGCTAAAGAATCTAGTCTGGAATTGACATCAAGTTAATAAATGACAAAGGTTACCTGTTTTCTGATTTTTTTTCATAGTTTACATGTATTTGCACCAACAAAAAATAAGTATAGCTGAGATGAATGAGTTTTGCAAGGACAGCTTAATGGTATCTGTTGATTTAGCTAACATTTCTAGCTTTTTTTCTGCATTACCTTATATCACTTGAAAGCAGTACACTTGATTGAGAAGATGATGTTATTTTGGGTTATAATTCAATACTGTACCCATTCTCTTATTATTAGGATAATACAAAAACAAACACCAAGTTCTTTTCTGTATCTTGTATAGTACTGCTGTAAAGAGAGGACCATATGTTACTCAAGTGTTTTCTAATACAAAGGTCAATGTGATAAGTTATTGTATTCAGTGATGGGAGACAAAAAGTTACCTGAGTGATAAACTGATATATGCTTCTGTTTTTAAGAAAAAAAAAAAAAATCTGCCGAATAATCATGACTTGTTCAAGTTTCTATGATTCATGCCCTCTGTCCTTTACCACATTATTTCTGATGCTTCCTGACCTGATATTTGTTATGTCATAGTATATGCCAATTATAATCCATTTCAAAACGAATTTTCTAAATCTAACTCATGCTTTTTTAAAGTGGAAGTAAACTTTCTATGTGTATGTGTCTATGAAGATTCTTAAAATATGTAAACTTCAGACTTTTTTTTTAAAGAGAAAATTAATTCTAAATGAATTCTTTGCTAATATTGATGGTAAACAATGGATCCATTAAAGTAGTATACTAAGTGGTGAAAATAAAATATAAGATGTAAAGTGACTAATAATGTAGAATAATAATTTATTTCTTTTAAGAAATGTGGTATTTCAGAAAGCCTGAAGTGGTAGTTAGACACATAAGTCCATTTACCTGAATCATTCCTGAAGTGTGTTGAAGTTTTTCTAATTCCTTCTTGTTATTGTACTAATTACATGAAAATACTGGAAAATGATACCTCTTAGGTCCTGCTAGAGGTGCTTAATTCCTTAGCAATATGAAATCTTCTTGGCGTTCTCAACCACCCAATCTACACAATGTGATCTTTTATTTCCCAAATGGCTAATATGCTAATTTAATTCTTATCAGGGTAACCAAAGCTAGGAAACAGTTTTTATAAACGGCATCTTAGATGGCTTAATAGTCTAAGTAATATTAATTTTAGGGCTCCTTTTCTCATCAGTCAATCTACCATACCTAAAAGTTATGATGTTTAACTTTGCTTATAGAGAAGTCTACTTTTCCAGTCACTTGTAAATTAGACCTTAAAATGAGCAAGGGGCAAACAAAAAGAGGGAGAAGCAGGGTGGTTTGTGTTAGAACAAGTTTCCTGGAGCTGGAAGGGTATGAATGGAAATGTGTCATTCAGACCATCACCTATCTCCCACTGTTGGGCAAAAGAGAAAGAAACTATAGAATTTATCGCTGAAGATGTGAGAAAAAGACTAAAATGTATCTTTAACACACGTAAAAGGTAGCTGTCTTAGAAGGGCAATGAGATTCAAGAAGATTGTCAATGTGTGTGTTTTTCCAAGAGCTCCTTGAATTCTCTCTCGATCTATCTTATTTATTGATTGGTGTATTCACTTACTTATTCATTTTATTTTTTTCTTTTATTCATTTACTATTAGTTGAACATAAAATATCTGTTGAATAATTAATAAATATTAAAGAAGACCTAAATAGGTGGATAAAAATTCTGTGTTTATTGGTTGATAGGCATAATACAATTCACTCTTGAATAACACAAGTTTGAACTGTCCAAGTTTATTTATGTGCAATTTTTTAAAAATGAATATTATAAATGTATTTTCTCTTTCTTATGATTTTCTTAGTAACATTTTATTTTCTCTAGCTTATTTTATTATAGGAATACAATATATAATACCTAGAACATTACAAAATATGTGTTAATTGACTGATTATAAGTCAATTTATAAGTAAGGTTCCGGTTAACAGTAGGCTATTGGTAGTTAAGTTTTGGGGGAGTCAAAAGTTATACATGGATTTTAGATCCTGTGTGTGTGGGGGGCAGTAAGCTTCCCTAACCTTTGTGTTATTCAAACGTCAGTTGTATTGTTAAGATGGCATGCTCCCCTAATTGATCAAAGCAGTCCCTCTGAGAATTCCAGCTTTCTTCTTTGTATAAATTGACAAGTGAATCCAAAATTCATATGGAAAATCAAAGGACCAAAACAATATTGAAAAAGAAGAGCAAAGATTCATACTTCCCAATTTCAAATTTATTAAAAAGCAGTGTGGTACTGGCATCAGGTATACATTAGATCAAAAGAATTATATTGAGAGTCCAAAAATAAGCCATTACATTTCTGGACAATTGATTTTAAGCAGATATGCCAAAACATTCAATGAAGAAAGAGTAGTTTTTTCAACATATGATGCTGGGACAACTGGATAGATAGTCTCATGCAAAAGAATAAAGTTGGACCCCCTACCCCATATAATATATAAAAAATTAACATAAAATGGATTGAAGACATAAATATAAGAACTAAAACTATAAAATTTTTGGAAGAAAATATAGGAGCAATCTTTATGACCCTGTATTAGTGACATCAAAAGCACAAGCATCTATATAAAAAATAGATAACATTGGACTTCTTCAAAATTAACCATTTTAGTGCTTCAAATGACATCGAGAGAATGAAAAGAAAAAAAACATGAATTAGGAAAATACGTTATACATTATATGTCTGATAAGGGAATATATATATAGAATATATTAAAACTCTTATAATACAAGGAAAACATAAATAATCCAATTAAACGATGGATAATGGATATGAATAGACATTTCTCTAAAGATATATAAGAAGATACTGTGCATAGAAAAAGGTGCTTCGCATTATTTGTCATCTAGGAAATGGTCAAATCAAAACTGCAATGGGATACCACCTTACCCACACAAAGATGATTGTGATAAAAAAGTCAGACACTAAAATTTCTTGGCAAGGATATAGTGAAATTGGAACTGCCATTCATTTCTGGTTAATTGTAAAATAGTGCAGCTATTTTGGGAAAAGTCTAGCAGTTTCTCAAAAGATTAGACATAGAACTATTATCTGACCAAGCAATTCTATTCCTATTATCCCTAAGAAAATTAAAACACATGGCCACACAAAAACCTGTACATGAATGTGTATACCAGAATTTTTCATAATAGCCTCAAAGCAGAACTATCTTAAATATCTACCAATTCATGAATGAATAAACAAAATATAATATATCCACAATGTTAAATATTATTTAGCCATAAAATGGAGTAAAATACTGATACATGCTATAACATGGATGAACCTTGAAAATATTTTGCTATAGAAGGAATCAGACACAAAAGACTTCATACTGTATGATTCCACTCGTATGAATAGGCAAAATCATAGACACAGAAAGATTAGTGGTTGCCAGTGGCTGGGTGGAAGGAAGGACAGGGACTAACTACCAATAGGTAGAGGAGTAATTTGGGGAATAACTAAAATATTACTGAAATTGATAGTTATATGAATTGAACAATTTCTTGGGTATACTGAGAAACACTGGTTGTACAATTTTAAAGAGTGAATTTAATGGTATGTGAATTATATTTAAACTTTTTAAAAAACTTGTTAAGCAATGTTTCTGAAATAGATAAAATTTATTATGGCTCCTGCCTTAAAGACATTTACAGTCTATTGGGAGAATACAAACTATTACAGCACAGAATATACTATCTAAAAAATAAACACATAAAGGATGTTGTTCAAAGAAGTATAACTTTGCCTGGATGTCATAGAAGCTGTTTGTGCCTCCTATTCCTACTTGTATAGGAATCTCTACAGGTAGGATTAGACTTCTTTATAGTTCCAGAGAGCAGAAGACCAGCATTTAGAAGCTGAGAAAGGCAGTCAGCAATATAATATAAGGACAACACCTTTCTAACAGAAAGAGCAGCTGAAGTTCAGTGTAGGCTGCTTTGAAAGATGATAAGTTAGCCTTTATTAGAGGCATTTGAAATAGTATTCTAAAATTTACCAGGTGAGTTATTTAAACTCTTTAAACCTCAGTTATTCACCTGAATTAATAACACATCTCAGAGTTGACATGAAGACCACATTAAAAAAAAGTGTGTGTGTATATATATATATATGTATATGTATATATATATATATATATATACATATATATATATATATATATATATATATATAACATTTGAACTTGCACATAATAACAATGTTACTAGTGTTGCTTTTATCACCATCATCGTTATCAAATGAATTTGGGCTCTAATGCTGGCAATGGAATTCAGGCAACAGATAGGAGAATTTACTTGAATGATATTGGGATTTCACTATACTCTCATTCTTCGTTACAGGGCTTGGAGTTTTCTGTTCCCTGATATAAAACTTAGAAGGAAAGACAAAAGACTTTGATTCTATTACAGGCCCTCAAACTGATTATTTCTGTTCCTAAGGCAAACCACTCAACTTTTACATTAGGTTTGTCTTCTTTGAAATGGTATAGATTTTTTATTTATTAAAATTTTTATTGACAAGAACCTCTAATGACCTTAGAAGATGATCTTTATGAATATCAATGGAACTCTGGGTGAACAGTGAGAAGGTTTGAACAGCATGAGGGTCAAACATGAGGACATTTTACTTTCCAGCCTTGCAAAGAACACATCATCTCTTAAAAACAAGCAAGTGAAATAATTTGGTTAGGACTCTGGAAACAATTATTTAAGATGCCTTAAGAGGTCCAGAATTTCAATAATTGGCTATCTAAAAAAGCATATCTAGTGGGTAGTCACTATCTCTCTAGGCCTTTTTTTAGTATTTGTAATTGGACTTGAAGAATGAGATGATACCTGAAAATGATTTTAGTTTTGAGTTGGTATGGCTTTTGCCCTGTACAAAAGAAAATTTACATTGATTTTTCTTTCTGTGCTTTTATTATTTTTACTACAGAAGATTTTTCTTTAAGACTAAGTTGAAGTTATTGGGACTCATACATGCAACCAGAGGGAAGTAACTACCCACTGAAGGACCAAGTTCATGATTTTAAAGATAATTTGAACCCAAATTTATGGTGTTCAGGATGATTTGAAACAATCAACCTCATAAAGTTTAAGATTATTTTGTAGAAGTATATTTTAGTGATTAAAATTATGAATTTTAGGACCAGATTGCCTTGGGTTCAAATTTTAGCTCTACCACTTTCTGTATGACTTCAAAATAAGTCATTTAAACTTTTTGTTACTTCTGTTTTTTAATCTCTAATTATCTGAAGGTAATTATTGTGTCTACACATAGGATTATAATGAAGAATAAATGAGTTACCATGTGTAAAATACTTAAAATTGTATTTAGCATATAGTTAGCACTATTTGCATTAACAGGTCTCGTTATAGGGAGCTGTATGCTTATTCTTAAATTGTCTGAGTTGTAGTTTTTATGTAAAAAGATTGACATATAAATTTGATCTGTGGTGTCCCTCCAAATCTCTGAAACAGATTATCCATCTCATATAAACTGGGTATCATTCTTACAATACCCCAAAGTATGTGGGTCTGCCTGTCCCTGAGACTTTGTCTAGTCCTTTTGGTTATTGTAGTGGCTTCTAATGCATGTGCTCTAAATTCAAACTAGATGGATAACTGTCTTATCCTTTCATCTGACATACATGAATCATCAACATCTTTTTTGTGAATTATAAGGTAATCCCTCTGATTACTGAATTAGCTTCACTTTAAAAACAAAAAATCATGACTTATAGATTACAAATTTGTCACAATTTGATAAGCTTAACATTGGACTACTGGTACAATTTATTTTCGTTATACCTTGCCTGCACAGAGACTAAAGCATGTACAACTATGGTTCAAGTGACTGTTTTTCAGAATGCTCTAGACAGCCTCTATGCAGAGTGGGGCTCAAAAGTTTGTATTCTAAGAAGCTCCCAGATGGTGCTAATGTTGGGACCACACTTTGAGAAACGTTTAAAGCTGCTTGTCAAATGTTTTGTAAGCAGTACCCTCTTCCTCCTTTTTCTCATCTCTACAGCTGTATACTGTAAGCTTCAATCTAGTGTCAACAACAAACACTAGTTTAATGTCTTAATTTTCTAGAGGGGGAAACGCTAACTTAGAGAAGTATCTTCCTTGGTTACAAAGCAAATTGACAGAATCTGGAAAGTTTTTATGTAATTGAAAGTGATTTGCATCTGCAATTCTTGGAGTAAGAATTTAGATTTAGAAAACTGGAATCCCAATTGCATTTCTGCCATGTTTGGAAGCGTGAATTTTAGTTGTTTTATGTCTCCGAACCTCATTTTCCTCATTCATGACATGATTACCTCTCTCACTTACCATATATGGTTTTGTGAGAAGTTAATGGCATACTGTGCATTAAATTGCTTTGTAAATTATGAAGCACTATACAAATGTTTTTCAAACTCATCCCAGTTATCAGATACAGTATCAAGTTAAACATAATATATTTTATGATAAGCACATCTTTTTTCTACTTATCTAAGATAAATATTGACTTTTCTATTTTCAGGAGGAAATAGTGCATTGCATTATACACTTGTCACCTTTCACATAGAATTCTTTAATTTCCTTCCTGCATTGATTTCTCTCCTAATCTGCTTTTAAAAATGAGCAATTAGAACTTGTGCTTTATGCATCTGAATACATACATATATACGAGATGTGGTCACACATATACACATTTTATGAATTTTTTATAGTATCCTTTTATGTAAGATACTCTACAAGTCACATTTATTATGAATAGAATAAATGAGTTGCTATTTTTCTTGAAACAATTTGTTTCTTGGCCTTTGCATTGGAAAGAGAACTAAATTGAGCCAAGAGAAATGGATTTTCCTCCCAGTTCTGCAGTTAACAGGTGTGTAAAATTCATCAGTTCCTTTCTCTAGGCCTCAGGTCCCCATTTGTAAATGAGGCTGGTTCTTACTCATCCCTAATGCTTCCAGGGTATACAATATTAGAGTTATAAGGCAAGTGACATCCCTAACCTTCTCAAAAAACTCTGTAGAGTGTCCACATTGACCTGGGTCAATTCTAGTAAAGTATTTTCCCTTTCTTGTCTCAGACCTAATTGCTGTTTGCATTTCAGCTTCATTCAGTAAAACTCCTAAAATACTTTTCCTTCAGGGTATGACTGGTCTCAATCAAGGCCTCTCTGTGTTCCTTAGGGCTTGTGATTCTTTTGGTATGGATAGAAGTATAAGAAGACTGTGTCCTGTTTTTGATCCTCTGGGATAGCAATGTTGGTTGGTGGGGACAGGGACAAGTTTTTTTTTTTTAATATTTTTAGTGAGTTTTTTCCTTTAATGATAATCAGAGGCTCTTCTTTATTGATGCATAGTAAGAAGTATTAGTTCCATATTGCTGTGCAACAAATGGATTAAAAACCAGCAGCTTAAAAGTATATTTTAAAAAACTCTTTATTATATTTTTTTGTGGGCCAGGAATCTGGGCAGAGCTTAACTGGACCATCAGTTTCAGTCTCTCATAAATCTGCAGTCAGAGTATTGTCTCAGAGTCTACCGTCTCATTGGAAGACTTCAGTGGGGAATGATCTACTTCCAGCTCAGGTGATTGTTGACAAGAGTTCAGTGTTTCCTGGGTTGTTAGACTAAGGGCCTTACTGTCTGACTGTTTGCCGGGGACTGTTCTCAGTTCTTTGTCATGTGGACCTCTCCAACATGACAATTTATCATATCAAAGCATGGGAGCTGAGAAGGCAATAGGTAAAGTCTACTAACAAAATGTAAGTCATTATTTGTAACCTAATTACATAAGTGACATGCTATCACATTTACTAGATTCTGTGGTTAGAAGTAAGTGACTATGATCAGATTATACTCAGATAGAGGGGATTATGCAAAGGTGTGAATACCAGGGAGTGGGGATCCTTAGGGGCTTGCTCAGAAACCTGCCGGTCACAGAAGAGGGTGAAATTAGACTTATTGTCCACAGGGATTTAATACAACTATGAATTTGCTTGTGGAATCTGGTGGATGTATGAAGTCAAGGAGTAGGGGAGGCAGATGGGATATATAGATAGGAATACAATCTGGAAAGAATAAGAGGTAATGAAAGGCTCTAGCAGATGCAGATAGAATTCCAAACTCTGAGAATTGTAGAGCTGGATGAAACTTTAGAGATTTTTTAAATTTAAACACCTCATTTTCTCAAGGAGTCCAGGGTTTATAGTGGGTCTTCGCAGGCCACAGAGATGGTAGATGAACCAAAAATTGTGTCAAAATTCTCACACTCCTTTGTCTGGATTGTTAGCTTGTTGTAATAGAAACAGCTCTGGATTTGGAGTAAAAAGATTTGGCTTCAAGACTTTTGATTTGCCTCCAATAGCTGTGTGGCCTTGATCAAGTTACTTCCTTGGGATGTGGTTATTCAATCTGTAACACAGAGCTATCATTTGTCGTGTGTGTGTGTGTGTGTGTGTGTGTGTGTGTGTGTGTGTGTGTGTATCTGATGAACCCATCAACTCTTGTTTGCAAAAAATTTTTATAAACTATACCAGCCTTGCAAAAAAAAAACATGTTTTTGTTAAAATTAATCATGTAATTTGAGGCTAAACAATGGTTCCCTTTTACAAAAATGAATGAGTTTAAGTGTATTAAGATACAGATAATTTTATCTATTTCTGTATCTGTATCAGTCATCCCTTGACAACGAGCTTCATATATCAGTTATCTGTATGTGATAAACTACCCCCAAATATTGTATTACTTATTTTTTCCACAAATCTACAATTCTGGTAATGCTTTATAAGGTTAGCTTATCTCTGCCCAGCCTTTATAAGGTTGGCTTAGCTCTGGCTTGACTTGGGTGTGGAGAATTCACTTACAAGATACATGACTAATGGCCAGCAGGTTGGTGTTGGGAATTTGGCTAGAGTTGTGCATCAAAGATTGTGGTTTCTCTCCACATGGATCGCTCCACAGACCCCAGGGCTTCCTTATAACGTGGTGGCTGAGTTCCAAGAGCCAATATCTCCAAAGAACATGGTGGAAATACATATATTTGATCTAGTTTTAGTAGTTACATATAGTTTCATTTCCACTATACACTGTTCATTGAGGCTGTCACAAATACTTGTCTAATTTCAAGGGCAGGGGAAATACACTCCACTTTTTGTGAGATTGTGGCAAGATTCTATAAGAGCATGCATGAAAGAGATACTGTTGTGGTCCTCTTTGGAAAATATAATCTGTTATTGTATTGTATTGTATTGTATTGTATTGTATTGTATTGTATTGTATTGTATTGTATTGTACTGTACTGTATTGTATTTTATCATGTCATAGTTTATTATATTATAATGGTTTATGTTATATTGGTTTTCACTGTTGAATATTTATATATGCAGGTATGCTGTAAATTCTGTAATTCTCTTAAAGTCCACTTAAGTCACGCAGCAACCCTGTGAAGTAGGCATTATTCCTGTTTTTACAGGTGAGAAAACTGAGGCACAAAGATGTTAAGTAAGTTCCCAGAGGTCAAAGCAGCTCATAAATGGCAGAACTCAGGTTCAAATCCAGGTGATCAGGTTCTGGAGCCCATACTTTTAACTCCTCTGTCAGACTGCTTCTGTGTTTTTATATGTATCTCAGACCATGTCCACTTCTTTTCCCTTACCCACCACCTTTCCCTTCTCCATCTCCATCTGTTCATTTAAGAAATAGTAAATACATGGAGAAGCAGACTGAAGAGGGAGGAATTATGTGCAGGAGCAGTGTTACCTTTGAAAGTGGTAGGTCTGAGCTTATCTCTGAGTGCTCCAGGGCAGAGTTTACAGTGGGCATAATGATTATGCCTTTAATTTAAAGAAGCATATGGAAATCCGGCTAAATCCAAGGAGAGCAGCTGAGTAAGAAGAGAAAGATCAAAAAGAAAAAATGAGAAGTAAGGGCCAATATTTAAAAACTAAAGAAATTGAGGGGCATCTATTCTTGTCTCATAAAAGTTCAGCCATCTGGTATGCTACCTGGTGATCTATTCAGTAAATTAAATCCTACTGGTTTTACTATTGGGATTTTTATTAGAGTCCATCCCACGAATTGAGAAAACCACAGTTAATTATGAACTAGTTTGAATCAATTTTTAAAATAAGTTTAATTTATTGAATGATATACTTTTTCATTCAACCAGAAGTTGTTTAGCCCCTCATGAATGCAGGTGCTGCAAATTAAAATTACATGGTATGATCCTACACTGGACTTCTACTGTAGGAAACAGATGAGTAAACAAATGACAGAGATAAATGATACATATAATGAAGAATGTCTAAATGAGGTGCTATAGATTTATTGAGGAAGGTGCTTCTATCTCTTCCTGGAGAGGTTAGAGAAGGCTTTTCAGTGGTGGTGTTTAAGTAAATACATTAAAGAACTGAAAATCGTTTGGCTTGGTTGCAGCTCAGTGCATGTAGGGCAAATGTTATGAGATAAACCTAGAAAGAAGGCAGGTACATGCTTCTTCCAATGCACTGTCCCTTTCTGTCTGTCTGCCTTGTATATACAGTGATGACTCAGTACCAGGAATCTCAGGCAACAAACAACAAACATATGCCATATTACATTTCTCTACTATCTGTCCTCAGTGCAAATAACTCAAAGCCAGTAACTCATCTGAAAAGTCAGGATGGGAGTTCGAAAGCCAAGTGTCCTGTCAGGGTAAAATCACAGCAGTCATAAATCACTATGAATACTAAGTCAGCCTTCTTTCCTCTAGCATCCCTTCTTTATATAGCTGCTGGGCCTGTCTATAATAGTATCATGTGCTTACATTCATTTGACAGGGCTTTACTGCACACAAAGCACATTTACAATAGGTAGTCTCTTCTTTTACTTAGCACATGTGAATTAATTGTTAACTTATCTGATATATGACAAAATTGAGGACCAGAAGTGTGAATGAGTTGCCTTAATTTTCATAAGAAGAAAACTAGAGAACCCAGTGCTTAAATGTATATCTTCCGTCTATAATTCTCAACATATTTCTAGTACATCAGAGGTCCTTCATAGCTGGGAGTGCTGGTCAAATGAACTCTTAATTGAAAGTTTGGTATATAAAATGGCTAAAGTCTTGCTAAACATCATCCTGCTCATTACAAAGGCTACTCTGAGGCATATATTTTGAAAATCAGCCCTGTTACACTGTGCTCATTCTTCATGTCCTACCTTAGAATTCTTAAGAAAGACCTCATGATCATTTTGCTGCCTAGATTGTTACTAGTGTGGAAGGACACCACTGTCCATCTGGAGTCAGCCACACTGTTCTTCCACTGATCCTATTATGAGTTCTTGTGGTTCAAAGCCTAGCCCATGAGAGAATAATGGAGGTAATAAAAGAACCAAGAAGATGATGAAAGCAATGTGGAACAGTAAACAGAGCAGGGAAATTATTTATTCCTAAATAATTCCTAATTCTGACCCTAACTTGCTGTGATTTATATCAGGTGAGTCAATTCCCTTCTCTTGTGTCAGAATTTTAATTCACAAATTAAGGATTCGGACTTTAGGCCCCCTTAGGTACTGATAGAACATATTTCATGAGGCCTTCTGTTTTTTGAGAAAGATGTGTAGCTTGTTTCACCTCAGACCCCAAAAGGAGGATTGACCAGTATTTCCCACTCTTTTTCATGAACTCCCATGGTGGATTTTTGCAAAGTGTTATATTTCATGGATAGAGGGAGCTTGACCTCATGAGTTGGACAGTTATCATCATGCAAGAATTCAAGTGTTTACTCACTTTTTAATTCATAAATGGGTTCATTGGGTACAAACATTTTATTAGATTTTCTGCCTTATTTTGCTGCCTTGAATATGAGGATAGTAAATGAGGATATTCTTGAATTAAAGAAGAGGGAGGGGGAAAGGCAGAAGAGGATGGCTAGGAGTATAAAATTTTCCGGCCACTGTGTCTTTTGTTCTAGGAGAATCAGGATATATTTGATTCAAATCTGAAAATTAAGAAGAAGGATAAGGTAGAAACTAGGAGGGGCATGGGTGGTATTAATGGCAGAGCCCTTTGTCAAAGGCTGTATGTACTAGTCTGCTTTCCTCTGTTTAACACAAAAGTGAGAGAAGGGTCCTTGGAGGACTTCTGGTTCCAATCCTCCAATCTTACAAGGACTGTGAGGCTTGGGCAGGGGACTGACTTGCGTGCCCATGCTGCTGTCGTACATTCCTTTCAGAGGGAAGTTAATAGAGAATATACTGAGAACAGTGAGTGCAGGGGACTGGTGGGCCTAACATGGTCCCAGTACTGGTTTTCTCTTTTCTGGGTTTACCTAAAAAGTCACCAACTGTCACTTGGCACTAAGGGTCAGACCTACTTGAGAAGAAACCAAGACTCCCATAGCAAAGACAGGAAAAGGAAATGATGGACACACTATTTCCATTACAATAGGCTCCAGTGTTCTTCCTAGAATATACTTGATCTGTTTAGAAGCTTTGAATTTATGAAAATATTTATGAGATTTCCCAATACAAAGCAGTTCCTCATGTAAGGTGGATATTGGTGGATATTATAAGAGAAGTCTCTGTTTTATTTCGTTTTGTTTTACTCATCGATTCTTTTATTATTATTATCATTTTTTAAATATATTAAGGTATAATTGCAGTACTAGAATATATCTTCCCTACTCTCAAAAATTAAAGCACCATATTATTTCTTAAAAATTCAAAAAATATATGAATTGATGGAACCTCATTATGGTGCTTTTACCTCTCCAAATCTGTGTGTGTGTGTGTGTGTGTGTGTGTGTGTGTGTGTGCACATGCTATGGAAGCTAAGGGGATTAAAGGACATTGCGTTGACTGAGATAGCTCAGAGACATGCAAACAGTGATTAAAAAAAAAAACTTTGATGTTGTTATGTATTTTTGGTAGCTTAGAGCTTGAGTACCAGAAAATTCTGCTTTATAGTAATGCTCTGGCTTTACCACTGAAGGCTGAAAAGTTGTGCTTTATCTCATTATCTTCTGAATGCAGTATCTGAGATCCAAAAAAGACGGATAAACTCAATAAATAAAAACTCAGCTTGCCTGAGACGGAGTAGCACAGAGGCCTCCACTACCAAGCATTTACCTTTCATCACAGGGGAATGGGGTTTTTCATTAAAAATAGAGTTTAAGCTCTTATGACCACTTAACATCCTTTCTGGAGCAGGTAAAAAACAATACATGGCTGTTCTTGTTCTCTGCTCAGTAATATCTGGGAAGAGAAGGCCTGAGATTGAGGGAATCGATTTAGAACCTTAATCAAAAGATGTGTCATTATTGTGATATGAGATATCTAATTGTTCTTCTGCTTTGTCAAAATATGTGTTTGTAAAGCTCTTTGTCTGCATAATCCTTATTTTTATTTTTAAACTAGCTTCTTCCCATTTACCTGACCCTGAGTTGTCTAATTTTTTCTTTTCCTTCTTTTCTAGCACCCCTTGACCTCACATACAAACAAGCATACACACATTCACTTAGATACCCAATACTCGTACACTTGCAGAAATATATATGCACACATACTTGTGCACATACACACAGTCACTTAGATACATACACATGTGCAATGCACATCCCCACACACATACATATATGCATGTGCACACACTTACACAAGTAGCATATAACACATAGATACCTATACCTTCTGAAAACTACTTACACATACAGTCTTTAATGTCTTCAATGTAATAGTCATAGTTGGTATTGCTTAAGTTTCTATTATTTGTCAGGATTTCTGCTAAATGTTTTGCATGCATTATCTTATAATGTTTATATTTACTATGTGGTACTAATCATTTCCCTATAGAACACATGAGTAAACTGACGCATGAGGAAGTCACACAAAGTCACACAGCTCATGACTGTTTAAGTAGGAATTACAATTGTGGCTGTCTGATTCCAATCCTCATTTCTATGTACTATACCATGGTAATCTGAAATTGTACTCAAAGAAGATTTGGTCTTGAGAAAATATCTTCCAAAATAAACCAGAATTCTTTACACACCAAGATTTATATTGAGTGGCTACTCTAGACAGAGAGATGACTTATTGTGTTAGGAATAGACTTGGACTAGAAATCAAAATATCTGGGTCCTTATCACTTTCCTCATCTCTTTCTGGTGCTTTAGGGGAAGTGCATAAATGGGGAAAATAATTCAGTCCATAATCTCACAGAGGTATAAGTAACCTCTGTTGAGGTGATAACAGAAAATGCCTGTTAGAAAACATGTAGGGTTATCTGCATTTGAGGCACAGCTACCTTGTCTCATTACCTCTTACACCATCTTCTACTCTTGACATGTTCACTGAGTTGTTTGTCTAGGGAGGGAAGCCATCTCAGATCTCATCAGTGGCCTGTTTATTCTTGTTATTGGCTTAGCTATTACCTCATTGAAGGGTTATTCAGAACCAAGCCACAACTCTTAGCTGTTGTGTAAGTTCTACTTACTGTAGGAACCAGTATTTTAGACCTATCAGTGTTATGTTTTCCAAAGCATTGCTGCATACATGTTGCACGTACTATAAATGAGAACACTGAGGTATACTACTGACTTAAAGTTCCAGAGTTAAATGTTTAGGAGACTGAGAATTTAGAAAATGGGACTTATAATTATGAGTCAAGTTCTCTTAATTAATTCATTATTTCTATCTTGGATGTTGTTGGACACATGGAACTTTAGGATTGTGTATTAAAATATTAGTACTAAACATTAATTTCTACTTTTGTAGAAAGTGATGTTTGTGATCTCTGTTACTATATATATATGTACACCATCATTTTGCATACTGGTTCTGAAGCTTTCCCAAACTTCATGTAAGTCTCAGATAACGTAGTATTTTGACAAGACACTTTTATGGTAAGAGTAAAAAGTTGCTGCTTGGTGTTAATGTGCGCAAGATACTTCAAAAGCAGTCTTAATTTATCAAAATCTTAACAGAATCCTTCTATTTGATTCTCTCCCAACTTTTCTAACTGAATGAAACCTCTGTGTTATAAATAGTCATTTGTGTTTAAAAAGTGGAACTCAGAATTGCACAGAATAATAAATCAAATTAAACAACAACTAGCAATGTAACAGTTCTTGAAAAATAAACCAAAACAAGCACTCATTTATTTTTGGCAGTTGAGATTTTTTAAAAGCACAAATTTGCCGGTGCATTGCACTTAACATGCTTCAGGTTACTGGTGAATTGACTGGAAAGGCTGGTTGGTAAAAAGTGATGGAACACCTAGATCATGGTGAGAAATCTTGTATGAATGGATTCTAGAATAAAGATACGGTTAACTGTGCTACCTAACTCATGGGGTTGTGTTTTACAGGAGATATCAGAGTGCCTTATTATATCCCCAGACATTGCCTGGTATACATTTCTCTTTTTGCAAAGTGTCCTCTTCTGAGCTTCAGGGATTTTGTTGTATCCACAGAAAGAAATTGGGCTATAGGATATATTCAGTAAGAATTGTAGAAATTTCTGCAGAGAGAAGTCATATCCAAACTCTGAATTCTTGGACAGAGTTCATATTCAGTTATTAAACTTAATAATAAACCTAATAGCCTATAAAATATCTAATATTTTCAATTTTCTTTATATTTTGGTCTCTTGTCAAACTAATAGGTGTATATTGGACAGATGCTATCTTAATTGCCAGGCTATAACAAATAAATCTTCCCTTCAGGACTTGCCCTTTAGCAAGGAAACTATAACATATACCGTAATAGAGGATATAGCGGAGGAGCTTGGATTTATAAGAGGAAAATGTATAGATGGTGTGTTTGGGGGAGTGGGAGGGATTGTGGAAGCTTTTGAAAAGTTACTTTCTGCCCAGGAAATTGTTCTACAGTGAAGAAAGTTATGTTTGAGCCTGACCTTTATTAACTGGTCACCTGGAGGCATTTGACAATGCTGATTAGAGTGATGCCCTAAGAGCAGAGATCTCTAGCATAAACCATTTGTCTTGGGAGTTGAGTGTGATAAGGGAGGAATGGTATAAGTCCCAATTAGAAAGATGTGATATCATCTTGGAGGTCCTTGCAAATCCTATGGAGGAGCTCATGTAAATAGTTTCGATTTTAATTGTTTAACTGAAGAAAAATTACAGTGTGTAACCTCTTTTATTTCCAAGTTTCAATTTCTCCATCTGCCAAATGAGGGTTTACTTCCTAATCTCTGAAGTTGTGACTCTGATTTCTGATGTTTCATAATTCCTTAAATTAATATAGCTTAAGCTCCCATTGAGAATCATTTATCGATACATTTTTATAGTAGTGGTTTCTACAGTAGATGTAAGGCATCGTGTTCTGGATGCTAAAGACTGACATTGAATGAGTTCAAGAAATGGGGAGTCTAGTGGAAACTGAGGTTGAGAGAACAATCAGGTGTTGCTGATTTAAATATGATCTGAAAAAGTTTATGACCTGTAAGTATAGGATGCTGTAGAGACCATTACCTGCTCATGAAACATAATGAGCAAAGACCAGAAAGTGGGAGTGTGCTTGGTATACATATTAGTTTTCTCTTATTGCTGTAACAAAATGCCACAAACTTGATGACTTAAAACAACACATTTATTTATTATCTTACAGTTCTGTAGGTCAGAAGTCCAGTATAGGTTTCATCAGCTAAAATCAGGGTATTAGAGCTGCATTTCCTCTTGGAGGCTCTGGAGGAGAAGCAGGTTCCTTGCCTTTTTTAGCTTCTAGAGGTCCCTCATATTCCTTAAATTCTGGTCTCTTCCTCTACTTTCAAAACCAGAAACAATGTCTCCCTCTGACAGTTGTCCTGTAGTCATACCTCTCTCCCACCACAGCTGGGAAAGGTTCTCTGCTTTTAAATCATGTGATTAGATGAGGCCCACCTAGATAATCCAGGATAATGTCTCCATTTCAACATCTTTAACCTTAACCACATTTAGAAAACCCCTTTTGCCAAGTAAATTAACAAATTCACTGGTTTCATGAATTGGAGTGTGGCCACCTAAGAGGGGTGGGGAGGGGGAATTATTCTGCCTGCCACAGTCTGTTTATGGCAATATAAGTAACTTCATGTTGTTAATGCATAAAGAGTGAGAATGTAAGTGAGGAGAGATGAAGTAGTCCGATCATGAAGTGTTTTATGCTTTATTTAAAGTTCTGAAGTTATTCTGATGGTAGTAAGGAGCTATAAAATTCTTTTTAGTGTAGGAATATTTAATCTATAATGAAGTTCACCTGTTGAAATAAGTAGCTTTATGGTACCTAACAATCTCTCACATTTATTTTTTTGGGAAAATAAATCTTTTTTTTTTTTTGACTCAGTATACTTGGGATACTTTTCAGTGTTATGTGCATATCATTAATGTTCTCATTCCTTTTCATCATGTTCTTTTCTGCACTCTCCCCTCCACTTGTTTTTTTTCTGGAGCCTGAGGGAATGCCATTTATGGTCTTTGACTTGTTGAGTAAAAGTCCAAGAAGACTTTCATTGGGCCAAGTTAGAAACTGGAACTTGGTATCAGGAGGACAAAGAGATGCCTGTTCCTTGGAACAACAGAACATTGAACTCATGCTTCTTGGAGCTGACATAGCCTAAGTGAGGAGGTGGATGGCCTCTTCATATATTCAACCCCAGAGCAACACCCAGTTTTCTCTGTGTCCCTATGGAACAGATCTAGGAAGTCTAATGAAAGAATTGACACCGTTTCCTTGTACCTTTAATGTAAGAGTGGGAAGTTAACTTCTGTGCTTTTTTGAGAATGATTCGTAGTGCAGAGGAGGATCTGGTGAATACAAGGAGGTCAGTAAATTGAAAGATTCTCCTGATGGAACAGGGAAATTGAGATTTATTGTTCAGTCAGTTCCAATTACACTGTTGCATTGCAGAGGAAAGCAGCTAAACAGGATGTTGGCTTGTAACACCACCAAGGTGGAATCAGCCTCAAAGGAGATAGTGTCAGAACAGTGTTTAATGCCTGAGCTTCCACCCTGTGAGTCACTTGTGTGAAGATGTCTTGACACAGATAGAATCAAGGTGCCTGAATTATATCTGATCAGAGAAATGTTAATGCAGAATAGCAAACTGGCTTTGATCTTCATGGGATTTCAAGCTGGGGATGAGGAGGGAGGTGCATTTTTAAAGGTCATCTCTACTTCTGAGAACACACATTCCATGCACATATCTGTGAGACTGCATATCAAGAATGGGATCTAAAAACATTTGAAGGAAAACTGCAAATTAGTTTTCAAGTATGAATTTGATTTATTATTAATACTTTTAAAAATTGTTTTTCTGGTAGAGTTCAGCATCCTGAATACTTGTTCCTTCTACGTTGTTGTTGATAATATCCAACACCCACTGTGGTGCCATGAGAAGAGGAATCTTCTGTCTCCTACTTTAGATGTTAATGGTGTGACATAATTTTTCATAAAAGGCACATGATTTCAAGTGCGACTTCTTTCCTAACTTACAAGTAGAGTTGACAACAATTAAATTGTCTATATCCTCTATACAAACTCAGAAAGAGTATCTTTTGAATGAGTAGTAATTATATTCGTACCAAACCATAGAACATTAGTGATTTGAGGTGAATTGCTCTTCATTTAGATGAACTAGGAGCCCATAGGAATGAAGCTGCTTGTCTGAGGTCATGCAGTAGGTCAGTGGCACTGCCAGGACCGGAGCTGTCATCACTCGACTCCCGGTTACTGTCTTTCTAGTCCAGCACAGCTGC
Organism: Macroglossus sobrinus; assembly: GCA_004027375.1. Taxonomy (NCBI): domain Eukaryota; kingdom Metazoa; phylum Chordata; class Mammalia; order Chiroptera; family Pteropodidae; genus Macroglossus; species Macroglossus sobrinus. The sequence goes on from PVKZ01002136.1 coordinate 217,793, forward strand.
CTCCCAAGTTTAATAGTCTATGACTCACAGTCCAAATCTATGGTGACATATAATATTTTACTTTGATTCTAAATCAACAAACCACTTTTAGAAGTGCTTACGCTGCTGCATTACTTTTTACACTATCGGGTTCTTCAAGTTGAGTCTTATTTCTGAAACTCCGATAAGAGTAACCAGAGGAACCATTTATTCATTATTATGACAAATATTTATTGAACACTTGTCGGGTGGCAAGCTCTCTTCTAGAGTGAGGATATAGCTATGAATAAAACAAAGTGTATTTCCTCAAGCAGTTCATATTTCTCTGGGGAGAGGCATAATAAGCAGGTAAACAACTAAATATTTAAGTCTGATGGAGTTAAGTGCTATAGAAAACAATAAGGCATGATAAAGAGGAGAGGGAGTGCTTTGGGTGGAGTGGAGTAATAGTTGCTACTTTACATAAGGCATTTAGAGAAGGCCTTATAAGGATATAAGGAAGTGATATCTGAGCAGAAATGTCAAGCTGGGGAGGGTAGCTAAAGCTGAGTGATCTTAAGGGGAATTAAAAGATGAAGTCAAGGATCCTGGTAATCACACAGGGCCTTGTAGGCTGTTATTCAGACTTCGACTTTCACTCTGAGTGAGATGAGCAACATTTGGAGTCACGTTATCAGACTCTTGTTAGGGATCACTCTTTGTGGAGAATAGAATATTGACTGTAGTGATAATACAAACTAGAAGTGATGGTTGATGCTAAGAAGTAGTAGGTTTCCAGATTTTAATGGTAGCATCAGAAAGTTTTTGGACAAGTTAGATGTAAAATATAAGCATAAAAGAAGAGTCTGCTCGGTTTTCAGCCTGAGCAATGAAAAGGATGGACAAGAGACTTAGTTTCATTTTGTTTCATTTTGTTTTGTTTTGAGGAGAAAAGAGAAAGTACGATCAGGAATTTGATTTGGGTTATGTTAAATATGAACTGTCTTTTAGATTTTTAAGTAGTGGTCAGGTAAGCAAGTGTATATTTGAGTGGAGGATTCGAGGGTGAAGTCATGACTTGATAGAGATTTAGGAGTCAGCCGGTATAAATCTAAAACCTTGAGACTGACTGACATCATTTAAGGTGATGGGTTAAGTCCTGGGGTCAGTATTTTGATGTCTCAGAGAAACATAGAGGAACCATTTAAGGATGTTCATGAACAAAGATTCTAAGGTAGAAGAATCAAAGGACAGCACTGTACAAAACTAAAGTGAAAAAAGTGTTTCAAGAGTGAGTGACTGAGCGAGTTATCTGCACTGTTAGGTCAAATGCCATGGACCCCTGAATTTAGATCTGATGAGAGTTGCCTTGACAAGAGCAGCTCTCAACACTCTTCTGAGGGGTTAGCTCACACTTGCTTTACTTTTCTTTTGTCCAGGTGGAGCCCACACTAAATAATGGTTTAACACAAGCGCCCTGGACTTTCACTGCGTCTAGTCCAATCCTAGTTTTTGATTTACTAGTTGTTTAAGCTTGGACAACTTATTTAATTTTCCTCTGTGCTTTTTTTTTTTTTTAAGGGAGGGAATACTGTAGACATTATAGGGTAATTGGGAGGATTGAATGAAATAAACACTTAGCACAGAATCTTTCACATAGTAAATGACTATTAAATATTAACTATAATGATTAAGACTATAACAATAAGTAAATTAACAAAAATAAGCCTGCCATATATTTTCCTCTTATCCTGAAAATTATATAACATCTTTCTAGAGTAGAACCTGAATTGGTTGTCATATTTTATATACTCTGGGTTTGTTTGTTTATATATTTGTCTTTGTTTTTTCATGCCTTTTCTCATCATGACATGAATTGGTCACATTGTAATCTAGTTACTTCTCTCCTTTATATTGTGAGCTCCCTAAGAGCAATATCCTGCTCATATCTCAAAACTTAACACAAGGCTCAGGACTTTTAGCACTTCAGGCCTGAAATTAAAATGAATGTCCCAGTAATTGATCAAGGTGTCATCTGTAGGGTTGTTCTAATACTAAATGTAGTAATGCTAGGATAGATTATTAATTACTGAAATTTCTTATAAATGACTTTTAATTTCTAAAATAATTCTTTATTTTCTCTTAATTTATCCTTCTCTTCCTCTACAGATTATTTTACAAATAAACTCTTGTGTTTTTCTCAGCCCTGGAAGGGATCTTGAGCTATTGTTCAGGACAGTTGACCTTTGGAATTAGTATTGCTCCCTGGTGGGTACTTCTGTGAAAACTACTTTCTTTCTCTTTTTAATACTTATAACTTAAATAAGACCCTCATTTAAAATTTTTCCCATTCATAGTTCCAGAAACTCAAACAATGATACCTTTAACAGTTTCAAAAATACATTGATAAATTAGAAAAATAAAACAAAATAGGGGTTTGATATTTGTTTTCTTTCTCTGAAATATATGAGTAAAGGTAACTCTGAAATAAGGGAAAACTGTATTTATTGGGTTCTTACCCCAGATTTTCAAATCTAAATCAACACTGGTCCAAGTGGAGAGCATTAAGCCTCAACTAAGCAATGAGTGGTGAGTATTTTCTGAGCTTTGTCTATGGACAGAATGAGAGACCATGAGCAAATATTGCTCCTGTTTCTGTGCTTTCATTTACCAGTTCAAAATACACACACACACACACACACACACACACACACACACACAGTAACAGGTGTTTCTTGCCTTTCTCACATAGGTGTGGTCTATGTGGTAGAGATAACACCTTCAACTCTTCAGTTTGCTTCGTGAGGAATAATACATTTCTAGAGAAGAAGTGTATCCATACTTCCCACAGGCCAGTCTTTTCTCAAAACACTATGGAGCCTATGCCATAACCATACACATTGGTAGTCTTATTTTCCAGAGTCAGCGTAAGAGACAAGAGAAATCTGAGGGAAGCCATGGTTTATAGAATTCAGATCCTATTGTGGCTAATGTTATTTAAGATAATATCAAGCCCCTAGAATGTGCCTGTAAATGTCTGGTGTTTTCTTTTATGTTCTTGTAATTACACAATTAGCAACACATTTGAGAACATGGGAGTTGAGAGGTCCCAGTTACAGTACCTCATGTGATAAATCCAACAGATGCAGAGAAGTGAACTGATTTATGTACTATCCCACAAATCAATAGTCTTGAGCAGAGAACAGAAAGTGTGTGTGTACACATGCTACTTCTATGCCACATACACACTGAGACAAAAATCATCTCTAGTCCTAGTCAGTAAGCCCCTTGTTTGTCTCTTAGTTCTTTTGTGCTTCTATAGGAACACAGGCTTTTCCATTAAACTAAAATTAGTTTTGGGTAAACCATTATATACTAAAAACACAAGATAAAAACCCATATTTTCATACTTTATCCTCCTACCTCACTGTACTGTCATTTATTTAATTCATGCTCTCTTGTTACATACTTCTCCTGTGGGCTCTACAGTTTTCCCAATTCTTGCTCTTTATTAGCGTCTTCTATTTGTACTTTATTACTATCTACCTGCCACTCTCATCCTTCACTCTTTACCTTGGACTTGTGTCCCACTCCATTTGACTTGATATACACATTTCTTCTGTCATGCATCACATTCTGTACTGTATTACAGCTATGGTCAGCTATATGCATTCTACTTCTCTGATTAGACTGGAAACTTGTGAATTGTGGGAAGGATGTTTGTGTGTGCTTCAATTTCTGGGTTTTTTATTGTATATAACATATCAGTACTTTGTATGGGTTTAGGCACTCAGTAAATGTTAGCTGAACAAATGAAGGCAGATGGGGAAAAAAATCAAATCCTCAACATTCTTTAAAATAATTCAGTGAATAGAGTTACCACGACTGCCAGGCCATAGTTATTTTGCCATTTTTAACTTCCCACTTGCTGTTGTAAATAAAAGCAAGATAAAACCTCAAGTTTCCTGAACGCCAAAAATGAATGTAATGATTTAAAGGACAATGAGGTTACACTGATTGTGTTTCATTAACTTTCTGTCTACTGAGAGACATGTGTATATGACTGCTTTTCCCAGAGAGGCAGTGCATTTGTTCTATTCTGAATTCATGGATTGAGAAAAAGAGAAATTATTGATAAAACAAAGATCTTCTTGTCTCAAGTGTGAGACAGGAAGGTATCATAGAGATTAGAAACAAAAGATCTGGATTCTAGTGTATGCTCTGCCTCTGCTCTTGTCTAACTATGTGACCCTCACATGTCCCTGTCTTTTTCTGGACCTTAATTTTCCCAGATGTAACATGAGGAAGCTGAAGTAGTTAATTTTCATTGTCTCTTTCATGGCACACTAGCCTGGGATTGTGGACTAATTCTTTCCCATGACTTATAGCCCAACTTTCATCTCTTAATTGGCCCATCATCATGATCACAGTACCTGATTATTCACACATTTTGAATATATGAATTTCATAAAGCTGTTCAATGATGGTGAAAATTGAATCCCATATATTCTATCAGATGTATATGCAATATAACCTATTCAGGATCTCAGTAGAGTATAAAATACGTTAAGTATGCACCAAATAAGAAAATCTTAGAACATTATGAACAAGGAGTAATAAAATTTGATTTTTATGACTTAGTGGTGATGGTATCCACAAGAGCTCCAGTTATATGAAGCCTGGAGCTGGAATATATAGTATGTGTGTAGTAAGTATGTGTGTGTGTGTGTGTGTGTGTGTGTGTGTGTGTGTGTGTGTGTGTGTAGTAAGTATATAGTATGTGTGTAGTAAGGATAACCAATGAGAATGTGTTGTTTTCATTGTATTTCTCTGTTTACAGAGTAGACTATTTCAGTCAAAACTCAGTTTTCTTTTTTTTTTTCTTTTTTTTTATTTAAATTTTTAAAAAGTTAGACATTGGCACTACACACAACCATTGCAATAATATTGACTACATACCTTATATTGTACTCTAAATTCCTGTGACTGTTTTGTTACTACTAATTTGTACTTCATCATCCCTTTACCTTTTTCACCTAGCCCTCCAATCCACCCTCTGCTCTGGCAATCATCAATTTATTCTCTGTACCTGTGAGTCTGTTTTCATTTAGTTTATTTGTTTCTTTTGTTCCTTCAGTTCCACATATAAGTGAAATCATATGGTATTTGTCTTTCTCTGTCTGACTCACTTCACTGAGCATACTTTCATCTAGGTCCATCCATCTCCCTGCAAATGGTAAGATTTTATTTTTCTTTTAAAGGCTGAGTAATTTTCCATTGTATATATTTACCATAACTTCTTTATCCAGTTATCTATTGATGGTCACTTAGGTTGCTTCCGTATCTTGGCTTTTGTGAATAGCACTGCCATGAACCTAGGGGTGAACAGATCTTTACGAACTAGTGTTTTGGTTTTCTTTGGACAAATACCCAGAAGTGCAATAACTGGATCAATAGATAGTTCTATATTTATTTTTTGAGAAACCTCCACACTGTTTTCCATAGTGGCTGTACCAATTTGCAATCCCACCAACAATGTATAAAAGTTTCCTTTTCTCCACATCTTTGCCAACATTTGTTATTTTTTGATTTATTGATGATAGCAAATCTATCATTAATAGATTCTGAGGTAATATCTCCTTGTAGTTTTAATTTGCATTTCTCTGGTGATTAGGGACTTTGAGCATTTTTTTCATATATCTGTTGACCATTTGTTTGTCTTCTTTGGAAAAATGCCTATTCAGATCTTCTGCCTATTTTTTAATTGGATTGTTTTTTGTTTTTCTTTGTTATTGATTTGTATGAGTTCTTTATACATTTTGGATATTAACCTCTTGTTAGATGTATCATAGGCAAATATCTTCTCCCATTCTTCTTTTTGTTTTGTTCATGGATTCCCTTGTTGTGCAAAAAGTTTTCAGTTTAATGCAGTCCCATTTGTTTATTTTTTCTTTGTTTACTTTGTCTGAGAAAATATATCAGAAAAAAATTACTAATAGCAATATCAGAGAGTTTGCTGCCTATGTTTTCTCCTAGAAGTTTTGTAGTTTCAGGTTTTATGTTTGTCTTTAATCCAAATCAAAGTTTTCTATTAACCCCTTTGTCCAAGTCATTCTGACTCCTCATCCATGTCAGTTATCTTTATATTTATTCACATTTTATTATTCTCTTAGCATGCCACTGCCACGAGAAATATTTTTACTTTGAAAAAGGTATCCAGAATTTTTAAATTTATTATCAGAGAAAATAAAAACACTTACCTCACATAAACTCACTTCAGCAAATGTGAATGTAACACTGTTTTCCAAACCACTTTCTCCATTGAATGCCAACTACCCATACAACATCTCTCCTGACCTCCTACTTTCAGTACCTCAGACCCTTCTGCCTGTCAGGCTGAGACATGAAACAAGGACCTTCAACTGGCAAAACAGAGGGAGCTTCTGGTCTCACTCTGGTATTTGGGACGTTGACTCTTGTTCTATACAATTCAGCAGCTCTGGGAGTGCTGGGAGGATATTTAACTACTCTGGATCTTAATGTCTTCATCGATAAGAGAGGAATAAATCATATTTCTTTTTTTACATGGCTAGAATCATGAGGGAATGCACAGAGAGAATCTAACCCAGAGACTGACATCTAGTAGATGCAGTTTTACTTCCTCTTCTGTAGATAGCTGAGATCTCTGCTACTTCACCTGTATTTTATCTACATTGTGCTTCCCCTAAAGGGTCTTCTCTGCCCTGATTAGGAGGGGAAAAATGGCCTGTAGTCATCCCACAGGATCCCATGCAGTTAAATGAAGCCTCAGATCACTACCCAGCAATCTTTGCAGCCCTGTTATGTAGGTTTTCTTAAGTGTTTCTCAGGCTTCTCTTGTTTCATAGTCTCCTACATAATCTAGTGTGCTATTTGCAGATCTGGATTCCAGTCCTAACTCTCAGATTAAGCACTTTGACCAGTGCCATCCTATCTCTTAGGTCCCTCTGTCCAGAGCTGCATAGATCGTTCAGGTCCATTCCCTTATGCTTTAGTTTACCAGATATTGAAGGGTTGAGGACCATCCTCTTTTTTTCCTTCCTTTCCTGGGATTCAAAGTTTATTTCTTCTCACCGTTACCCCTGAAACAGTCACCAGGTAATGTTTCTCAGCCTGGTCATCTTGAGGCCCTTCAAGGTCTGGTCTTCCTTTTTGATAATGATAGTTCGACACTTTCAACTGATATCTTAGAGTTTACAAAGTATCTTCATTTATTAATTCATTAATATTGAAGTCTCATAGTAACTCCTGAAGGTGGAGATTCTTATCTATATTTTAGAGATGAGGAAACAGGCTGAGAGATGAAATAATTTGCTCAGGAGTCTCATAGTGCCAGATTTTAAGCAGCATCCTTCTCCCCCGACACCAGTGTCCTGGCCTTTGTTCTGAATGTGAATGTGACTCTTAACTCAAGTTAGTCCCTAAGAAAATATGCCTTTTTTCAAATGAGAATAAAATGAAACTTACAAGCAATTTCCTAAGTCTATAAGATCCACATTTCCCGAATCCTTTTCTAATATATTCGTAACCTTAAATTTCATGTTAAGCTCAAAGAACATCTTACTCCAGTGTTGAAATTCACTTTGCCATTGGGTTCTGCGGAGCTGCGTTGTACACATTTCTTCATTGTGGTCAGCCAAAGATGCCCACTTGGTGCCTGAATGCACATTGCCTCGGGTTTTGCAGTCACTGTAAAGGAAAGCACACTTGTTTTAATAAACACTCTTAATTTTGATTCCTTCTCTCTAATGGAATGCCATCCCATACTTTACTTTTCCACTGAACTTGTCAGTACATGCTCTGTCATTACTCAAAAATGTAAGTGAACAGCATGATATAGAAAGAACACTGGGCTAAAAACCTCTTGCACTAATTATTTAACTTTGGTAAATCACTTCTCTGAACATCTAGTTCGTCCTTTAAAAAGCATTGAACTTGACCAATTCTAGGGTTCTTTTCAACTCTAATGTTTGGTGAATTCTCTAGCATGCTATTCTCCTTCCTAATTTATTGAAATATGATCCGTCAGTTATTTAATTTTAGTTTTTCATTTTGCAAGGAAATTACAGTTGCCTACAAAGTTGAGAGAGGCTTCACTTATTACATAGCAATTTGAGTACTGACTATGTGAAATATATTTAAAATATAATAAAAGTTTGGAGGACGGAAACATCCAGAAGTGGAAACTGCATGAATCAAAATGCGGCAGTTTGAAAGTGTGTGGCATGCGCGCGCGCACACACACACACACACACACATACACACACACACACCTTTTCAAGGTATTCTGACTGTTGCTCTTTTTATTTCGCAAGCAGATAAACTGCCAAGATTAAGTAGATTTGTACATTTGAGAAGTAACTCCTTCAAAAGGATGGGGAAAATCAAGTGTACAAACATATTGATCCATCCAAGAGTTATTTTTGGTAGTAATGGTTTATCTCCCTTGTTTGCTATGACTGCCTGCAGGACAGAACTTTTTAATACTTTCTTGAATTTCTAACATGCAAGCACGGTTTCACTGTAGCTGGTGCTCAATAGTAAATGCTTATTGCATTGAATTGCTGCCTGCTTCAATTCCTAGGAAGGAAGGTAGTTTTTAATAACTAGGAGATTTTTTTTTTTAATGAACTAGCAATAACAAAATAAAACTGAAGTGAAAGAATTGACAGCCTGGATCTGTAATCTGCCTGACCTGACAATTAAAAGAACTTATTACTGTGTCAGCCTGCCAGATGGGGCTTCTTCTTGAAATGTAACATGCAGCACTTCTGAACACGATTCAAGTGCAGGCTTCCTTTTCTCCCCACATCGTGTTTGTTGAGTTTGAGAAAGAAGCAGTTTTGTTTGAACTAAACCCACTCATCTCAAGTGTGTTTAATGACAGCAGTATGTGACAGATAAAATAAAATCCTACGGCCTCATTTGATGTTTGTTTTAATTTCAGACCTTAGTGAAAGGAGGCAGAAAGGATAAAACAATGTGGTTCAAACAGAAGAGTTTAAAACAAATGATCTATTATCACAGTCATCATTTCTCTCCAGGGAAATTTTTGAGGTCATATAATGCAAACAATAATAGTAGTAGTAGTTGAGAATTGTAGAGTGGCTTTATATTTGTATTTCATTCCACCCTCACACGAAGTCTGTGAGTTTGCCTGGCTAGAAGTTATTATCCCACTATTACACACAAAGTTGAATGAATTTACCTCACTCCTACTTCTAAAGTGGTATAGCTGGACCTCATACTTGGTCTTACTGATTTTGACTCTTATGATTTTCCTACCTTTCTGTACTGGCCCACCAATCAAATATGTACACCCATTGGAGACATCTTGTTTCCTAACTGTACTGAAACACATATGTGTATGGAGTATGTGAATTAATTTTCATCACAACATGCTCCAGCAATTAGAAGTATATAGAGTAGAACTTAACAACCCTCTATCACTACCTACTCTGTTTATTTCTCCTTTCCCCCTGACCCCAACATATTTTTTTCATAAAGCAATGACCATTGTCTATTGTGTATCTTTCCAAATTTTAACCAATACATAAATATGTAATGCCTATAGCTATGGCTATACTGGTAGTATTTATTTTACATATAAATGGTAAGATATTATTGTTATCTCCAATTTCTTCTTTTCTTGTAGACCTTTTTATGTCAGTGAACAGGGATTTGCTGACAAATTTGACAAATTTTTTTTTCAGTTACAGTTGGCATACAATATATTAAGTTCAGGTGTACAGCATAGTGATTAGATATTTATATGACTTACAGAGTGATCACTCCAATAAGTCTAGTACCCATTTGACACCATACAGAGTTATTACAATATTATTATGTGCCATATTTTCTAATGATTAACTAGGACTCCATAGTATGAGTGCACACTCATGTAACCCCTTCTACACTGATGGGTATTAAAAATGAGCTTCAGCTTTTCTTCATTATAATGTTAAGATGAGTTTTCTTGCATATATATCTTTGTGTCTATGCGAATCCAAAATTAAATGTCCAGGAGTGGAATTGCTTTTCTTTTTTTTTTTTTTCTTTCTTTTGAGGTCCGTGAAATTCAGTTTCAACCACCATCCTAAATGTTAGAATCTTCATGTTAGCACATGTTACTAACCTGAGCTTCCACTTAGTTGTTTGGGGATGTGTTGTTCAGACTAATCCAGACACTTTTCCAAACAAATGCTGTGGCCAGGAGAGTAAATGTTGAGAAGGTTATTTTCCATGGCTCTGTGGTTTGGATACAGGCACCCACCATGGAAGAAGAGTAGGACATTCTTGTGACATTTTTGTTTACTTAAACAGCCACACTCTTCACTTAGCTAGAAAAAGTTACTTCGTGCAATAAAAATATCTACCATAATTAAAAATGCAAATGACACAATGCACTAAAAAAAATTATTTGTTAAGAAACAAGTGTCTTAACATTGTAGGCTTTAAAAAAAAAAAGTCATTAAACTTTCTGTATTGATTTTATTATATGTAGGCCCATATAGTCAATTCTACCTCCCAAGCAATCTTGCCCCTTTCCACATTTCCCAGATGCTTTGTATTTATACAAAGGTAATTAATAGGGGCTAAAATCTGAAAACTATGGTTGTGGAGAAGAATAGAGCTCATCTGAATGGCTTGTATGGCATTTAGTTTGCAGAAAAGCATTCTCATGGATATTTTCCAAATCACAGATAATGTGTTGCAAGCAGAAAGACACAAAATAAACTCTTTCCCCCATCCTACTATTTTCTTTTTTATAATCATAAAAGGTTTATTTTTTAAAAAACCATGATATAGCAGTGTGGGTCGAAATTATATTTGTCTAAGTTCTTTTAGGACAAAGAAATTGTTTGTCAGTTCTGTTGTAATTAGGTCCTTTCAGGTTGCAGGAAGCTAAGATGTGCTTAAAGTTACCTCAGATGACTTAGATGGTGAGAATTTATGGTAAGAACACAAAGAGAAGGAAAGACGTCCAAGAAACCATGTCAGCAGCTAGACAAGCCAGCCTCATGGAAAGTTGGAATATCATTGAGGACACAACAGTCACTGATTTTGTCATCCCCTTAAAAGTAAATATTCAGTGTTTCCCTATCCAGTGGATCTCCATTCCTATGACTTAACTTCTCTCCATTTTTCTTTATTTCCTATTGCTGCTTCTGTTAGTGATTCTATTTAGATATTTTCTAAACATCATGACATTCACTATGAAAAATGTCTTCTTCTGCCTCAGGGATTCTTCATACTACTTAATACATCTCTTGCTTTTATTCTAGTCTATTTCTGCTACCAGCCATTCTTTCTCTTTATGCCTTACACCCAAATGGTCAAAGCAATAGGGTCCATTATTTTAGCTGGTTCTACAGTACAAAATGGAAAGAAATTCTTTCTCCAAAACATCTCATGGATCTGGTTTTGGTTCAACCACTGATCCAATTAGTTGTGGTCAGAATTTAGAATTACCTGTTATAAAACTGTTGTAGTATATCTTTAAAACAAACAAACAAACAAACAACTTTTGTTAAACAGAATTGTGGATATGGTAGAGACTCAACATTTTATGTACTCCTCTATCATCGTGAGTTATTAACTCAGCCAAATGGAAGGTTCTAAAGGTTTACATGCTCAAGAAATATTTAAAAGATTAAGATTCTGGTCCTGACATTACTCTAACCAGCAGTGGAAGTTTTTTTGAGTTTAATCATTGCTAAGCTTTAGTTTTTCTACCTTTTAAAGAAGTTTGCTGTAAAAAATGAAAAAGATAGCTTATGAGAAGGGGAAGACTACAGCTAAGAGCTGCTATCCTCCACCACCAAGTAAAATTGACACCTTTATTCAAATGCTGAAGAAAAGGCACTTCTGGAGTGGGAGCCATTGATGATGTTGAGTGTGGAGGAGTATGTTCTGGATGAGGCAGCAGGGATTGGAATCAGGAACGTGATTAGAAAGACTTGCTTAGCATATACATTAGACATCTCTTCTTCTGTTTCTACAGAGAGAGAAGTATATCTATAGAAACAAGGATAGGTTGATGAGAAGAGAGTATCTAGAGGAGAAAATTTATGTCACATAGCCTTACTCTTCTAAAAAGTAGGAAGGGGAAGGTATGTGTGTTGAAGGGGCTGTGGAAGTCTGTGAAGCCAGGGACACATTTAGGTGGACCCTCTTGGATATGCTATAAACATAAACAGATCCATGAAAAGGTCATGGTGTAGCACTGAAACTCACTTGCAATCTTATGATCTGATCTGGACTGTTTCTTGGTTTTCTCAAGAATCTGTATAAACCCGTAGCTACCCAAAAAAAAAAAAAAAATGCTGAGAGTGCAAAGATTCGCAAAAAATCCTGTTGAAAAACAAAGAACAAGACTAACTCAATATCAATTGTTGTGACTTTAGGGTAGTGGTCCCTAACCCCGGGGCCAATGGAACTGGGTCATTGCACAGCAAGAGGTGAATGGTGAGCAAGTGAGGTGAAGTTTCATCTGTATTTGTAGCTTCTCCCCAGCGCTAGCATCACTGCCTCAGCTTCTCCTCATATCATTAGGCAATAGATTCTCATGGAAGCACTGGTCCCTGGTGCCAAAAAGGTTGGGGACTGCTGCTTTAGGGGACACAATAAATAGTACCCCTCTTCTCTACCCATATCAAAAGTCATTGAGAAACAGAGGAGTCAGACAGATGGAGACCAATATGGAAGCCTTTTAAGAAAAGTATCTTGGATAACTAGCATTAACTTCAGATCAAGGGAAATTATTGATGTTTTATCTTTGAATATATAAATTTGCTCTTCTGATAATGGTCCTCACTGGTCACCTACAGACTTTTCCTGAAATGCCACCCCACTCCTTCTCCCAAAACAAAACTCTGGAAAAGCAGAGGAAAGTGTGATCTTGCAGGTGGCAGATTCTGAGTGGAGTTCTGAAAGGGGCTGAACCATATCTGCTCTGTTTCTTTGATCAAAGTTATCTATTGGTTAAATCACTGCTCCTCTTCAGGAGAATGAGTAAGTCATAGACATGTCAACAATGTTTCTCCATGGAAGATTCTCTGCATGAGAGACTCAAGAAGTAGGGAGTGAACTTTTTTCTCTTTCATTTAATGATGGCATTATTCAAGGTGTCAGTATAGGGCTCTAGCCTTAGCCCTGGGATTACCAAACAGGGTTTCAGGAACTAGATAGAGTGATTAGATGTGAGGGCAAAGAGATTCCAGATGGCTTAGGCAAATATGATTAAAAAGGAAACATATTCTGGAGGTAATGTGGTGATATGTGGAGGTGAGTGGAGATGAATGGTCAGTGGGGTAGGAAAGAGGGAATAGTTATGAAGTCAGAATGAACTGAGTTTCTGAGATGGGATTTCTCCGCTATGCTTGCAAGTTAACAAATTCTATAATTTAGACATCTGCTTTTCTTCTTTTTCTACTGTTTCTGCCTTGGTCTCTAGGTCCATGTTCAACTAGTTTTTAGTTTTCACTGTGGTTTCAAAAACTATTTATCTGTATCTCGATTGGTTAGTTCTCTCACCAGTTCTGTTAGTTGAAAGGCAGTGTGGGCCATGTGATTATTCCTGATGTTCAAATTTATACAAAAGCTCATGTGGGCTTTTCTCCCATGACAGTATCACATCACAGCCATGTTCTCTTATCTGCAATAAGATGTGTCTACTTTGAAAGATTTTAGAGTGAGTTTGTAAAATAATAATTTTAGCTGATCTACATATTAAAAGTAATGCTTAGGTTTTTCAGGTGTAAAGTACCCATTAAATCACAGCCTGATGCACAATAGGTTCATGTGATTTGTAAGACACTTGCACCTAATCTCATTGACTTCTGCATCTTGAGGCAGATATATTTATGATTTCTGATCTTATTTGAGTATAAAGAGCCTGGAAGGCTTTCCAGAATCACACAACTGGCAAATAAAAGACCTAGGTCATGAACTCAGGTTGTTTACTTTGTACTTCATTCATCACACTTGTATTCAGTCCTACAATGTTGTATGAACTCTGGATGCTAGGGATGAAGGGTAATAACTAAGGCAGATGAGATTCTTTCTCTGACTTATTTCAAATGCTAAAGAGAGGTTAGAGGAATGTAAAGATATAAACAGTAAGACACTAAACAAATCCAGGTAGTTAATCAGGATAAAAGTGCAGATGAGAATAATATCAGGAATGATGTTTGCTGAGAAGTCAAACAATGCTTTCCTGAGGAGTGTACCTTGAAAGTGACATCTCAATATCAAGTTGAGCATTTGCACTTGTAGAACAAAGTCTGTGCCTGGAGGCAGGAAGGAGCTTAGACTAAGGAACTGGAATGAGTCAGGGTGGGCCAGGTGAACAGATGCCTAAGGTTTTAAAACAGGAAGGAGATAAATAGCTTTGACTTTAGCCTTCATAGTACAGATGCTGAGTTTTGTCTCCCTGTAGCAAAGGATTTGGGAATTGTTTACCACACTTTAGAAGTTTGTGTTTTTGTTTGCTCTAGGGAAGTTCTTCCATTCTGGTGAGAGATGTGAGCACATAGATTGTTTTATCCTCTTTTCTAGATGAGCATGCTGAAGACCAAGGATATGAAATGATTTGCCCTAGTTATTTTTCTAATGCAGTACAAAGCTAGCGACAATTTAGTTGAGTCATATACTTATTCTTAGCGTTCAGTTTTGGAGGAATTTTGAAAACTTAAATCTTCCAGGTGGAAATTTCTAATACTGTAAATCCTTAAGTGGTAACATTTCATAGTCTGTGGAATTGCTCCATAAGAGAAATTATTAGTGATTCTTTTCCGCTTCTGTGGTTCTTTGGTATTGCCTATCTTGGTATCAGCTGTTTAGAAATATCAATTCTATCTTGAAATAGCCCATCAAATAATGACTCATGTCAAGCCAAGAGTTTATTTATTCCTCTTTTCAAGATTATCGACACCTGTTTAATCCGATCATATTAGAAAAACTGATGATCTATTTATTTCCAAATGTAGCTTGTAACAACAGTTTTTGGTGCTTGAATAGTCCATATTCCTAACACTAAATCTGACTTCAGTGATTACATGCATCTTTTTAAATCAGACACCATTAATGGTATTGATTTGGGAGGAGGCATTCTTTGGGGCTCTATTGCATAATTTTAGATATTTCATTTATTTTTCTAAGCCTGATACCTTAGTAATATGTGGATGTTGAGATAAATCAATTTTCTAGCTTCATAATTTATGATATCATTATCAATTTACCTACTGAAGAGCATGATCTAAATTGGACATTTATAGAAGTGGTTTAGTGAGCATCTTATATACACCAGCCTCCACAGTAGGGATACAAACATATAAGACCTCTGTGAGCAACTGAGAGGTTAAACTACAGTGAAAAACATAGATTGTAGCTCAGATTTTTTTGAGATATAATTCACTTACCATATAATTCATTGACTCACATTATTTTTAAAGGAGATCATTAATGTTTTTAATACTCAACAAATATTTTATGAGCATCTGCAATGTGGTGGAGACTTTTAGATGCTGGAATTATAGAGATTGACAATAGTTCTACAAAATGTAGCCTCTCAAAAATGTTCATCAGCATACTCTTTTTTTATATGATGTTAGAGACAAGTGTTTAGGGTCAACAAAGAGTACTCTGGGAACATATACCTAGGACAAAGAAAACCCAATTTTGAGAGACCTGACCAGTGGTCATCTCTATTCAGAGGTCTGAGAAACCCGTGGGAGTTTACTAGGTTGATGACATGGGGAAAATAAGAGAGGAGAGAGTTTTTTGAGAAGAAAGAAAATGTGCCAAGGCATAAGGTGAGACATAAGTAAACCTCGTGTAAGATTAGAACATGGGCGGGGGGTGGTGTGGGGAAGACAGTTTCTCCTGGGCTTGAAGGACAGATTCTGTCAATGTGTGATTTCAGAGAGATGTGTATGTCTTACTATGAGATCACAAAGAAAGATGAGGCCAGCTAGAAGATGTGATATTTGAGTTGGGTCACAAAGGATATTTAGAAGTTTATTTCGAGGTCAGCTACAGTCAGTCCAGGTAGAAGGAATGCAATTGCAGAAATAAATGTGCATAAAAGATGGTATGTTCAACTAGGTAGGGAATTTGAAGTACTTGGCAGATGAGGTAAGTGAAAAAAATAAAGAATATAGCAGAAAGAATACATGGATGAGGGTTGAAAGAGCAGCTTATAAATGAATTCTGTGCAATGTGATAAATTTATTGATTGTACTCTTCATCCTGTAGGCAACTAGGGGTGACAGGGGTAGCAGTTTGAGAGAAGACTGGAACATTGAAGATTTTAGAAAAATTAGAAGTATGCTTTAGAAGGTGAACTCTGGATAATCTTGAACTGGAGGAGCCCTGGATGGTGAATTAAACTTAGGAATATGTTATCTGTACTATTTATCTAGCCAACATTTTATATAAAATTCTACCTGTCTTTACCCTTTGTAGCAATGGTCAATAGTTTTCAATATAAAGAAATTATAATTAAATAAAATATATTGAATGATAACCAACATTTATTAAGTACTACATCAGTTTCATATATTAATTTACTGGATCCTGACAGAAACCCAGGTAGCCTGTCATTTTTTCCCCGTTTTACAAATAAAGAGATCATGGCTCAGAGAGGTATAATTTGGAGTTGGTCAGAGCTAGGATTTGAGTCAAGACATTCTAGCTCCTAATCCTAAATACATGAATTGCCACTGACTGCACAATCAAAAATATTAACAGTTACTGTGTTGGCAAAGAGAGATTTGGAGCAAGCAGTTTTTTGTTTGTTGTTTGTTTGTTTTACTATTTAATGATTCGATGATTTTGTAACTATTACCCCAATCTAGTTTTAGAACACTTCTTCCACTCCCAAAAGAAATGTCCTACTCATTCATAGTCACTCTGTATTCTTACCTACAACCTTAGGGAACCTTGAATCTACTTTAGTGGTAGTCAGTCTTTAAAGATCAGTTTGAACTTTTGATTTCTAACATCTGCATGCCATTAATGTTCTCTTTATAATTTGGGGCAGAGAAAAGTGTGAGGCCCTGTGTCAGTCACTGCTCATATGTATAGGAGTAAAACTGCCTCAGCTCTTCTTAGTCTTTTGGAGAAGCTGATACATAAACAGATGTTATTGAACAACACTGGAGAATGGAATTCATCTAGACATCCTGATGTATATTTGTTTCATTAAACTTCTTTCTGCTGGAAGCCACTGATTTGTTTTTAAAAATCTAGTATATATAAAGCATTTGGAACACTTGGCATTTTGAGAATAAAATCCACACCAATTTTAAATAAAATAAAACTGCCCATTCAGAATAAAGTAGTAATTGGCAAGCATAAAATAGCCCAGCTGTGGATTAACTTAAAGGACGATTGGCCTCAGGCAGAGAGTCCCGTATAAGACACTGCTGCACAAGTACTGTAACCTCTTTGGTGGCACATATATCTAAAATGGCGTAAAATAAAAATTGCAAATATACCAGATTTGATCAATCTTAGTATTTCTTTTTCTTATTCTCTCAGTCTAAAGTTAAAAATAAAATCTGCCTGCCTCATTTTTCTGTGTGCTGCTTAGTAGGATTAACTGGAGTTCTCAGCAGGAAAGCAATAGATACAGTAGATGGCATTGTATAGTGGGTGAGAGCCCGGTAGAGATAATTATACAGTCACTCCTACTATATTACCCTTCAGAGAAACTGAGCCTAATATTCTCCTCCTAAGCAATTTAACCAACTTCTAAAAAAAAGTATAAGATATTATTTCTAGAATGAAAAAGCTTCTGTATGTGATCAGGTAAGAGAATTATAGCAAATTATAATACTCATTTGATAAGTATATAAAGAGCTACACTCAAAGCTTTGCATTGTACCTCCTAAGTAATTGTTCAGTTACGCTAACTGTCCTTAAAAAATGAGAAAAGATAAAGCACCGCTTAAAAATAAAATTGATTGTTATACTTGTTCTGCAAGGTATTCCCCTCTGGGCATAGATCAAATCTGATTTCATGCTTCATGGGGATCAAACACACATTTGGTCTTCAGATATTTAATAATGGTGATTTGCCTTTCCAAGGATAATGTCCATGTAAAAAGAGAGATGTAAATAAAACTAAATGTGAAAAAAAATTGTGTTATGTGTGTTTTAAGACCTACCGTATGTATATATGAGTAGGTATAGATGTTCACTGCACACACATTTCACTATTTTCAAGAGATAGGACCATATGCAGATCTTTCCAGTAATCTTTTTAAGATATCCAAAAGGAAGCCTAGACATCTGCTAAATTGTTCATTTTTATCAAAAAGGAGTTACAGTATATGAGGGTCAATTTACCTTTGGTTTGCTTTTAGCAAAATAAATAACCAAACGTGTAAGCTTTAAGAGACAAGTATTTGAGCACTTTCCTTAGAGTTTATATTCTTGTGCCCCCACTATCAAAAAAACTAAAAAGCTGATTTAATTGCTAGTATGAGAAGCTGTACTGCATAGTTACTAACAGCAGTTTACCCTAAAGATGTCAACTCCCTTAGAAAACCCTGGACCCTTCATTTACTAGCTGTGTGACTTTCAATAAGCAGTATAATCTCTTCATGCCTCAATTTCTGATTTCCAAATGGTTATAAAAATACTATACACATCCTCATGAAGTTGTTGTGAGTAAATCGGTACTATAGACAGATCAGTAAGGCACTCTCTCACATACTTAAATTTTGTGAACTCTAAGACCCATATTTATTCACATCCTGACATTTTTGACTAATTACTCTTAGCAAGACGGTGATTATAACATCATTGTCATTGTTGCAAATGCACATCTAAAGTTGCTTAGAAGAAAATCTTAGAGACAGTAGTGAAGTCCTCTTTCATTATTGCTCTTGATGGCCCAGAAGACATTATTATGAGAAAAATTTAGTACTCCCATGATTTTCAGTTGAAAATTTATTTAAGGGATTGAATTCTAAATGTGTAAAAGCTTTTAGGGATGCTTCAATTTTGTTTCACTTATTTTGTGTGTTTTGTAGTGAGATTACGTGATTAAGAAAAAATATGCCTAAAAAATTTAAAGACATTTCTTTCAATAAGTGTATAATAAAAATTCTAAGTAATAACAAAGCACTGTCATACTTTAAATGGCAATATTTTGTGTTTCTAGTGGTGCAGTAACTAAAGATGCATTTTATAATCAGTGACATCTTTTTTCATGGGATTTTATATTAAGTATTCAGTGAATGTTAACAATGCTAATTTGTAATTGGGTAGAATTTAATGTGAGCAGGTACATTGTTAAAGGTACAGTGAATTTGAATAGAGTGCATTAAAGTAATACCTTGGATTTACCAAAAGTCTAGAGAAATTGACCCGCAGGTATATCAGTATAACTTGCCTAAGTTCATTTAGTGAGTATTGCACTAACTTGGGCTGACATTCATGTGTCCTAATACACTGCTCTTTTCTCTTGATTATGAGGGTTAAATTGAATAATGGAAGTGAAAGAACTTTGTATACCAAAGTAAGAGGTATCAGTCAAGATAGTCAGGGTAATGCTATGGTAATAAATAGTCTCCAAATCTCAGTGCTTAAAGGAAGGGTTTACTTTTTGCTTACGCTATTTGTCCATTGTAGGTCCAATAGCCTTCTTTTTAGGCTCTTGGAATAGCCATCATTTCTCACATAACTTGCCCCCATCCCACAGTAAAAGAGTTCTGTGGGTCTAGACCTGGCCGTTGCATGCCACAGGTAACACATATGGACTTCTTACAACTCATTAGCCAGAACTATTCATATTGCTTCACCTAGCCATAAGAGTGTCAGAAAGTAGAGAGCTGAAAGTATCTAGTGAGTAGCATTGAAGACTGCCACAAAATTTGTAATAATAATAATAATAATAATAATAATAATAATAATAGCAATAATAATGGTTGGTAATCTGTAAGTCTTCCTATTTACCAGGCACCATTGAAAATGCTTTATATGTGTGGAGTCCTTTAGTCTCATGAAATAGGTATGCTCAGGATCATCATTGTACAGGTGGGAAACCAAGGCACAAAGTGATAGACTAACACGCACGAAGAGGTGCAGAAGAGCCAGAGCAGGGATTTTGCATCTATTGCATTGATATGTATATCAAACTATACTGATTTTGAATGCATTTTTTTAACCGAAAGAGGAAGATGCAAATATAGTTGAGAATGCTTGTTTTGAACAATCAAAGAATGGAATAGGTGATCCCTAAGGCTCCCTAAAATTTCACCAAGATCAATCTAAGACCTGCATAAAAAGTGACTCTTCTGTATATTTTGCAGCCCTGTTTTCAGAAGTTAAGGCCACCTCCCCTGGCCAGCACATACCCCTAGTAGCTCAGGACAGGAGTATTGTCCAAGAAAATGGGATGCCAAGGTTTTCATGAATGTTCCCCTTTTGATTTTTTGAACTTTCTATTTTGGGAAATTTCAAACATAGAAAAGGAGAAAAGTATAGAGAACCAAATGATCAGTTATCACTACACAATTATCCATGCATACCCAATCTTGCTTGATTTCTCTCTTCAGGTTAATCTGGCTGCCTATCAAGCAATGCTTTAAACACAGACCGTGTTTCTTGAGTTAGCATGGCTCAGAGAACAGGACTCACAACACAGAAAGCAGGTACCTGCTGGCAGTGTTGTGTTGGGGAGGGGATGAGAGGACACTTAGAGGACAGGAATGAAGAGATCAACTTGAAGAGAGGGCATGACGAATCAATACTTCAGACAAGTTTTCAAGCAGAGGATAAATGATGTGACAGTATTTAATCATTCATGGGACACTCTTGTAAGGTAAAGGTGGATAGGAAAGCTTTGTTGTTAATGTATATCAAAATTATTGCCTTTCTCTCTAGCTAAAACTGTAATCTTGCCCACTACAAAGGTAGTTAATAAACAGAGTGCTAGACATCTGAGGTCTGTTATGTGACAGCGACAGGAGAGCTGTGTATTCTGAGCTCTACCATCAGCAGAGAAATGGCTGTACTGGAAAGCATGTCCCCTTCCTTACTTGGGGGTGTCTACATAAGCAACATTCAGAGGGCCCTGGGTCACTGAACCTCTTCCCTGTCTCTTTTTAACAGATGCGTATGCTAACTGACTAGGTGCCTCACAAAGCTATTACAGCATTTAATTAGCAAATGTTCCTCAAATGCTTCGAGCTCCCCGTTCAGATAGATGTGACTGAAATGTAAAGTACCTTTCACTGCCTTATTTATTGCTCCAGCGAACATGCTATAGGTTGGCAACGTTTATCTTCATTTTAATTTTATCTCCAACAAATATAGGCATTAATTTAAATCACATACAGAACATAACAGTTTTTATAGAGGCAAACTTATTCCAGTGTGCTGCATTTTAATATCACACTTTACCATCTTTTCTCACTTGATTCAAGAATAGTATCTCTTCCTGCCTCAGCATTTAATCTTAGGACAACAGAAACTTTTTTTGTGCGTGCATGTTCTTCTCTAAAACTTCGTCTTTCTTGCTGCTTTGCTGTTTGTTGCCTAGAAGTTGTTTTGCAAGTGTGAGCACAGGCATATATTAATAAAGTTCTCTTTCGCTGACTTAATTTCTGATGATGGAGGGTACAGAATGATGGGTTTTATAGCTGAAGGTAATTCTTTGTATTCATCTTTAGATACCCATTCTAAGAGTCATAGACACAACTAGAGGCGTCCCCTTTCCTGAAATTCATACATTAAAGCATCTTTCAAAGGACTTATTTTTCTTTTCCGGTCCTTTTTTTTGTTCATTCAAAAGGAAAATTCCCCCTTTTCTTCATAACTGTTGCTTTTGTGGCAGCTGAGTCTTTCCCCTGAGGGGAAACATGCTAAATAGGCCTGCTATATTTATGGCTATGAAACATTCCAGTTAGCTCTTACACCCTGAGCAAGGATGATTTCCTGATCCTTAATTTGTGGCCTGAAAAGCTGTGTCCCTCCTCAGTTAGGACTTGCTGAATTGCCTGTGACAGGGCAGCATATTCCCAGAAGTCAGGATAGTGGTGGCCGTAATAACATGAGCACAACTCTAAGACAACGTGGTTTTGTCAGCCATTTCAAGCTCTTTCTGAAGCTTTCAGGGTGGTAAATTAAAAAGAAAAAGAAAAAAAGAAACATTTTTCTAATTTTCTAGACTGCTGAATATTTAGGTCTAGGGATATCTGTCAAAACTTTTTTTTTTAACATTTAATCAGAGTTTAAAATGTCCAGTTACTTTTAAAATATGTTTTATTCTTGTGGCAACCTATGAGACAGAGCATGATTATTCTCATTTTACAGGTGAGAAACAAGGCATAGAGAAGTTAAATGTTTTTTTCCCAAAATCATACAGCTAGTACGTGGCAAGGCTGGGACTTCGATTCTGGTCCACTGTAACTATTTTGCTTTTGCTATAGCTCTTCAGCCTGCATTCTTGACCTCTGGCTTGATGCTGACTCTTTCTAAATCTTTAATCTTTGTGTTACTAGGTGTATTTTTCCCATGGCAAGAACACAGTTACCCTGGAAACCCACTAGTTAGGATGGCAGTCCAATTATAGCATCACCGCTCTGGATTTATTAAATTAGCATTGCTGATGGCGTGGACTTCTTGACTGAAGGATGTTGAGAATGGGTTCTCACCAGTTGTTCTTGCCTCTTAGACCATTTTGGATTATTCTATTCTACTCCACCAAACCAAACCAAACAAAACAAAGATGCTTCTTTGGGTGTTTTTGGGGATAAACTGGGATTGTCTTTTTGGACCATGGGAGTTCAGAAATGGCTGGAGATGAAGTACATGGAAAGAAGCCTTTCTGGATAAGCCCTCTGAGTAATCATTGTTACCTCCCAATGATCTGTTCATTTAGGGCCCTGATTTGAATGGCTGAGGCTCATGGTCTTCCTTTTGAGTCATTCTTAATACTTTAAATTCACAGAATTTAAATAGAGTTGAATGAGTATAGTCAGTGTTCAGTCCAGTGACACCAGCTTGAGGGAAATGACATTCTTTATGCCAGCTACTTGGTTATCAGATCTCTCTCCTAGATGGTAAATACTAGGCTGTTAGAATGTTGTATTAGTTTCTTCCACATATCATGCATTGTGCCGTATTACCTATTTTACTTCTATTACTTTCTTCAGCTCTATTGTTGGCTCCATTTTATAGAAGAGGTAAAGGTAAAGCTAGAAGAGATACCTTGCTTATTTGTGGGGTTATTCAAAGATGAGAATTATTTCTGGAGTATTGGAATATAAGACTTTTCTTCATTATTTTTCTCTAAATATGTTTGAAGTTTCCATAATGCGTCTGCTTTTCTTTTGTTTTATGTATGCATTGTAATTTATGTAAATATTTTATAAATGTATATATGCTATGTGTTTATTTTTATAAGTTTGAATAATCTATGTATGTATGATATATACACACCTGTAGTATTTTAGAAAATAAAATACCTTTTAGCAGTAAACATTGACAAGGGCAAATTTTTAAACTATTATTGATTTTTTTCTTCCCTTCTTTCCCTTTCTTTCTCTCTTACTCCCTCTCCACCTCTCTCTCTCTCTCTCAATCTCTCTCTCTCAATCTCTCTCTCAATCTCTCTCTCTCTCTCTCTCTCGCTCTCTCTCTCTCTCTCTCTCTCTCTCCCCCCCTCATCGTCACTGCCCAGTATCTTGCAGAATAGAAACTGAAACAATCTTCATCTTCTGTATAGAAAATCTAGAAAAATAGAATGAGTTTTTGAAGAGGATATGACTTTTCCTTGTATCTAAAAATAATTCTACTTAAAACTTTCTCAAAATAAAAGTATAACTACGATTTTTAACATGAATTTCAATATATAATGAATAGAGGGACCCTCCTTCCCAGCCACCCCAGTGAGAGAGAGATAGAGCACTTAAACACAAGTATGGTGTTTATAGTAACCCACTTCCAAGTTGAATGAACTTCATATTTCCCAGTTACTATTATGATTTCCTTTCTTTTTAAGTTGTTTGTAAGATCCTGGTCAATTAGCTCCTTAGCAACCAGGAGTTTGGGTCCTAATAACTAAAGTTTATATACTTTATTTTCTTTTTTTCAGATGTCTCCTATGGGTTGAATTGTATTCCCTTTTCCAGGACCACCCTGCTCTACTTATATATTTTTTCTTTCTATATTATCTTCATTAGTCCACGTTATGCTGTTTATTTCAGCTATTATAATATTAAGTTAATTCAGAGTGAAGGAAGAAAGTGTTTGTAAGTCTCTTTGAATTTTTTAAGGGGAAATATTATTTCTCACAGCCTCACAGGAGACTGACTTTAGCAGTCCAGCCCCTCACTTTTTTCTGTTTTCAATTTGATCTGTCCAACTATGGAGACCACATTTAGTACTTGCTAGTTGAGACTTGTGTTCTACATTTCTGAGTGAGTTCTTCCTCTGGCTTTCCCTCTCCTTGTAGCACTGAGTCACAATGCGACCACAAGCTGCTTGTGCTGCTGTTGCACACAGCACCTTTGGTAGTTTGATAGCTAAGGTTCAGCCTGGGAAGTACTTTCAGGAAATGGTAGAGACCTATTCTCCACCGTGACTATCTTTGAATGGCTTAGTGTAAACTGGTATTAATGTTATAAATGATCATCCCTAAGTTTGTTTCAGCTCCAGCGCAGATGGAATTTGGATTTTAGAAAATCATTCAGTGAAATGTTCTTCCTGTGCCTGGTAGTCATTGATCACTTACCACAAAAATGGGGTAGTGGAAGAATAAAAATAAATGCATGATAATTCACATATACTTAACCTTTACTGAGTGAGTAATACCAAAAAGGGAATGAAGTAGACTCTGCTGACCAGCATTTGCAAATGGATTCCAGGAATGTGGTTGGAGTTGCCAAAGCAATCTCTAAATCCTGCCAAAACCATCCCTTGGGTTTTACTAAGAGTAGGGAAAGCAAGGGATATGGAGGTGTGTATGTGAATGTGTTTTAAAGCTTTCTTGTCCAGCAGTGTGTAGTGGAAAGAACACCAGCAAAAAGCTGGGAAACCTGCATTCTATACCTGGTTTCATCTAATCTCTGTGATATTGGAAGTTGCCAATCTTCCTTAGAAATTCATGTGTGAAATGAGGATGTCATACTAAGGTCTTTCATCATTGGCATCCTATGCTTCTGATTATTCCAACACAAAAAGGTCATATATGCCCATCATGTCTCTGTATTAAAACTAAATTAAACTAAAAAACAACAAAAGCAATCACATTAAAAATATATTGTATATTTAGTTAGAAGTCTTAACTTTATTAACAATTCTGAACTTAGCTGTACTTTTAAAGACTATATTGAGTAAAGAGCTCAGGTTCAAACTATGGCTTATACAAACTATAATACTATATGCAATACAATGAACAAGATATCAAGAGCTGCTTTACTAAAAGGTAACACCATTTTGCCATATTTCCCATGATAGTAATACTGTTGAAATTGTTTTTCTTAATAAATTTCTTCCTTCCCATATTTAAAAAAAATATGACCCAAAGCATTTAGTATTTAGTTATAATTATGGGCAGATATAACCTGTAAAGGAATGATGTATCAGTAATGCCTAAGACATCTGCCTCTTCTTCAATCATATGTTTTTCCCATGGTTATTACTACCTGATTTTAATTACTTTACTTTTTATATAAAGTATTAAGACATTTTTGGCAGATTTCTGTTGTGTGCAGTCCTCCCCACCCCAACCTATACACACACATTTTGGTACAGCTGAAAACTTCCAAGGGGTCTAGGAAGTTTCTTTCTTGTTGAAAGGCCTTTGATATGTGTCTCCTGTTGTTATAGTAGGAAGGCATATTTCTTCAAAAGGAACCTTACAATTTAGTTTAGGGTGGAACTCACAACATAGCAAGAATGGTTTACATATAATCTTGCAGATATCTTAGCAGTCTTTATGAATGGTTTGTTTTTTACCAAAAGTCAAAATTCAGCCAGTGTGACTGATGATGTCTACAGAAGGTTTATTAGTCAATGTTTTACCAGAACCAGTAGGAGAGAAATATTAAGATATCTATTACAAGGAATTGGCTTATGTGTTTGTGTGGGCTAGTTAAGCAATCCAACATCTACAGGATAGGCTGTTAGGAAAGGCAGCTAGAACTTTGTTACAGGAGCTGGCACTACTGTCTACCAGTAGAATTTCTTCTCTTTTAAAGAACCTCAGCTCTGCTGTCAAGTCCTTTTAATCTTTAATCATGCCTACCCAGATTATCTAAGATAATCTCCCTTACTTAAAGTCAATATTGATTATGAACTTTAATCATATACATCCACAAAATACCTCACAACCATACCTAGATTAGTGTTTGATTGAACAACAGGATGAAAACCTAGCAAAAGTGACACAGAAAACTGACCATCACAGAAGGCTAGCCATTTTCTACACACACACACACAAAAAAAAATCTATCTATGGTAAAGAAGCCTTTGCCACTTGTTGGTGATAAACAGGAAAAGAAGAAAAAATGCGGGAGAAAACTTAAGAATGCCAGTGTCATCACTGGGGATAATGGCTGGAAGTGATGATAGCCATAAGGGATAGTAAATACAGACAAACCAGTGTTCTTCCTCAGACATATTAAGACCTAAGAAAATTTTGCTCACTGGCTCTGGTAATAGAACTATTGTTTGTCAAAGAGCATGAGTGATGGTGGTTTCTTTTGCATTCTTAACTTGAGTTGCAATTTAGTAATTCCAAGGTTGAAAGCATTTGACTAAAACACTTTTTCCTCTACATTGCAATCCTCCCATAATCTCTTGGTTGTGACCGTCAGTTATGACCACTTGCCAAATGGCTCACTGTCTCCCCTGTGTGTTTAGGGTTTTAGTCTTGTTGGAAGATTTCAAGGTTCAACTCCCTGGCTTCTCAGTCCCTGGACTGCTTATCTTCTGTGACTCTTATCTTGGCTGCAGTCACCACTCCCAGGTTTATACCCTGAATCTTGTCATTGCTTTGTTCATTGAACATAAAATTTAAAAAACAAAACAAAACTAAAACTTTCTCTGAACACAACCCCATATCCTTCAGCTCTTGTTCATTCCATTACCTTTATTTCCTCATCAGTCTCTGTCTGTATTTCTTTTCTTATCCAACTTAGATTCTATGTTTCAGTGCTTCGGCTTACTTTTCCCATGGCTGACTTTCTCTTAGTAGGCTTGTCCAGAGTTTCACTTTGTCTTCCTGCCCTCTTTATACCTGTGACACACTCAGGCCATCTTGCCAACTATTCTGGGTTTTTATATACCGTGGTCTCTTGGTTTTCTTCCTATTATTCTGAACAATTTCTCTTTTAGGGAATGTCATTATTACCTTCTCTTCTTTTGCCTTCCCTTAGATACTGGTTTTCTTTGATGGCAATGATCTGTTCTTCTACTTCCTATGTTTGGGTGTGAGGACTCTTCTATGGCCTCAACTACTTATATTGTAATGTCGTTATATAAACCTGTTTCAGCAAGCTTTTTTTCACTTCAGATCCAGATATTTCTGTTTATTGGCCAGATGCACTTGTATATATTACAGAAAGCTTAGCATCAACACATCCAAAATAAATTCATCAACCTCTCTCCGAATTCCTTCTACTCCTGTGTTGTTAAGTTGAATGGTATCATCTTATAACCAGTTTTCTAAACCAGAGTATTTCTAAGTCTAGGTGTTATTTCTACATTTCTTTCTTTCCTTTTTTGTCATTTACCTTGTAAATATTTCACAAACCTTTCTGTCTCTCCCCATATCCATTGTGTGTAAAAGATTTCAGATCACCATCATCTCACATGTGTCACATTGGTATTACATTGGCAATACCCTTCTTACTGGTTTCCTGGCAGCTAATTCCTTCACCCCTCCCCCGCTCCCAGCTGTGCACCCCATTTTTTCTAAAATGCAAATTCCACTGTACTGCTCCCCTGTCTAACACCTTATTTTCTTATACCAGTAATATAATGAAGTGATTAAGAAAACATACTTTGAAATCAAATAGAAAGGGGTTTGAATCTCACTTACATACTATGTGATTGTGGACAAGTAGCATTTTTTTTTTTTTTTTTTTAGTTATTCCCATAAGTAAAATAGGAATAGTAGCACTTTCTCTTTTAGACGTTTTATGCCTTTTTGGTATCCCTTAATAACTCTATGCTCTAGCCACACTGGACTTCTCTAATATCCCCTAACACATTGAGTTGCCACTGGACAGTCACATGCTATTCTCTCTGCCCAGAATGCTGTCCATGCACCCAACCCTGTATTGGCATGTCTTAACCTGGATGTCATTGCCTTGAGAAATGTTCAGCAACATTTAATTTAGGTGCCCTTACTATGTTCTCCTGTATCTTTCTTCTTGAACTTCCTAATCTCAGCACTCTCCACCCTGCCCTGTAGATACTCATTTACTCAATGCCTGCTTGATCATCTACCCTTCATTCGTTGTAAGTTCCATGAAGAAATTGACTGTTGACATTGACCATGTTGTTAAGTTTCCTGTCCCTGCTGCCCAGTGCTTAGCACAGTGTCTAGCAAAGACCGGACACTCAGTAAATATTTGATAAATGTTTATAAATGAGACCATCTCACTAGTTCACATACATTTCCAACAAAGCAATCACTTATTTCCTTTCTTAGGAGAAAACGTATCATAAGATGTAATTCTCCTTCCTCCATAATGGCTCCTTAGGAACCTGACTGCTTTGAGAGAGCTGTTGACACAATCAAATCAAGTGGTATTTTACTAGGAGGGAAAGCCCAGGACAAGTCCCTTCTTTTGACCACAAAGTTCTATGTTTTCTGTCTTTCCTCTTGAAATCTTGGTTTCAGCAAAGCAACA
This sequence comes from Macroglossus sobrinus, assembly GCA_004027375.1. Lineage (NCBI taxonomy): Eukaryota > Metazoa > Chordata > Mammalia > Chiroptera > Pteropodidae > Macroglossus > Macroglossus sobrinus. The sequence continues at coordinate 246,670 of PVKZ01002136.1, forward strand.
TTTTTATCTTCCCCTTTCCATAATCCTCATAAATATAATAAAGAAATACCTATACACTAAATCCCCAGTAAATTATAACAATTAGACCTCAGATATCGGGGCAGACAACAAGCCTATTTTTAGCATTACATGGAAATTTCTAGATATGTAACTAATAAGCATTCATAGAGATCTGCTTTACTTTTCTGTGGAGCTTTTGGGGGATTTTTTTTTTTTAACAGTTCTTCATGCTGAAAGAAAGTTCACAAATTTTAAAAGGAAACGTGGCCCTTTTCATTAGCTCCTTTTACCTCATGCTGAGTCATGGATGAGAGAATTTGTAGGCGGCTGAGCTGCAGGAAAAGTAATACTGTCATTTACACTTGCAGGCTGTTATGCTTTCCAGAAAACTTTTTCCGTAGGTTGCGAATGATTAATCTGCTGTTAAAAACTGACAAAGAAGGTTCTTTGATAAGAGCAAGAATTAAATGTGGGATTTTTTTTCTTTAAAAAGCTTTCTTTTTCCAGTTTAGACTATAAAAAAATAAATTTAGATGTTTTCTACTTTTGGTCTCTTGGGGCTGTGTGTGTGTGTGTGTGTGTGTGTGTGTGTGTGTGTGTGTGTGTGTGAAGTTGTTTATGACTTAAAACAATCACAAGACGTATTCTATTTAAATTATTCCTGTTTATTGGCATGGTTCAGTTCCTTAGGTTTTATATCTAAATTACTCATTTCTACATCCTATTTCCTCACTTTTTTATATATATTTCTATATTTGGGTCTTACTTTATAATACTTCCAGATTATCTTATTCTCAACCCCAGATCTCTTCAACAAACTTCTTTTTTAAGATTAAAACTGATGAAAATGGTCTAGTTGCTTCTGTACTATAAATTCCTCCCTCTCTGAAAAAATCCCATGCATGTTAACATTTCTACAGCAATTTGAAAACTTTGAAATGAAACATCATTGCTTTAAGAGTTTGGAAATACGTTTTTATTTTTAATTTAAAAATGACTTTGAGATGTAAAGCTTTTCCACCAAGTTCTGGCAAATAAACATGTTATTTGAACTTTTCTCTAGGGACCTCACATTTCAGCTGGCTACCTAAAGGAACAAATAAATAAATCACATGGCATAACTTAAGATTTTTTATAATTCTGCAGAGAACCAGTGACTCATTTAGAGAATTCAGAGCCCTCAAAAAAGTAGAATAACATGTTAGAAGTTTATTAAACTTGTTGCTTTTAACAATTTAATGCTTGGTTTTTATAACGAGTTCATGTGAGTTGTCAAAATGCATACTCTTAAGCCTCACCATTTTATATTAGGGCATGTCAGGTTCCGTTACTTTTTTTTTCTTCCTCTCATTTTTGAAAACTGATGGAGCCATTCCCTTGGTAACTGAGTGGATCCATGGCCATAGAGAGAAGATTCTCACAACTCTGGCAGCACTGCCACCCAGTGAGGAAGGGAAGAGACAAGAGAAATAGTTTCTTCTCTAACTGAGAGGACCAGCCTAGAGAACTTGGCATGCTTCAGACCTGAGGGTTAGATATATGCACTTCTTTTGCACATGAGCTACAAATCCAGGTTGTAAAATTCTGAAGCTAAAAATGTCAGAACCATTTACAACTAAAAACCTGCTATTACTGTATATTTAAAGGGGAAAAAATAGAAAACATGTAAATGTACTTGTTTTATATCTAAATTATCGAGGTAATTTTTGTCCTCTTATTAAATGTATGAAGTATATGTAAACAAACATATAAACATATATTTATGTTTATATACAATATAAATTTATATAAAATCAGCATTATTGTATAGTTTCTTCAAGATTCTGTCACATACTGCATCTTATTAAAAAAAATTACAGTTTTTTAGATGGGGTATTTCTGGAACAGGATGAGATGTGGAAATCCTTTACATTACACTCTTAAGTAGAACAAGGTCTTTGCTACCTACAGAAGTGGGCTTATGCCTGTTTGTCATAGCAACATAGAATAACATTTAAACCAGAAGAAAAAGTCCTCTTTTGTTATTTTTGTTTTTACTGTCATTGAAATTAGCTGTCTTAATTTGACAGCAGTATTTCGAAGTTAGAAATGCTTTGATTTGACATTTTTAAAGGGAAAAGGTTTCATAGATATTATGGAAAAGTCTTTTTTTTTTTTTAAACTAAATGCCAGTGACAAAATTTAGACCAGAGAGTAGTCATGAAGCAACAGTAATGAGATATGATTGTGTTTAGTGGAAGAAAAAAAGCCCTGCAGGGAACAGTACAAGTGCAGTAAATTATGAATTGCTACTAAATAAGTCTCATTAGTCCACCATTGACTATGTTTAACTGACATTAGAAAGGAATCTGGAAAACTTTATGTGTGTGTGTGTGTGTATATATATGAAAACTTGATGTTAAATTAATAAGTCATTAGAGAGTCTGTTTTAAAAATTAGAAATAGTTCATTGTGTGTGAGGATCCACAAAGCAGCACCCATTTCACTAACACATGATTATAGAAAAGCTATTTGCGTCTCTTAAGATAAATGGACCCACAGAATGCTGGGTGATGTAATATGTGACAGTTGCAGATGAGTTTCTCCCCTCATCCTAGATATTTTCCACAAAATGTAATGGACCTTAAATGTTGTTCTAAAGAAAGTTGACTTTGCTGAGCACTGGAACACAAGAGAGCATTTATAATGATTATTTTCATATTGTTACTCTCTACGGTCTGCAGAGCCCAAGCACCAGATGTTAAATTCTATCAACATAATGTATCTTTAATTAAATATTATATTTGCAATACAATTAATAACATGCCTATTTCCATAACTTTGTTAAGAAATTATCATAATTTTGGCATAATAGGCTAATAAAAAGGCAACGTGTTTTGGAACTGCTTTTTCTAAAATGATTGTGTTTGTGTCTGTTAAATTTAAATTTAGATTAAGAGACTGATGGCCAGAATTATCTGATACAGTGTACTCAGGACTTTAAATTAGCAAGGAATCTTGTAGGATCTAGAGTTATTGTGCTTCCTTTATAATAAAATAGATTTCTTGCCTCTCAGTGGCTATTTAATAGATTTAGGGATTAATTTACCTATTTACTTTGTGCTCCCTCCCTCTTCTAACTCTCTTTAAAAACCTCAAGCAATACAAAAACTGTTAATTTCAAATATATAGTACATTGGACTGTGATGACTCCTAATGAATGGGAGGTCATGCTTCTGGTTCTGTGACCATCACTGATGATGTTTCAATGATGATGTTTTAATTTTCACAATATGTTAACATTATAATTAATTTTCTTTGGTTGTCCTGTGAGAAAAGAATTTTAAATGGTACCATGCCTGGGAAAAAAATTGATATTTAAAAATAATATTATCTTTTAAACTGAGACCATGTGTAGATACAGAATAGTGTACTTAGCCGTGATAATCTGGCTTTGATAAAATAGCATTTTGTAAGCTGCCTTTTCAAGACCCTTTGAAATGTCACCTTCAGCTAAACAAGAATAATTTGCATCAGAAGGTGTGTCCTTACTCTTAATGAAAAAGTTTCTCTTCAGAGATTAATTGTTCTCCTTGCAATGTATTTTTTAACTCAGCTCTGAGTCCTTCTCCTGCCCTTCTTTTGCCCTAATATTTGTCCCTTAATTCTGTCAGTCTAGTTACCTACCAACTAAAACGAAAGGCAGATGTTACCTTTCATGATCTGTCCTGACCTAATTTTGCAGCCTTGTTTTGGCTATTTTCTTTTAGTGTAGAAGTGGCTAACAAAAAACTTTGGAATTACAAAGTCTTTATTCAGATACCAACATTAGACTATTCTGTGACCTTGGACAAGTTACTTAAGCTCACTGAGTTTAAGTTAACCTCAGTTTTCTCATCTGTAAAATGAGGACAATGACAGGGCCTTCCTCGGTTATACGTAACACACATAGATGAACACTGTTATTATTAAACAGCTATTAGTAAATTTCTACCAAACTTAATTGTTCTCCCTATGTGTTCTATCCTTTGTCAGGGCTTCTGCTCACATCATTTACTTGAAACAGAATCCACCCATCTTCTCTTGTAATACAGTCATGTGCTCGCACACCACAGGAAGTCATCTTTGTGTTGTAATTGTAACTGCCCCAGAATATAGCTCAGAGATACTCTCTGCCTGCCAGTTTGGGAATATTGCATCTGAAACCTTAATATACTTGTCTGTATTAAGAAACTTTTTTAGCATTCTCAACTATTATATTATAGGCATTTACTCATCTTATTTTGTCTTTTTTATTCGTATGCCAGCTCCTTGAGGCTAGAGAACTTTTAAATTTCTCCCTACTCCAAAGACCCCAGTACTTTGTGTTCTGTTGTGCTTATTTAATTAATGGGGAGTGTTTATATATACAAATATATACTATATAAATTAATATATACATATATAATTTAGACACTTTTGATTACATGATGCAGTCTTTATTTTTGCATTAATCCTACCACTTCTGGGCATTGGCAAAGGTCAGAAAATTAGGAGGAACAAAAATAGATACATTTAGTCCATTTAAGCAATATCTGAGTTCCTCCTGTGTTTCCTTCCCTCATTTAACTCTCAAAAGTTTTGTGAAAGAATGACAAATTCCTTATTTAAAGGAAAATAAAAGCAGATCTGTTACTTCTATCATTTGAACAAAATTCCTTCTCAATGGATAATTAAATAAATTGAATATTTGTATATATGATTTTTACACATCTATATTCTATATTTATGAGCTCTGTGCAAGAAACTCTCAATGCCTACATGATTTTTTTGTCAAGTTCGTGTGGATCACAAACCAACAGATATATTCTGAAAACTCTTAATGCTGTGATATCTTTAAAAAATATACTCTGTGATAGTTTTAACACTCTATATCCCATGATAAAATTTATTTTGCATTATTTCTATACCATTGAAAATGTGAGGTTTAAAATTGTTTTTTAAACTAATCTTCCTTGACCACATTTTAAAAACAAATCTCAAGATGATAAATCGCGATCATTCCACAGATTCTAGTGGGAGATATTTTTTATTGGTCTTCTAAAAGACCGTAGACTTTATTTTTAAAAAGTTTTGAATTAAAGATATGAAATGTATAGTTTGCATAGCTCCCTTTGAAATTACAAAACTTCTGCAGTTTGCAGTATTTTTCACTTGATTTGTTTTTGCTTCGCTTTTTGTTTTTAAAGTTTGGGTTGTTTTTACAGCATTGTTGGCAGGTCTGTCTTTTGTTTCTGTTGTACCGCACAGCACTCTTGTACATAGAATTAAATGACCTTTCTGGTTCTTAAGTGCAGAATGAAGTTTTATTTATTCTAGGGTTGTAATTGCAGAATCATAGATCTATGTTAGTGATTGAAGCCTACTAAAAGTATGGTTTATTTCATAATGGTATTTTAGATTACGTTCTCTCTTTATAGATGCTTCTTGTTTATACAGAGAACATGTAAGAATAATTTACATTTTCTTCGATGTTTTAAAGCAAATATTTTTCTAGTTTTCTAAATAGGCCAGTGTTTACAAAAGAAGTATTTCACTTTACCCTTCATTAGAGGACAAACCACAGTTCAAGCAAAGTGATAAGTGTTGACACCTGGCCTCTGACTGGAGTCTACCCGGGAGTGGTGAGGACTGTGGCAGCTTTCACCGAAGCTGCATGTAGCAAGCAGTACAGACCCCTGGGGGGTTACATTCTAGCTAAATGGCTCACGATTTCTAAATCATTCAATTTGTGAGATTTGGCACCACTGAAAAACAGTTCGTTTAGTGCTTAGTTTAACAAAGCCAAATAAGTGGTTCTTTTCTTACCCCCGATCCCAGTTTTACTTAAAGAATTTAGATGAAGTCTAGTAAGTAAGGGAAATAAATACAGTATAATTTGGGGATTTTGTTGTTGTTGTGTATTTTTCTCTTCTCTCTGAAGACTCACAGGAATCTCCATGTTCAGATGATAACTTTCTGAATCAGAGGCAAGATTATATCTTTGAATTTTGGCCAAAAGTCAAATCGGTTGGGTCACTTGGACACATTTGTTGTGCTTCCCCACAAAACTGTTTAGCTTCTCTGTTAAGACATATGCATGACTACTGTGCTACTTGGATTTCTCAAAAAGAATAAATCACCCTGTCTTTTAAAGGAGCTATAGTTTACTATATGTGAATAATGTCACTTAATTTCTACTACCAGATTTGAGGCCTTCAATTTTAACATAGCCTTATTCCACAATTTCATTTGTCTTTGTTTTGCTACCCCAGTTTAATGTCTATCTTAACAATGATTTTTTTCTAGAATATTTTCTTGGCATTCATCAAATCAGCAGCAGATCTCATTTGTTCTATATTTATTCATTTTTGAAAATATTGTTATGCAAAGTAAAACATGCTAGGTAGAGATATGCTGGGACAGCATTTGCTCCTGGTTAATGCTCTAGGAGCTTTTTTTCTTCAAACTCTGTCCCTCGATAGGGCCTTATTATTTCTTAACTTGATTATTGCAATAGCTTCTTGTCTGGCTCCTCTTCTGCCCTTCATAAACATATGGCTTCCTGATTAATATTTTTTTTAACACAGTCCTGGTTCTCTCAGACTACATTTGGCTTCCTATCAACCTACCTGTTATAGAGATAGAAGGAACGTGATAATAATGGTAATAATGCTAATAGCAGTAATAATAAATGAATGCTATTAGATGCTCCATTTCAAATATCAAATGTCTTGAGACGACAAGGCTTTTGGAATTCAGTATCAGAGGGTTTAACATTGAAGCATTTGGCATGAGTCTGAATTGCATGTTTATAGTGTCTCTCACTGAAAGCAGATCATCTTATATATATGAGAAATGAGTAGGTGGAGAGTTGACATTTTGTTAGAAGTGCATGCCTGGTATTTTGATATATCATTGCACCTCCTCAAATCTTATCAGAAACAAACAGCTTTGTAAAGAGAGTATAGTATAATTCAAGATGGTGGGAAAATCTTAATATTTTGCATCCTGGTCTTATGATTAAATATGTGTGAAAATAATGGTTATTGTGTTTGAGTGTTCATATCTGTTAAAGCAGATTGACTACTTAGTTATCACGGTGTAAACAGCTTTTTTGGAAAATTTTTAAATGTGCAATCTCTGGTACATCAAAAGAAAAGATAAGATATAAAACTACTTATAAAAGGGTTCACATTTAAACACTAACACCCATACCGATCATATACACATACACATACATATACACACACACAAACGTAAATGCATAGGAAAAAAACTTGGACGTTAACCAAAATTTAACAGTTATTATTACAAAGATTTTTTTAAATATATTTTTTTACATTTTCTTTGTTAATCTTGTTCATATTTCTCATATTTTCTACGAGTATTACTATTTTAATGGAAAAACTATATCTTATGTGGGGGCTCACCTAGCACTTTCATATACAACTCTAAGAAACAGTGAATAATACTATTTTATTCAAGTATAATTTTAAAATATTGAGTGATACAGGAATAAATATAGTCAATGTTGAATTATATATATAAAAATTGTTTTGTTGCCTGCCCTCTATGGATAATATCCATGGTACTGAGTGAAGCAATCTATCAATAAAATGAATAGCTCTATAGGTTATACCTCTGATACCTGGGATAATCTGTGATAATTTCTTTCTTTTTTTTTACTCCCCTATGATTTTCCCCCTTTCTCACCAAATAATGACATAGTTGATAGTGTTTATCACATGTGCACATGCACCCTCTCCCCTCCCACATACAAAGGAACATTAAAAAAATGGAGAATGATATCATACTTGAATACATCCATTCATTAATGCATTCATTCCTCCATGATATTTTGATATTTTGTGTCTTAATCTTTCTCCTACCATGTTCTAAGTGTTATGAAAGCATGGATACATGAATATTAAATATCATCCCTACTCTAGAGTTATATAGTTTAGAACACAGTTTTCAAACTTAAGAGTTTATAAGAATTAACTTAGATGAAGGCATTTAACCGAGATACATGGGGTATCAGGGAAGAGCAGGCTAGGGGAGTGTTCAAAATCAACTGCCCATGTTATGTATGAAGAAACATTTTTACCCAGTACCTTTCTGAAGGATAAGGAGCTAAGTAACAAAGAAGATAGGAACTTGCCTATATTTATCCAGTAGTTACAGAGTAGAATAAAAGACTCTGGTCTTTGACCTCTTAAGCCAGTGTTCTTTGGCTTGCTGGAGCTCAGCTCAACATTTGAAAAATGAATAGGTTGCAGTAGAGCATTGTATTCCAAGTAGAATTTGTCAGACTTCTGGGAATCTGAGAAGTTTCCACTGGTTTTCTGCCTGTTTCCTCTAAGTATAGTTGAATTCATTGAGGCCAGGAACGGTAACTTGTTACCCAGCAGCTGGCAAAATTCCTGGTATTTAGAAGGTGGTCAGTTAATGGTCGATGACTATGAATGACACCATTTTTTCAAAAAGAAATTATAAAGTCATATATTTAGAAGCAACTAACATCATATTTCTTTGCTTCTAGATGATTTGAGAAAAAGCAGTATGTTCTCTAAAGGAAAAGATATTTGGAGATATTGCTTTACTCTGTAAATAAAGCTATTTTATTTTAAATACAAATATACATGCTCATTTTATAAAAGAAAGTGAAGGAAGGAAAAGAATACCTATATTCCTAATAGTAACCACTCAGGGTTGTGTGTGTGTGTGTGTGTGTGTGTGTGTGTGTGTGTGTGTGTGTGTTGTTGTTGTTGTTGTTGTTGTTTTAGGTGAGGCAACTCTTGGTTGACCTCACAGATTTCAAGGACCTTGTCAGTTTACAATCTCTTATTTTTTTTATTTTTCTGCCTACAGTACCTGGGCTTCTTGAGTGGTCTCCCATCCATGTACTAGCCAGGCCTGATCCTGCTTAACTTCCGAGATCAGTTGGGATTGGGCTTGCTCAGGATAGCATGGCTGTAGACTAACCACTCAGTTTTTCAATCTTATTCAGATACTAGATTTTAATCAAGTTTATATCCTGTTATGTTCATGTAACATTACAACATAAAGTGATTAAGTATTTTGTAACATACATAGATCTTGAGATTTATCAACTCAATATTCAAAGTACTATAAAAATGAGAAGGGTCACAGTTTATATGCCATTCCAAAGGATATTAGGTATCAGAATTTATCTGAGAGCAAAGGTGTTATTAAGATACTTCAAGCTATTAGAGATCTTATAATTTTACTGCTCAAATCCCCTTACCTTACAAAGAGGAAATTGAGACCCAAAGAACAACATAAGTGAATTTGTTTTGACCCAGTACTTTCAGACCTTGTTGTCTCAATTTTAAATCGTTTTCCAAAGAATATATATATTTGAATTTTTTATTGTTTGCTGTTATGTAAGTCTAAAAGAAAGAAAAAGGATAAGAAAACTCTTCATTCTACCTTTAGTAGGAAGTCCCACTAAATAAATGAGTCCCAAATGATTGAACTCTGTCAGCCATTTGTACTTCTGAGCTGTTGAAGGATTTTTGTAGCGATGTTGATACCCTGCTCTTTCCTTACCCACCATTTCCTTGCTCTTTCATCTATAGAGCTTGGTCATCCTCATATTAGCGAAAACAATGGTGGGCGCTCTCATAAGCCATCCTCAAACTTCCAGCTCACAGTGACTATCTAGGAAAGAGAAAACAAATTCTATACTACTTTAAATTCTAGCTCATTTATTGCACTTCATGACCTAAAATATCAAATGGACCATATCAGCAAAACTTTCAAAAACATGAATGGACAAAATAGCAAGGGGTGGTTTGGGAGGACTTTTCACCCTAGGGCTATTATTGCTCTTTTCATTCCTGTTTTTAAGACTATTCACATATTGCAAAACACTGGCCAATTTCTTGTCACCTTTCAGGTTATAAACTCAATCCTATTATCTAAATAGTTGCCCAAAGAAAGTAAGAAGGGAGCAATCCTACCATAACTGTGTATGCTGTGAATGAGTGACAGAGACAGGGGTGAGAGAAACCTTTGCTTCCAGATCAGCTCCATCACCTCACCCTTTTCAGGCCACACCAACTACCAGAAATGAATTTACCCCATGTGGTCATTGCAGGATTTATCTGGGCATTTGCTGATCCTGCTCACAATTTATTTTTGTTTCTTCCGATAGATGTGGATTTGGCACAGGAGAGTGAATTCTTTCTGGAACAACAGATGTGCCTGGTACACTCATTTGCTATAACCATTTGTACTGTGGTTGAAAAAAAAATTTTAAGAGTGTAAAATTTTTGAAGGGGGAGGGTTAAAAAAACAGAACCATTTTAGCGTTTTGCAAAGTTAGAATGTGAGTAATTTTACTGCAGTTAGTCATTATGTGCTTTCATGGTTTGTTTTACAAGGATAAAGGGATATGTACAGGTTTGGTGAATAGAGCGCTTATTTGTCTCTAATAGTCACTTTTTATGAAAACATGTTCTACCCTTCCTCCTACTCTGAGGCAAAAGTGTACTCTCCTTAGAAATTATACCCTCTGAGATTTAGTCCCTTTATTCATCTACAATAAGTGGACAAACAGCTCTATTTCTGAGAACAAACATATTAGGATAACAGAAACTTTATTTTCCCATGCAATATATAATGTGGATGATGTACATTTAAAATTAATAATACACTAATCACCTAAAAATGAGCATGTTTTCTACAAAAAGAAAAAAAACTGAGCAAATGTCTAAAGACTTTACTATGTGCTTATTGTGCTGTAAATATGGTGTTCTTTTAATATTTTATTTGAAATATTTTATAGATCTTAGTGAATTTTGCCCACAGAATTCTCTAAGGACTGCAACACACCATCTATTCCTTTTTTACTTTGCTTTTGGTCACCCAAATTCCTTTGGAAATATGTGAACGAAGGTCTGTTTGTTTCCACTGAAGCAAATATAGCCACTTGCTCACACTGGTGGCTTCCCTTACTGAATTCCACTACTATTTTGGAAACTCCTGTGTGAAAACACAGCAACCCAACTTGTCCCCATTGAGCCTTGTTGGTGATTTCCATGCAGTGCTGCCTAATGTCTATACACTAAGGTTCACTTTTGTTGAAAAACAAACCGTAGTCTGTTCCTTTTTTGTAGGCTTATTACTAAGTCTGGTCATTCTGGCATGATGACAGGAACACTGGTTTTAGAGTCTAGAAAAGTGGGTTCTAATTTCGACCCTATCAAGACCTTATTATGTTGGGAGACGCTTTCCTGAGCCTTATTTCCTTGAGGAGAAGGTAGGAATTTGACCTTCAAATTCCTTCAAGTTTTAATATTTCATGATTCCATGTAGAATACTATATATTTTAATGATGCACACATAAATCAACTTTATTTCTTCTTTTTCAAAATTTCCTTTGTGCCTACCTCTGTTTGCCCCAAATAATTCTTTTCAGACTGTTTTAAATATGATCAGATTTTAACTTCTATCATGAGCAAACTTCAGAAATGAGAAGCCCCTACAGGATTTAGGGGTTTTCTGAGAGAAAGGATCCCGCCCTTTTAGTACTGGCTTTTGAGTAACAGTTAACAGAATAGTTGGTTCTACTACAGCAGTTGATTATAACCCAACGCTATTAAACCACACTCACCACATTTCCTGTTACCTACAGCTAAGAAACCTAAAATGCATAAACTAACTCAGAATATTTTGTTAAATTAGATCAAATTACAAAACCCTTTATCACACTTTAATACTTCTTAGATGAATAAAGATTTGGCTTTACAGAACTGGTGGGGGAAGGAGGAGAGTGTAGGGCAGTTATAATTTAGCCAGTTATTGCTATTATTGTTTTATTAAACATCTCTCTATTATAGAATGTGTCAGTAATACATTATTTAAATAATTTTCATCATTGAACAAATACTTATGGAGTATCTGTTTGCTAGATGCTAAGGGTATCATGTTGAATGAGAAAGACAAAGTCATTGTCCATATGAAGTGAGTGGAGAAGAGAAAATTAAAGAAAGAATTGCAAGACAATGGACAAGGGTTATCTTAAGGTTAAGTACAGTCTGTTAGAGGAACACTAGTGATGATATGTTACCTAGGCTTAGAGAAACAGGACTGGCTTCCCAGAAGTGCCATTCATTTGAAACTTGAAGGATGAATACTAGTTAGGAGTTGAGATGGAGGAGAAGGTAAGAGCAAGAAAATGTTCAATTGGGTAACCACAGAATGACTGGTACATTGAGTCCCAGGGAAAGGATGTAGAAGAGGAGACTAGAAAGCTAAGCAGCAGGTCTATCAGGAAGGAATTTGGACTTCAACCTAAGAGCAATGAAAACCGTTGAGAGATTTTAATTTAAAAAGGCAATGATTTTTAGAAATAGTCTGATTGAAGCAAAAAGTACTAAAGAACAATGAGAAGTCAGTTTAAAAAATGCATATATAATGTATATGTAGAGCATCACTGATAGTGGACTGAATTAGTATATCAATAAGTTAATAGTGAGGACTAAAAAGATTAGGATATAGAATCGACATCGTTTACAAAGAAAAGAAAAAATAGTATGGCTATATTTAGAACACTCAATCACAGTACTGTAAGGCTTTGAAATACCTCAAAACTTAAAATATTATAGATTTACAAACTTTTTGTTTTTATACACGTACACACACACACACACACACACACATTTTACTTTTCTTTATTAACAATTATTTGGAATACATGTTTCCTTGCTTACCAACTGCATAACAGTTTATCAGACCAATGTCCCATGATTTCCCTCTAATTAAAAAAAGGTGAACATACGTTATGAGCATTTTAATGGCTCTTCATTGCCAGTTTACCCACCAAAATTATTATTTCAACTTCTAATGGAACTAGTCATGTAAAAATATATACATACTACCATAGTCTTAAAAATATTGTATTTTTTATTATTTCTTGGATAATTAATTAGTTCAATGCTCATTCCAAAATCCACCGGTCTGATTAGAAAAAAGTACATTGGCCCTTGAAGGGATGATTCAGGGTATGAGGTTGCTTGCTATGGAAGTAGGCTCTTCTCTCACTGCATTCCTAGATCCTAGAGCATACTCAGATTGAATTAGCCCTCATCACAATGGCATTTTATCCAGTGCTAGCCACATAAGTGCTAGGGACTAAGTGTACTGTACTATATGGATATTTGTATAAACAGAAGCCTCAAAGACCTCTCAAGTTTAAAATTGGTGACATATCATCTCATTAAACAGTTATTCGGGTATGCTTTTTAAAATAACAGCGTTTTGTTTTTAACATGATGACATGCTAGTGTTACGAACATGCGAGTACAGAGCCTCAGCTGGATCTTTGCTTCACTGTTTAATAGTTAGGAATTAAGAAATGAGGACTTTCAAAGTAGCATCTTCGTGCTCCAGTTGACTTGATTTTACTTCTGGGGGAAAAAAAATAAATTTCACACATGGGTGTCTTTGGTAGTCCAGGGAGCTTCTTGTCTTCAAAATATCTCATACTCATTCAGAAGTGTTATGAGAATTAAATAAATGGAAAAGCTTCTTAGACAAAAACTGTTCTCGAATACCAGTGCAGGCCATGCTCTTTTTGCTATTTCTGCCTCTGAAGCTATTAAGAATAGCCCCCCTTTAGCTGTAGTACATGTAATACCTGTTTGCAGAACACTGTACTGTAGAATGAAGTGCCGATACAGTACACAGAAATGAGATATTTATGCCTGCATCTGACAAGAACTCTTTGGAAGCTTGTAAGATTCTCTGTGTGTGTGTGTGTG